>VXBU01005406.1:861481-1178667 GCA_013400315.1 Bombycilla garrulus
ATATGGAAGGGGTTTCCTGGCAAATACAGCTTTCTACTGTATGGTTAATTAAATCATCACTCAAAAGCCTTCCAATGTGACGCTTCTGTCGTAATCCAATCAGGTTACGTAGGTCCTAAACAAGAAAGATATTTTCCACATCTGGAAGTCAGCAATTTAGCAAGTACTGCACATTATTAACCAATTCAGAGCCCACTTCCCAGGGGGATAGTTTTTTCTTTTTTTTTGAAGTTTAAGCGTTCTTAACCAACGCTCTGCCGGCTTGTTAATCAAAAAGCCGGTTTGCACCGCATGTAATCGAGAAGTAATATCGAAGTAAGTAAAGGCAGAGCGAGCCGGGGATGCTGAGCGAGGGCGTTCGGCTGCAGAGGGGTCAGATCCGGCTGAGGCTCCCGCCGCTCATGCCCAGCACAACCCACAGCCGCTGCTTCCTCCTGAAGGAGCTCGAAATAATCTCTCTGCAAAGAGAAACTTCGCGTCTTGCCCACTCGCACGGTCCCTTCCCGAGGTAAACGTGGGGCTGCCCAAAGGGCTGCGTTCAAGAACTGCGGAACAATTTCCCTGCTCCGACAAGAGTTCAGCCTATTCCAGCACTTTTTTTTTTTTTTGCCTTCTCCCCCTCCCGAAGAAAACCGAAACAAATGGCACACCGATCCCACACTGCACTTTTACTTACATTAGGCTTAGATAAACTGCTCTTGAACTGCGCGTTGAACGCGTGCCTAAAGCAAGAAGTGGAGGGCGAGCAACAGCGCTGGGATCGCGCTCCAGAGCGGTCCTGCTCGGGGAACACCTTCCTGACGGCTCTGCACCGCCAGGGAAGGAAGGGACCCCCCCTCGGCCCCCGCAGGGTGTCTTTGCAGCTCATCAGAGCCACCGAGATCCTCCTGGGATTTTTTTTTTTGTCATCTCTCAGTCAGTGGGTGCCCCTGTGGGATGCGGGGGAGGCAGCGCACGGGGGGGATGTCCGGATAGGGGCACCCAAATGTCCCCCCGGGCTGGCGAGTGGCACCTCCGGGTGTCCCCCTGCTCCAGCCCGCGCTGCAGGCGGAGTGGGGAGGGAGAGGCAGGCTCTGGCCGTCTGCTGCCGCTGCGATCCCCAGCTAGGCAAAGGTGGGAACGAGCTGCCATAATATCTTTACTTATTATTTTCATTTATATTTCTTATTTTTATTTATGTTTTTGTTCCCGGCTACGAGTCGTCGTGGCTTTGTTAAAAGTTTTCTTGCCACCGTTCTCTAAATGCCAGCACGATTTTCCTGCAGGATGCATGACTTCTCCATGCCTAAATGTACCTGGATACACAGAGACATATCACACACATGCACACACACAGAAGATGATGATATCTTAATGAAATATATAGCAAAGCGCAAATATCCTGAAATCAGATTCAAGTATTATTAGTTTGAATTAGATCCTCTCAGATCCAGAAGGCACTGCCTATAAATCAAGGGCAGTCTGGCAATTCCTTAAAGAGCTAAACTGAATTTAGATTGCATATGATAAAAAGAAAGGAAAAGAAAAAAGTGAATGCTAATTACTGACTTGCTCGATTTCCACTCACCCACGTTTTCTAGGAGAAAAAGGAGAAACCCTAAAAGCCAACCAACAAGTTCTCAAAATAAATTAATCCCATTACAAACTCCTTACATATTGTTCCTACATTTCCAGATTACAAAACGAGGGGATGAACTGGAGATTACAAGAGGCTGCAGCCTGGCTCGCAGTAGGCAGGAGTGCTGTCGATAGTGTATCAATAAAATATATTTATCTGCAGACACGCTGAAAAACAAACCCTCAGAGCGTGTGATGATGCTCAAGGGCTTTAAGAAACATGAGGGCATTGTCAGATAATCCCTATTCATAATTTTGCTGGCTGTTCTTTCAGCCCTCAATCTCACAGTTTCCCCAGCTCTGATGCGCCTCAGCAGGGTTTGCATCGGAGCGATGAAACTGCTCGGATCTTCGCAGGACTGGCACAGCACCCAACATGGTTAGATGTTATTTTAATGTGAGGTGTGGGGGTGTTTGTTGTTTTTATTTATTTATTTATTTTTAATTTTTGGACGCTGGACATAAACATTTAGCAATCAGCTAAGCCCTTCTGAGATGGAATTTAACCTTAATCCAGGCGATGATTTCCTGCCCGGCTCTGAACTAATGACGGGTGTGCAGCTTCTTTAGGAGATGGAAATAATGACAGGCTGCAGATCCTGCCTTTATTGGGGTGGTGCTGGCAGCCCGGATCCCAGTCCCTGCTCCATCAGCATCCCCATGCACATCCTATTCCCTGCTCTATTTTAAAACTTTTGCACATCCTATCCCCCCCACCCCCTCGGTTTAAAAGCAAGCAGAGCCAAAATATCCTCACAAACCCCAGCTCCTTCCTTGTGTCTAGCTCCCAGCACTGTGGCTTGGAGATGGTTTTAAGGGCAGTTCTCTGAGTGCAGCTTTCTCCTCTTTTCCTCAGGTTTTCCTGCATGGAAAGGCCACAAGCTGAGATGAGGGTGGCCTGATCCTGAAGCAAACCTGCCTGGTCAAAGCCACAGCAGAAGCTGTCTTGCCTCCAGCTCCTCGGTGGGTTTCCCCTGCCCACCAAAACCTACCATGATGAAGATGATCCCCTTGGAGACAACCCTGTGTTCCATCACTGTGTGGATCTGTAGGGCCAGCCAGGAGCAAATCCTGCTGCCAGGGACAAACCCTACAAGGGAAAAAGGAGCTGCGCAGGGAGAGACCTCCCTGTTACCCTCAGGCCCCCAGCTCTGATCGAGAGGTGACCAGGCCACCAAGGAGGACTTTGGGGCACAGGCCCTGGAGGATCTGGGCCTTCTGCTGGGACCATGGTGGCTTTATGGGGACCTGGTGGCAAGGGCTGAGGGGATGATTCACCGCCTTGTTTATTTTGGTGCGTTTGCTTTTTCCCCAGTGCAGGATGAGTAACGGGGACTGTGTTTCCTTGCCCACCACGTGGAAGAAGGAAAACTGAGGGAACAGGAACAAAGATGTTCTGGCTGATGAGTTTTGACTACTACATTTTAGAGTCTGGTGAAGACAGAGGTTTAACACCTCTAAATACACTTCAGCTGCTCTGAGGCTTTTCCTTCATGTCTTCTCTAGCCAGAACTCTAGACTATTTTCCCTAAAGTGTGGAACCCTTCCTACATCAGGGATTAAACCTCCCCATGTAGGGGACCCAGATGAGATGTGCCCACTTGCAGCCAAGCCTGGGGACAGCATCCTTCCTCCCCACAGCCCTGCTCCGCTGAGGGAGCTGCTCCTGCAAGATTTGGGATCCCTGTGGGTTCTGGCTGTTTCTCATGCTCTTATCTCTGGGGTGTGGAAGATGTCCTTGCCTTGAGAAAGAATTCTGCAAAAAAACCCCAAATCAAACAAATAAAGATGCTGGGGGGATTATTTTCTGCAGTCACCTGTGTCAGTGGAGGATAAGATGGGCTGGAATAACCTTTGTGAGCAGGGAAGGCCCCATGTGGGCCCAAGATGCCGCTGGACACTTTTGCTCTATACAGGTGTCCCTATAAACTAACATTTAGAAAGCAAAGCCTTTATTTTTTTTTCCCATTTCCACATGGAGGAGAGGGCACAGAGGAGAGGAAGAAAGGGTCAGGGAATGGCTCTCCCCCCACCCGCTGATGAGGTATTTGGGAAGAAACCTTTTGAATCAACATTCCCAAAGTTTTCGAGTTCCTCTGCGGAAAACCCATGTAGGGATAGGATACGAGCCAAAAGCAAGGGAAAAGATTGTCTGGCTTTAATTTATCTATCCCTGGGCATTTCTAACCAGCAGATCACTGTAATATTTGATCTTATGTGAGTCCCTGAACGTTAAAAGTGAATCTCCTCATATGTTTCTGTTAATTTTGTCATTTATAAAGCCACTTCTGACAGCCTAGAGCTGCTCAGCTGCTGTTCACAGCGTCTGTTTGTGTGTCTGCAGCAGGGCAGCTGCATCCACAGGTCCCAAAATTTCTTTTCTCGTTGGGCAGGGAGCAGTGAGGGACAAGCATCCACCATCCACTGTCCCACACCGTGAGCTGGAGATGCTTTTCCTTCTCTTCTGGGATCAGTGCTGAAGTTCAGCCACATTGGCAGTGATTAAAATTCACGGCTCACTTTTGTTTATAGTTGCTTGTTTACTTTGTTGAATTTTTAAAAACTTGTTAGAATGCAATTGAACACAGATTCAACAGTATTTAGGCTTGAAAAATAAAGATGCATTAGAAAGATGCCTATTATGCTTCAGAATTATTAATTGACATTTTTATGATGAATAATTAATCATTTGAATAATTTTCGTATCTCTGATCTGAACACATATTTGCATATCTAATGTCTGATTTTAAATGTGGTTTCTTTAGTTGCATTCTCCCAGGACAAAGACACGAAGTAAGTAACATCCTAATGCAAAACTTTTTTTTCTTTTGCACTTGTAAAAGTATGTTTATTGAAATGCAAGTTCCTATCTAGTTATGAAGCTGTTAATAATCTATGCATGACATATATGCATTAATAAGGTGGTGAATCCTCTGGATATGAGCACGTTTAGGCCTCTTTTTCTTATATACAGTGGTGAGGTCCCCTGCAATACCTAAACCCATGTGAGGTTACGCTAGGAAACCATAAAGAAATATCTCAGATCCGCAGTGTTCCTGTCTTGTTTATGTGACACTCAGCGAGGAGATCAAAGGTTGTTTCAATTTTAGGTGTTTAAAACATCAAGAACTCTTAATCTGGGGTTTAACTGTGTCCCCCCAGTGAGCCAACATCAGGATTTTCTTGATAAATTTTAACGTGCCTAAATCATAGCCCTCAGGACCCCACCTTGCTGTAGCTGGTGGCGATAAAGGAACAACAGAAGCGCAGATCAGTTATAAGTTGGTCAGCAAAGGGGTGCAAGGGATGGTGCTTGTTGTGCAACCCCGCTCAGCTTTGGGTTGGTGTGAGCACAGCTCAGCCACAGAGGGAACAGAAAGGAGGAAGGGGCAGCTGGAAAAAAAAACCAAACAAAAAACCAGAACCCAAAAGGTAGAAAAATTAAATAAAGGAATGAAAGTAGCCTTTGCTCCACTGCCTCTGGCCATGGGTTAATTGTTACAGCAATACTGCCTGCCTGGCACCCAAGGGGTCACCTTCACTTCTGTGAGAATTTGATTTATTAAGAAATTAAAGATGTGGAGAATTTTATTTAGTGGCACCTTTAAATGTACAGAGAGCCCAAATATTTTCTGTACAGCCTGTTGGCTCCTTCAGGTCATACTGAAGAATTAAGGTGATGGTTGCTCTAGAAATATCTAAAATTGATGCACTATTTATATTTAGAAGATTAGAGAAATTACATCAAAATGGAGGCACAAATTCGTCACAGTGTTTAAATAACCTTAGTGCCATTAATGCAAGGAACATAGGGCATGTGTAATGTAAAATGAAAATAAAACCTTTCAACATCTTTTTTTATTTTACAGCAGGTAGTAAAAAATATGCTCAATATATGTATATAAATTTTGCTGGAAGTATATTATATAGACTATGGTAATGTAGTGGGCAATATCTGACAGACAGATACTGCATAAAGAAACTGTGAAACTCAGTTCTCAGAACAGGCTGAAGTTAAACTGAATAGGATGTTTAGCAGTTGCATATGCTCAGTGATAACAGATTCTTTTTTTCTTTATTTTTTCCTTTTTTTTTTTTTTTTCCTTTTAGAAGAGGTTGAATTTGTAAGAACAGGAGTGGTAAACTTGCGCAATCCTTGTCACATGGAGGGCCAAGCTCTGAGCCTGGTGGCCAAAACTGCCACTGTTTTGGCCATCAGGGTGGTGGCAATGTCAAAGTTCTTTGCAAAAGGACAAGGTGGGAATTGGGGTTAAACCTCTTCTTTTTTGGTTTTAAAAGCAGGAGAGAAAGCAAACATCCCAGAGATGCTCCCACAATTCTTTGTAAAGGGAGATATCCCTTCTGGGGCTGGGGTCACCCAGCAGCAGTTCTGGGGTGAAAGCATCCCGTGCTGAGAATCCCAGAATGGTTTGGGAGCTCGTCTCATTTCAGGGACACCTTCCCCTATCCCAGGGTGCTCCAAGCCCCGTCCAGCCTTGGAGGTTCCCAGGGATGGGACATCAAGAACGTCATCCAATGCCCCTCAGATGTTGTTGTACCTTCATGAGATCAATGAACTACTTTGTGGAAGATTTATTAACATGGAGATTTTTTTTTTTTTGTTTGGCTTTAGGCTGAATGGTGAACATAAATTCTACAGTTAACAGAAATTACTACTAACTGTGTTACCTGTTTGGGACTGGATCAAATTTCCTTTTCCCTGTCCTCCTTAGTGTCACCCTACTTTTCCCACTGACCCCTGATTAAGTTAATGGAGGTGAAATTAGCAGCAAAGAATGCGGGTGCAAAGCTGACATTTTGATGTCCATCCTGAAAATTTCAGAGTCGATCGATTGCCCCAATTATTTCTTATCACCGCCCCAGGGAAAACATATTTTTCTTTCCACGACTTCAGGAGATTAGCTGGATATTTTAAAATCTACAGAAACACAAGGGTTACGAAGATATGTAGAAAATCCCAAATGATTTGAAACAATTAGCCACTGCAGCATAGTTTCCAAAGCAATTAGCTGCTGCAGCATAGTTTCCTTGTGTACAGAATTGCCCAATATCTGGGAAACTGCTGCCGTTCTGCGGGTGGCTGCTGGCTGGATCGGATTCCAGGAGAAGCAGAGGCACAACCCAGTGACTGCTGCACACCTAAAGTGCAGATTTACCCAGGAGCTGGCAGACATCCCCTTCGTCAGGGGTGGCATTGGGCTTGCCAGGTCTTCTGTTTGCTTCCCTCTGACTATCAGCATCATCTCCAGCCTGTCTGTGGATAGAGGCTTGGCCAGCTGGCCTCTTTCCAAGCCCAAATCTTAGACTCTGGGTTATTAGAGCTGTCAAAAACCAGAGAGAGATTTTTTTTTCTTTTCCCTTGCAATGAAAGTGTTCTCCATGTTGTCACTCCATCCCCGCTTTATGTTTTAAAAACGTTTCTTGGGAAATTTCCTGACCTGTCTCTGGGTCATTTGAGGGGTTTCAGGTCAGAATTGAATTAAAAGTACCAGCAGCTGGACAAGTTGTTTCTCCCCATGGATGGTTTTAGGTGCACGTACACTCCTACCAATGCTCCTTACTATATCTCTTCAAACTTGCTCCCGGCAGCATCTAAACTATTTTAAACCTTCCCATCCTTTTTTAACACACATCAGCTATCCTGCTTCAAATCTCTGACAAGGATGTGAAAACCGCAGTGTCAGAACAACTGCTGCTCTCTTCTTGGATTCTGACAAGCAACCTTCAACCTGAAACTCTAAAAATGGCTATTTTTATCTTTTTATGTATTTTTTTTTTTAAATTCAGAAGCGACTATATTGACTGTACTCTTTCCCCTTGTTCTGGCAGGTTGGAAATGGGCACAAAAAAGAAAGTGGGATTACTGTTTGATGTTCACTGGGAGGGTCCACGCACCAGAGTCCACCTGCCTATGGGCCTAATGACAAAGAGGTTGTAAATGGATGTGCCTTCCCAAATTCCGGGCTAGGGAGGAGGCAGCATGGCCTCTGGAATAATTCTGGCAGCCTGGGTTGGGTTGCTGTGAGCGTCGATCTCCTTGGCACCAGGAGTCAGAGCCTGCAGCTCCATGTCCCTCTCTCCTGTCCCATAATTTGACTGGGGCACAAGTAAAGGAATTGGCATGGACCCAACTCATGCACACATTAAGAGTGTGATGTTGATTTGCTACACAGGTTGTTTTGGTGGCTGTGGGGGCTGGTGCCGAGGGTCAGGGCAGCAAAGTCCACCGTGGATGAATTTGTAGCCCGTCTACACTGTGACTCTGCTGGGTGGCTCAGTGCACAGACCTCTTTCCTTAGGGCAGAAGTGGTGGAGCCCAGGGAAAAGAGAACAAATCCAACCACAGCCCAGCCCTGGATATCTCCTTTTGGGGCAGGTGGGTGCCTGAGAGAGCTCCTGTGCCACCACCACCCACCAGCTGCGCCAGGCCACCATGATTTTGCCTATGCCGAAGCCTGCCTGCTGGTGGCACTCACTTTTGGGAGGTCAGCGCCCGGAATTTGGAGACAGGAATTTGTAGGGTGGCATTTCGGAGGCAGGAAACGAGGGGTAAAAAGTCACATCTGATATTTAGTGTTGGAAGATGGGTCTGGGTGGAGGTGTGAGCAGCAGGGAAGGCGACAGTGATCCACACGCAAGGAAGGCAAGCGCTGCCTCGCAGAGAGAAATACAGAGCAGAGACTGAAAACACTGCAAATATTTGTTCTCATTGTCAGATGTTTCTATAAAATCTGTTGTTACTGAATCACTGCTGAAGTTATGGAGCATTTAAATAAGCAGAGGGTGAAAAAAGCTAAGTCTAATTATATGTTTTGTGCCATTTACAGAGGTTTCCAGGGGATTTTCTTTTAATAAAAGTGCAGTGCATGAAAAGGAATAAATCCTACAATTTTGTTATTTACAAATCAGCCGCATCTGCCGTGAGCTGACAGACTTATCCTCCATCTTACACCCCTCTCTCCATCCCAAAATGCACCCAGTACACTGACATTTATATCAATATTCTTCAAGTATCTTTACACCATTTTTTGCCCCTTATGTTGGTAAGCAAACAGATCAGAAGAAAATCATTACAAAGGCATAAAAAGAATTCTGAAAGAAAAATACAGAGAAAAAACCCCCATAATGTTGGGAAATGAGCAACATAGACGTTTTCCAGATGAAGAGAACAAGTGCCTTTTACATCCCTGCCCACCGATTCCCAAGAATTTCAAATCGGAAGCCTGGCTGGAGATATGACGTAATCAATTAGTTAAAATGATTTACTAACATAAAACATAACACTCTTTCGATGATTAATTTTTATCCCCTCCACATTTTTTTTCCTCCCTCCACAACTGCTCTGCCCCTTCCTGACTCCAGATTATTTAGCAGTTGACTTTGGTGTTCGGAGTGTTGCATATCAATCCCCGGGACCAAAATATGCCACTCGTGCTTTTCCCTGCTGTGTAATCTATGGGTGCAGCACCTCACCCTGCAGCCCTCCCGTGTGCTTCAGAGAGAAGGGAGATGTGCTGAACCAAGCTGCTGAGGCTGCACTTAGAGCTGAAGAAAATATGGAAAAACCAAGAGACCACCTTTGTTCTCATCCGGATTGACCGCTGGCACAATGCAGGAACACGACAACTGCTTTGGCAATTAGAAGTCTGCGTGCCAAAGATACCAGGGAAAGAAAGAAGTGAAAATAAGGTGGTTTCTCACAAGTGTGAATGAGCTGTGCGTGTATTGCACAGGCTACAGATGCTTTATAGAGTCCTTGGGCCTGCCTTAGGATGAGCCTCTCTCCCCTCAGCAGCCACTGCCCGTCGAGCCAAAATGTAGGATTGTTTTGTGATATGGATATATGTGGACTGGGGACTAAATTAAGGACATTAAACTCAATTTCCTTAAGATAGGAGCCAGATTTTAATATTGCAGCTGTCCAGAGGTGAAAGGGTAATGAGGACATGAGGAATTCCTGGACAGGAAAGGGACACTTGGCCCAACAAGTCTGTCCCCCTTCAAGTTTATTACAACACACCTCCCCACGTTGTGGATATATCGTCCAGCCCTGTCTGCCTGTGTAAACATGTCTGGCTATCTCTTCTGTTCATTAATACTTCAGTTCACTCCGTGGTTTTATTTGACATAATGCCTACTATGCTCTGAATTGGATCCTCCACAAGAATTCACTGTTTATTCTTCGACCTTTCATTTTTAATTGGCATAATCTGTTTCATTTTTCCCTTTTTAAACTCACCAGATACAACCACTACCTCAGTCCTCAACCTAATTATGAAAATATTAATGTTTAGGTCTTTTTACAAAATGATTAGGCTCAGCCTTCATTTATGTAAAGTATCTTTAACAGTTGGAAACAACAATTGCTTCATATCTTATTCCTATTTCAGTCACTGAAGTTCTTCTCTGGAAAAGGTGATCAGAATTAGAATTACTGGGGAAAAATCTATCACATTCCTTGTGTGATAAGAGCCCTTTTGATTTGCAGGTAATCCTTAGCTGGAGTGTCCATATCACACTTTATTTATACTGAATTGGCATTGATTCAAAATTGATGTTTGACAGATTCAGTACAATTTTTAAGGTGGAGCGGGACTTTTGGGAGTCAAGTATTAACTTATAATGATCTTGTAAAGTCAAGAAATAGCCTTGCAAGCTGGTGAGAGGAAAAAAATCTCCTGAGGAATTGGTATCATTACAAAGATTTCTAACTGCTAACTGGTCTCTATTTGCTAAAAACCATCTCCCTTTAAATTTTCTGCTTGCAAAGTTGAGAGGGAATTAGCATACAGATGCTTCCTCAGACATGTGAAAAAACCTGGGTCTTTCCTTTCCTCTGAGGCAACTCAAAGGAGAATGTCATTAAAGCTCTGAACACAGACCGTGGGGAAAGCAACACAAGTCACAGATAAACCCGAGTGATTTTCAAATTTCAAAGATTGATAGGCTGGTGAAATAAAAACACTCTGGGTGAAGCATGAAGTGGGAAGCAGGCAAAGTAAATCACTGTGATGCAAGATCAAGAAAAGACTCTTACATTTGTTGTTTAAGTGGATTAAAATCCCAGAAAACCAATATATTAAAAATTATTTCTGATATCTAGCCATGCCCTGTTGCTTAAGGAAGCAACTTGCTTTTACAGTAATAGAAAGTTTGATTGATTTACTCATTTAGAGATTTTTCCCCTGAGAAAAAAGGCACTGCTAGCAGAGGTTGTTTAGGGGAAGAAATTCTGCACCCTATTGAGAAACACTGAGGTTTTATTCAGGAACTATGATGGCAGCACTGGGTGGACAGGGAACTTTGAGAAACTTGGAAACGGAAGAAAAATTAGAAATCTCTTGGTTTCAGGCAGGTGAAGAAACAGTTATGACAGAAATGAAAACATGGACATGCAGCTGGTTAAAAAAAATTAATCAGTAAACATTATCTGAGAGACACAGAAAGTTTAAGGTTTATATCCAGGATTCACTGTGATAAAAAGAAAAAAAATCCCTGTAAAAGTCTAAAAAATCCAGCCTTACCAGGGAGCTGGTGATCCAAAGAGGAAGCGAAAATGCGTGGCCAGGACAAAGGCAATGAGGGACATAAAAAGAAACATTTCTCATGGCATCTCTTGGCCACTCATAACTTAAAATCCCTTGGGTTTTTTAATGCCTTGTTTAAAGATACTGGTCTGAAAAAGTGGAAGTCAGTGTAGTATCTACCACGACATCAGACGGCTTCTCGTGAGGGTCCTTCCACAAAGGTCATAAAGGAATAATTGGTAAAATGTGTGCAATAATAATCTGGAATTTTAATCTTTGTACAGCTCTGATAAATCTTCATGAGGCCAAGCATTTTCAGTCTTGCTGTTGAGAAGAGATCCATTAAATTGAGTGAAGTAGATGTGGTAGTAATGCCAACAGAATTTGGATCTAGTGTTGGGCAAGTTGTTTGAAGAAACAAGAATGTAAAAGTAGGTAAAAGTAGTAAAGCCATAGGAACAGAACCCATTCTCAGCTGCTGGTGGTTTAAGTTAAATACCTGCTGAAATTCTGTGTAGTTGCTAGAGGACAAAAGGAAACTGAAAACTCTTTAGGCAACCTCACATGCTGGAGTGGGTCCATTCAGCCCTTTTCAGCAATTCTTTCGTTTCACTTTTTCATCAAAATTTATTGGAAGATGTATCCTTCTGTCAGGTGAAAGACCTATCCACTGGACTGGAGCCCTGTTCTTGGCGTTTATGACTCTGACAGCTTATTTCATGGACATGGTCAATTGCTAATATAAAAATTTGAGGTGAGGTCCAGAGTCCCCAAAACATCTCCAAGTTTCAGTGAGCACTGAGATTGTCTGAAAATTATGTTTTTCCAGAGAGGAGACAGTCTCATAAACAGGATTCAGGAGCCATAATCTCTTTGGTGCTTCTGAAAAAGCACCAGGAGGGTGTTGATCTCCTCCAACTCTGCCCTGAGTTGTGGCAGCACAAAAATCAACTCTGAGGCTTTTGTCCTGTCCTCTGGTGTGCTGGTTGTGCTGAGCTTTTCTGGCCAGATCTGCTACCCTTGGGGCAGAAGGGGTCTGCAGGGCTCCAAAACTACTTGGGACTTGGGTTAAAGGGGCACAGGACTGCTTGTGTCATCCTTACAGTAAACCATAATTCCTGGGATAGAAAGTTTTACCCGAACACTTACCCATTAAATTCGGACAGGAAAAAAGTTTGGCTTTCTTTTTTTTTTTTTTTTTTTTTAATTTCAAAAGATTTTAATCTCCTCTAAACTCCCCATCTCCTAAGGATTAAAAGGCTCAAAGCATCCTCTTATCTATTCCTCCCCTTTTGCTGCAATTCCAGTTGCTCCCTGAGCTCTTCCCTTCTCTCCGAGCAGCACCTGGGTTTCGCTCCCTCTGCCCTTTCCACAGCACTCTCCACCCATTTCTTCCCAGCCCCGTGCCCACGTGGAGCTTGTTTTCACATTTGGTCCTGCATGAGAAAAACCTGTTTACTTTGCTCTCTCGGCCGCGGGCTCCGGCACAGCGGCGCGATCCCGGCGCTGCTGATGCTGCATTTGCTGCTGATCTGGATCTCGCATTTCTAGCCCGAGTGAGACAATTGCTGCTGCGGCCCCTGTCACTTTTATGTCCCCGGCACGGTTTGATACGTTACCTTTGATATTCTGATTTAATTCTTTTACATAGATTAGAGACCAGACAAGCTCCTAACCTGACCGAGGCACTACCCTGTATTGACTGCCAA
Organism: Bombycilla garrulus; assembly: GCA_013400315.1. Taxonomy (NCBI): domain Eukaryota; kingdom Metazoa; phylum Chordata; class Aves; order Passeriformes; family Bombycillidae; genus Bombycilla; species Bombycilla garrulus. The sequence continues at coordinate 874,356 of VXBU01005406.1, forward strand.
TCTCTAAGTCACTCGGTGAATGCTGTTTGCAGACTCTTATCAGTTCATTAAAGTTTGTTATCATTTATGCAGTGGCTCTGTACCTTGCTGGTAATCTCCAGTGTAGGATCTTATCGAACACTCCTTTGAAAGTTTAGGCATATTGTATACCATCCATAGTATTTTTTCTTGTCTACCTTGGCAGGGATAGCTTTGAAAAATTCCAACAAATTATTCGAGCAAGATTTTCTGCTCGCAAATCCATCTTGGTTGACTCTGCTCAAATTAGGATTTTCAGTGTGTTTCCTCACTAAATCCATTCCTATTCTGTTATTCATAGCTACAAATTGTGTTATGTTAATTTGTTTATATTATAAGTTAAAATAATTTTATATGTATATATTCCTCTGCATATGCATGTGTACATAAAAGTGTGTGTATGTAATGGAGATTATATTGAAGTATATTGGGCTTTAAAGCTGAATATGTTAAAATTGTTAATGCGGTATAAAATGCAACGGATAGAGTTAGGGACAGATCTTTGGCTGGAGTAAATGAATTTGACTTTGAATACATTTTGCTAACTTAAATGGTGTTAACTTGATTTATGTGAGCTGAGGAGTTAACCCTTATGCACTGTGCTTACTTTACTTCAGTGCCAAGAGATCAAAATGACTGTTGGGATGCTTCTTAACATTTCTGATTTATTGCAGGTCTCTACCCACATTTCTTATGGATTTCTTTGGCTCAAGAAGTATATTTTTATTTGCTGCTGCAAAAGTAATTCTTAATGTTAAGAATTCTTAATTCTAAATTCTATGTAGTATGTAATATTTTGGTTTGGACTAGCAGTTTCTTCTGCTTTATTTTTCCATTATTTGACTGTTCTAGGATGTTTACTATCCCTCCCAGATTTCTGTTCCCATCTGCAGATCTTTCTATTACAATGATGAACCTGGCAATTTCTGGTAAATACAGTAAGTGGTTGATTAATATTAGATTCATGCTTAGATTGATTTTAATATCAGAAAGCTAACATTTTACACAGGAAACAGTCCCTCCCTTTGACTTGAAGCCAAATAAAAAATTTAAGACTAAAACAAATGGAATTTCTATAATCTAACTGGACCTGTTTAAAAGGTGCTGCAGCTCTGGGTGCCACATTCTCTCTGCTGAAGTTTGCTGGTATTTTGTTTGAATTATGGTCTGGCTTATAAATCATCGTGAGGGAAAACCATTGTGGTTATGGTTCCAAGCAGAAACATTTTTCACATAAAATCAAAAGCTTATTTTTTTTTCCAATTTTTTTTTTTTTTAATGAAAACTGGGTTTTGCTCTGAAAGATGATTATGTTTCTTATGAAAGAGTTCATCTATTTTTTTGGATCAATGAGAAAGCAAGTCGGATAGGAGAGCTTTTGACCCACCTGGCACCACCCTAAACTCTCATGGCAAACACATGAGATGGGGGAGAACTGGATTTAAGTACCTGCTCACAGGTATATTGATGAAATCACAGCATTTAAATATATGGAGCTGCAGACCTCTCTTCTGGTCATGGGGCTGTGTAAGGTCAGTCCCACTTATAAACTGCAAAGCTCCTGGTTTGTTATGTCACCAACAAAAATATATAAATGAGAAACTGTATTTGTGAGTCTTGAAAGATGAGGTCCCAACTCTGAAGTCCAGTAGGAAGAATTTTTAAATCAGAATAATCACAAACCACCCCCACTAAAGCATATTTGCTTTTCCCCATTTCCCAACTCTCAGATTGCCACTACTGTATATTGTCACGTTTTCCCTCACCATTGCATGTATCAATTCTTTTGGTTTTAGTAAGATTTTCTCTCTAAATGAATAATAACAGGTTTATATTAAAAACAGATTATATTCATTTATATAAAGCAATACTTGGGCTTTAACTATTCTTTTGACCCAAGTCCATTCACTTCATGAATCTCCCAAGCTTTTCTTGATAAGAGTGTTTTCCATTGATTTATCCTTTAAATCTATGAGGATCTTTATCATGGTGAAGTTTGAACTCTCTATCATTAACTTTTAAACTTAGATTGACATGAAATGTGATTAAAGTTAAATTTTATAATTAAAATTAATTTTATAACAGCACACATGCCCAGCTCCAAGCACAGGGCTCAGTTACTGGACTAATAGCATTGCTGCTACAAACAAACTTTGTTAGCTTCCACATAGTTATCATAGCAATCAATACCTGAATAATTAAATTCCTCCATTATCAAATTCTAGTCTTCTTTATCAGCTTTTCTTCCACTGGTAATTTTTTTGTCTTAATCTGGTTTCTCTTTGGAAAGTCTATAGCAACCTTGGAGTTTCACCAGAAAATCCCCCTTTTCTTCCCTGTTAAGTTCTGTAACCCAAATTATTCAATGCCAAAATCTGAAGTCCTTAAAGAAGATTCCAGTGAATGGAAGTTTGATCAAACTGTATTTTGTTTTGTTTTAATACAGACTACTAATTTTATCTTGTCTTGGCCTTGAGTGAAATCCTATACTTGTAAGTATTTGAAATTGCCATTCATTTTCTTGATTCATTCTCCTATTGATTTTCTTTCCAGCTATTTCCATCCAATGTATCTAATAATTATTAGAGATGAGGGAAGAACCAAGTGCCTGCATCCACACCCCTTTGAGCATTGTGGGTCATGCCCATCTTTAATTAACATAAATACGAGCAGAGAAGTTTCCCAGACGAAAACCAATTGTTTTAATGTTAAATCCTTACATTCATCATTTTCTGGTGCATTTTGACACTGTTTTGATCAGGGGTGACTCCTCGAAGAGCATTACACATCCTGGAGCCTCATGCTCCTCTCAGACCTGATGCTAAATGACTCAAGCAGGAAGGAAGGGGAAGGATTCCTGCTCCCTTTTATACTCCTGTGGAATCACTCCAACCTCTTTCATCTGTTCATTACTCTGTAAATGCAACACTTTCCAAAAGAAATTCACTGTTGAATTAAGGGGGGAAGTGGGACACAAAACAAATGGGGGTGATAATGAATTGAAGTGATGATCTGAGGAGCTCATAGTGCTTCATAAGCATTAATTAATTAAACCTGACTAGATCCCAGTGAGGTGGGTATTAGGGCCCCTACTCCAGGCCTGGCTGCGGTGTGCTATTTCTGTATCTCAAATTCATTCTGTTAATGTGCATTCTGATGAGAGGACTGAAATGGTGTCTGACTAGTAGAGATGACTGTGCATATATTTAAACTGTGAATATTCTGCACGATGAGCCTTCGTATGGAAGTGACTTATTTTTTTTTTTAAATCCAGCCTTGTTCCTGAATAAAAAATGCATGATAAATGAATTGTACAGGGAGCACTGAAGGGCTACTGATGACCTATGGTTATGTACAGTGTGTAACTCATCCTGTTACCCAATTAGGATGATCAGAACTTTTCTTTCTGTTGCTGAAAACCTGAGTGCGCTTCAGTGAGGGTATTTTATATTTCTTTTATAGAATATTTTATTTAATTGCTGTAAGAACTTAACCTGCAATTTTAACTGCAATATTTAGAGGTGTGAAGAGTACTTGAATCTTTTTTTAATCCATTATAGAAGTTATTCTGAGCTTTCGGTGCAAGAAACTTGTTTTGTTTTCAGTACTGGTGTAGAGCTTTGACTCCTAATGAATGTTTTCCCCTTTTTTTTTCATCCTGCTCTAAACAAGATGTTGTTTATTACTTGAAGCATTATATGTAAGCCCCAAGAATATGTTACATGTGACTGGAGCTTTGGCAGACTTTGAGAAACTGAAGTTTCCAGAAATTTTGCTATGTTTAAACACCAGAGCCTTGTTTTAAGGAAAGATTTCTACTTCCAAATGTGTGGTTGCCTGAACCTTTTACATTTTCAAGTCAGATTCCTCTGCCAAATAACACACTGTACCTTAACTATAATAAAAAAGCAGAAACTCTGTGTTTATAAAAACATTACAGGAGCAACTGTGATCATATTTCTTGAATCTATTCTATTCATGTGCTCAAATATGCATTTTTAGAGTGAGCTCTCCACTGCACCGGTCACTTACAGGAGTAGAAAATGACATGTAGAGGCAGAAGGCTGGCAAAATGCAACAAACCAAACTGGTAAAGGACAGGAATTTAGAGCCAGACCAAAATATGAGGTCAAGGAAGTTGCTCTTATAATAATAGTGGTTATCTGTTTAATGTGTGATCTGGCAGTGGTTCGATGCTGACCATAAGCAATTACACATGTTTCTAAACCGGTGGTATATGAGCCCTGAGCAACTCTGCACAGGCTAGATGTGCTGTGAGAAATGGGCACTTGCTTTATTCTTGTGGTTCTTCTTGCTTAATGTCAATTAAAATTACAGCTTGGTAACAGATAGAAATTCTCCCTGTGTACAACAGTGCCTACACTCCCCCTCTCAGTTGCCATATACTTAAACTCCTGTATTGAAACCAGTTTTGTGAGGCAAGCTCCTGTCTGGGCTGATAAATGCTGCATAATGTTCCTCTCAACAGACATGTGGTTAGACATGATTTTTCTGGTTGTTATTTGAAACAGCTTTCTTCACAATCCAGTTCCAAAGGCGGCGCCCCTGAATGATGCCCCTGTTCTGGGCTTTGTTGTGCAGGAGCCTGGAAGGGAGCAGAACATCCCTGGTGTGCATTCAGCTGCCTAGAGGTGAGCTCTCAGGAGTTCAAAGCAGGAAGATCTCTGTGATATCAAACTGCCTGGGCACAGATGAGGCCCTGGGAGCTGCTGTGGTGTGGCCCTGGCTCTGACACCAGTTTTTCATGACTTTGGTGAGCTCGCTGGACAGCACATCTCATTAGCTTTTAATAGACTTGGATGCCACTGTTAAAAGAGCTTCTATGTCCTCTTCTGTAAAATAGCTTTGGAATGTTTTCCTGGGCTCGGGAGGATGTGGCTGGAGTGGGAGCTGTGCGGTTGAGCTAACTGCAGGAGAAGCTGTGCTAATGAGCTATGAAGACACCCCAAAAATGCCTCATCTCCCCATGAGCAAAGAATTGTGTAGGATTTGACTCCTTTACTACAGGTCCTGTTACTGCTGGCTTGAACATCAGCCTTTTCACAGGAGGAGCTGCTGTCACCAACCCACCCTGAGTACCAGCTAGAAATAATCACTTAAAAAGGGGCATGTGAGCTGCTTAAAACAAATCCCTGCTGAGGTGTAAGCCCGTGGCTTCCTGAGGTCTCTGAAGGTTCTTCACCTGGTTCTGGTCATTGCAGAGGCAATGACTTTATGAACCTTCTTAACAAACTCAGCATGGATACCTGCAAGGCATCCCAGAGGGAAATAATTTGTCTTTGTTGCCTGAAAGGCTGAGTTGAACAAGGATTTAATGATCAGAACACATCAGTTAATCATCAGTAATTTAAGAGCTGTATCAGGAGCCTTGCAAAGGTCCTGAAGTGGTTCTGTGGCCACGGACTTTCGTATCACATCAGTACACATGCTTTGACTGTCTCCAAGGCTTCCAAAATGTAACTGTTCATCCTTTTACTTTCCAGAAGCACCAAAAAAAAAAAAAAAAGGGCTGCAAAAATCCATGCTTGTGGCCGAGAACTAAATAAGGAAACACAACTGCTTAGTGAAGAGCCACCCCCTCCCAGAGAAATGTCAGCAGCACAATGGGCACTATTATTCCCCTCGTGCACAACCAGACTGGGGGTTATGTTGGAGTCTGTAGGAAAGGGCACCAGAATCCTCTCAGAACCCTGATCAGCATTCAGTGCTCCCTTTTTGGGGTTCCACATCCAGAGGAAGCCCTGTGCTCCCCGACACACCCACAGCTTGTGGGAGGCAGCTGGAGGAGCCACTTTTCATGCAGGCTGTGACACTGTGGCCCCTTTTCCCTCACTGCAGTCATGCAATCACAGCTGTTAATCACCTGTAATAAAGGGCAACTCTGGAGTGCAGTGAAGTGGTCATGTGCAGCAAATGGCTTAGAGCATCAAACATCTCTACTGCTGTTCCATGTGTTGAAAAAAGTAATATATTTTGTAATAGGGCGGGGTTTCTTCAACTTTTTCCATAACATGACCCTTGTTTTAAGGAAAATCCCTCTCACTGAGCTTATCTCCTTCTATTCATTGTCATATGGACCCTCTACTACTTTCTAGTAATGAAACCTGTACTTAGCAAACTATAGCAATTATCTCCACAAAAATGATCTGATAGGGAAAGAACATTGTTTTAACCTGCTTTATTGTGATTTACCAGCCAGAAACAACAAAAATGTCCAGGATTTCTGTGCTACTCAACTCTCTTCGGTCTAACAGCAACACATCCACTGACTGAGCCTGGAGAGAACAGTTTTATGGAACAACTATTTGGATGTGTTTTCAAGCAAGGTGAGAAAATAGTCCAGGCTGTGTTAGCTGTCCTATTATTTGGAAATGTTTCTGTTGTCTAAATAAATAAAAATGATAATTATATTAATAAATTACAATCCAGGTAACCTTGCAGCTTTTTTTTGGCACATGGCTCCTCTTGTGTGTGAATGAGGAGGTGAAAATATCTTTGTATTTAAAGTTACTTTTAGTGAGCTAAACACCCACAAATTTGTTAATGTTGGGAAGGTTTAATTTGGAAGGTGTCCTAGTGCCTTGGAATAATCTTCCTAAAAAATAATGGGACTTATCTTTTATATTGGAATACCTAGGAAAATATTGTATAAGTTTTAACTGGAGTCATGCCAAAATTTAGCTGGAGAATATATTGATCTTTATACGAGGCTGAAGAATATTTGAAAATTTGCTGTTGGGCAAAGTGCATTACACTAAGCTGGAAGTTTTTCTTCAGAGTGTGCAGTTCTTTTTTGGTAAAATTTTTGGTCAGAAAGAGTTAAAACATTTCCCTTTGATATTATGGAAACAAAACAGCTTGACAAGACAAATGTTTCTATTCAATTTTGTAATTTTGGGTTTGTATTTATTTTAAATTATATATTAGATTAACCTTCTATATTATTTTGACATCACTCAAAAATGAGTGCTTTTGGTGTTTCCCACTCGTCGTTTTTTGGAATATCTTTCCCATGAGAAATTTTGACTTCTTGTTCCTATTCGTTATCGAAAACACTGTCTCACCAGTCTTTGTACCTTTGCATTATGCACATTTGGGTGAAGAGGCAGCTCTACAGGAAGCCTTGTATCTGTGCCATATCGTCCCTACAAACTCGGTGTTTTCTATGTAAAAATATGGTTACTGTTTGCATCTTAAACCTTTTGGTCTCTGGGGACCGTGCTGTAGGTGATGGCTCAGGAAGATCTAACTTAAGCCCTTGTCTTGGTGTGCTGTTGAACAAGTGATTGGTTTTCTCCTGGTTTGTAAATGTGACTCAGCTCATCTTCTGCACAGAATTTGGGTGTGGAAAGCGTGATGGGGGCAGCATGTTGTGATGCTCATCCAGCTGCCTCGTCCAACCATTCCTTCAGTGTCATGTGAGACAATGGATAAAGTGCATCATCTTCAGGAAATGTTAACCTCCTTAAAAACAGCTGTAAGGGCTGAGTTAATTTCTTATGAAGGAGCAAACAGCTTTTGACCTCCAAATCCCCATTTTGTTTTACTTGAGGGACTTAACCTGTATCTTTTTCAGAAGCAGGAGAGACAGAGCTTTGGGAAAATGGATGAAGTTTCCTCCTTGCTCTCTCTGCGGTCGCAAGCTCGTTGGAGAGGCCCAAGGGCTCGGTTCCTAGCCCTGCAGAGCCTGGTGATCCATCTGGAGATGCCCGTGGCACATGCCCAGCTCGCCTCCCTGGCCTCCTGCAGCCTTTCTCCCACTGCAGCAGCGCATCTCCTGCAGCAGCCGCGGTTCCTCCCCTGCAGCCCGTGTGCCAGGAGCTGCCTGCGAGCCTCCGTGGGAGTCAGCGCTACGTTTGTGAAGACGCACAAGTTTTGAAGAAGAAATGTGCCTCAGAATAGCTCCGCCTTACTCCCATTCCCTGGAAACGCGACTCCAACAAGGCGTCTGCGAGGCACTGAGGGTATGAAAGCGTACTGCAGAGCGAGCAAGCTCGTATCATCAAACACAGCCAGCCAGTACAAAAATTTCAGCAACGTAGTGTGGCGCTGATTTAAAGTGGTCTGGAGTACAATAAAAGGTGAATCTTCCTTCAGAATTACAGGAAATAATTTTTTTTCCCCCTGGGCAGGCTTTGAGAACTGCTGAATTTATTCTTGTATTTCTTCCCAGTCGTTTTGGATGTGACTGAAACTGGCTGTTCTCAGAGTTGGACTCCAACTGAATGAGAGGGTTTTCCTCCAGCCTGTGCCTGACCTGGGGTTACAGGCACTTCAGAAAGCAAAGGCAGGGCTGCACAAACAACCTGCTTCATGTCTCACTCATACTGGTCCCATGAATACAACTTGGGATGGGTTTCCATTCGGGTAAGCTGGTTTGCAGCACAGCTCGTCCTGGAAGACACTGTAGGACTGCGTTGCGGAAAAAAAAAAAAAAAAANTAAGAAAATAATTGGTGTTGCATTCATTCGCAGAGTCGAAGGGAAAGTTGGAGGGAAGGCATGCAGGAAGCAGCAGAAATGCATTATGCATTTATTTTAAAGTAGTAATATATGCGAGTGGTTTTAAACCATATTTATTATCTGGGATGTTTATGTATTCATGCTGAACGTGGGATAACAGAGTATAGAAGGATATATAATATTAGTGAAGAAGAAAATGACTGGTATAGTACTTTCTCCTCTCAGTTCCTTCTCCACTAATGCCCTTACACCTTTCTTTTTCAGGCTTTTTGTAGCATCCTAAACAGAAGGATATTGAAGGGAGCTGATTCTGCTTTGATCCTTATGCTTGTTGTCAAAGCGCTTGGGATTGAAGAGACTGTTGGCTACAATTGACTGTGACAATTAGGAGATGATCAGAGCCCTAGAGTGGAGCACTTAAAGGGTAATTTACATGTCAGTTTGTCGAATAAAAAAAAGATATTCAGCTAAGATTTTTTTTTTCCCCTTAGAGCCTTGTAAACTGCAATTTGTGCTATAGTAAGAAAAACCTGGCAGAGGAGTTAGGATAGCCATTTCCATTTGAAAAGAGGCAATCATAAGGCCACTGCTGAGCCTATTGTCCACTAAAAATGCTGATTTGCAGTCAGGGAGTGAAAGAGTGGAGCCATCACTAAATAGAACCTCGTGCAAGGTAACTCCCCCTTGGTGGCTTTCTAATGTTGGCTAAAGGTTTTATATACCTTAAATCCCGCATTTACTATCATTATAACATTGTTACTGATCATGAATGTCCTTTATCATAACAAAAAAAATGAAGGTATTGAGGGGGAGGAACAGGAGCGACCAGGCAGTGGATAGGCTCTCACCAGCTATCTATTGTATCGCATCTTTCTTGTTCCCTCGCCTTTTGTGTGCCATCACAATTTTCTTCTTGTCACCCTTTGCACTTTGCCATTCAGGCACCTTCCATAACACTTTTTCTCATAGGTTTTTTTTTTCCCCCGTACCTATTTACACTTCATTTTTAGACTCACTCCCAGGAGATTTTTAGCATTTTCCACGTTTAACCTGCTGGGAAAGGAAAAGAGAGAGGGAGGTGACAGTAGCCGTTCAGAGTTTGCCTTTCTGTGTGATTAGGCTGCAGTACAGACTGTAACACAGACTGGAGACACGCAGGTCGGAGAGAGGACTGAAGTTAAGGCAGCTGATGATTAAACAAACTTGTTTGTGATAAGTCCCTTTTTCTTATGTGATAGCTCTGATGAACCCAGAGTTGCTTCGACTGCAGAGCTATATGATCTTATAAAAATATCAAAACCCAACACCTCCCTCATTTTTCTGGTTGGTGTGAGCTGTAGCATATGTGATATTCCTCACGGTTTAAGGAAGGGATATTAGTGGGTACATATAGTGTTTGTATATGCAAATAAGTGTATTTATTTCGAGGTTGCATCGTAGGCTTTTCTTCCAGAGATTGGATTGGCTCCTTTTTTACTCTCATCTCCTTAAAAGAAGAAATAGTCATCTGTTCCAGTTGAGGAACCAGAATGAAACACTTTGCTTTGTCACAATTACCAAGTAGCCTTTGCTGCTCAGATGTGCATTGCCTAAACCCCCCAGGGTTACTTTTCTGGGGAAGTTTTGCAGCTTCCAGCAGAAGTCACACATGCAGATCACAGCTCTGATTCGGATTTCTGGTCAAACACCACTGATTTGAACAGGTTTAGCATTTCTGTTCATACCTATCAGGTCCTGTGTGTCTATAGGGTCCCCAAACTCTCCTTTCCTTAGTCCTAACCCTTATGTCTCTAAGCTTTTTGTATGCTGAACACCTGACAATGCAGTTTCTACTTCTAAAATTGTACTGGAAATGTGTTTTAACCTGACTTTTGCATAGGGTGAAGAAACACTTCAAAATATTAAAAATTAAACTTTGCAGAGTTCTCTTCATGGTAAGGTTTAAGTTAAAGAAAATCTTATATTAAAATGCTTTTCTTCTTTAGGAGAATTATGGTGTTGTCACTCTCTCCAGGCTGCTATAAATGGGAGACAGTGGCTTTTGCCCTCTCTTATTGCAGTAAACTTGCTGAACATCACAATATTTGTATGTGTTTATCTCTGTAACCAATGTAAAGAGCAAACAGGGATAAATAAAATATGAGGAGTAAACAGTGTGACAGGGCAAGTCTGGAATGACTTTGGCTTCGTATGGGTCTGCAGAGCTGAGGCAGTGGTAAATCTGTATTAAAAATAAATAAAATATCTGCTGTAGCAGGAGGTCCTTGTCTCCAGGTAATGGCTAAATGACGAGTAGATGAGCCATAGCCATATTGATTTAAGCATTTTTTTTCCAGCCATTTAAGATTAACTTTGATTTGGTTTTACTTTCCTCTTACAGGTTTGCATTTAAAGCACTCTCAGAGCACTAATTGTATAAAATTCTAGTAACTGAGAAACCTCTTGCTGGAAAAGTAATGGATGGATGCATGAATCATTCCGGGTTTCCCCACATTTTAACATGAAGTTAATTTTTTGAAATGAGCAGGAAGAAGAAAGTTTTACTCATTGACCATGAATTTTGAAAAACGTGCATTTTCAGGGTTTAGGATACAAAAAAAGTCTTCCTAAGACTTTTGGAATGTAAAGTTGGTTAGAATTTAACTGCATATAAAGTTGCTTAGAATTTAACTGAGATGTGCTTTTTTAATGTAGAAATTACCATTCCTATTATTGAATATAATCTTTGATGTATTGGTCATAATGCCAAAAATATATTATATATTATATATGTATATATTATATATGTGTCTATTATAGTGGCCCTAGAAGAGCCTTTCTTGCTCAAAAATACATAAAGGGCCAAAATCTACATATTCACAGTAAAAATATACTTCCTTATGCACCCCTAGTTTATAAAGATTTAGAACTAATTCAGGTTTTAAGTTCATGAGAGTAAATCATAATGGTGTAACTGCTTTATATAGGTGACAAATTCTATTCACAATAAGACTTTGTAGAACTTGACTTTGCAGGTATGAAACAGTTAAAGATCATGACAAATTATGTGTAGTGAAATACTCTGACCCCATTCAGTACCTATTTTCTCATTCAGTCTGAAATATATCCTTTTATTGCTTTGTGAATTAATAATATGATGTTGGACAACTACAGATGACTTCTTGTTAATTAGAATTTCAGATGCGTGCTATGATGCATCAGAACTTTCTCTATTTTCTGCTAATAGGACACACCGAGTGAATAGCAAAATGTTTTTCAAGAGCAGGGAAGGAAAACGATCTCCTGATCTAAATAAGATGTTGCCCTGAGGAAAGGCACCTAAATTCTCAATGCCTGGTTTTCAGGAAAGCCTTTCAAAATTGTGGCACTTCTCAAATTTGGAATTTTGAGCAAGTGTTGAACTAAAGACCTGTGATGGGAAAAATCTGGTCTCTGTGGTGATAGGGAGAACATACTGACTATATGGCTTACATAAACTTGTAGTCTTTCCTAATTGGCTGTTTTATTTAATCAGGCCAGATCTTCAAGTGCTAAAAAATAAATATAACTTTGCCATTAACTATGGGGCAGCTGAAGCTCCACAAATTTTATTTTTATCTGATAAATATTAGAGAAGGTAAGAATACCCTTTGAATGCATTTCTGACAGTAAGACGGCTCTAGGGGACCAACCTCACAGCTCTGGGTGTCTCATCCTAAGTGAATTTCAGCACTTACGTGATGCACATCCTGCACACTTACAGCCTTGAAAAACCTAGCCCTAATATTGGTGGTATGTTTCAGGCTTCACTGTGCAACAAATAATTTTAAAACTAAAACTGAGAATTGAATTTTTTGATATCTTGTCTCCGTTTTTTGTTTTTAATTTCAACCTTGGCCTTACTGCATAGTCACATAAGAGTCTATTACAATCAACTTTCCAGAAACTATGGGGGAAAATTTAAAAAGGTCATCCTGGTGCAAGTTGTTTTTCAAGATTCTCTCCCAAAATGTGAAGTAAAGGCCAAATTTACTGTCAATGGAAATGAAGTTTGTTCTGTTGAGGCAAACAGCTGAGCTCATGTCTGCCCACTGAGCATCAGAACCAGCTGAAGCTGAATTACGAATTCGATGAGTTTTTGCTTTCTTATATAAGAGTGCCCTTACAGTGAGTTGACTAAGCTGGCTCTAGTATCACATACGCTCACGTTCAAAAGCTGCACGAGCGAAGGTGATAGAATTATTCCCTGTGTTATTTTGTCTTGTGATGATGGAGGCAGTGCTGGTATCCACCAGCTCCACCCTCGCTCCTTGGTGTCAGTTCTGGCTCTGTGTATGACTGGAAGGGTAACATGTGTTACCTTCCACTCAGAGTCTTCCTTGGGCGACCTCCATGGCCCTACACTGACTTCTATCAGCTGTAAATGATGATAAATTTTTGGAAGCAGGACTGCCTGTTCCTTTCCCAGGTAAAAAAAGATGGTATGTGAAAGGGCTTCCAAAGCACAAACGTACTTCTTGTTGGCTATCAACAGGAAATGACACTTTGCATTTTTATACGATACACAAATGGAAATGCCTTGCTCTAGAGACTTTGGATGGGGCAAGGGAACAACTCTGAAATTACTTGCCTAAATATGGTTTTCATAGTTTTATAAGGCTGGTGATATTTAAGAATAATCTCTTATGAGTTTTATTCCTGGACATTTAACATGTTCCTCCTTTTGCTGTTGGATGTACAAACAGTGGACAAAATAACATGGCTGGGGGCTGAAGTTAAATCTGGAGGAAGCCATCATCAGATGCACCTCTCACTGAGTTTGTGATGTAAGGAAGCGTCACTTGCTGGAGTTTGCTTTGCCTTTTTGCTAAATCCTTTAGGGAAAGGAGGAAAATAGAAGTTTGAAGAACAGGGCTGAAGAAGTGGGATGGATATATTGTACTTGTTTTCACTGATTGGTCGCAGGTACCTTCCAGTACTTAAAGGGCTACAAGAGAGCTGGAGAGAGACTTTGGATGGGGTCATGGAGTGACAGGAAAAGGGGGGATGGCTTCACACTGGAGCTCTTGGTATCATTTCAGGGCATCAGACAGGACAGTGTGGTGCAAAGTATAGTTGTGAATCTCTCTCTAGCAATACACAGAGAGGAAGGTGTTAAAATTCAATGGTTTGAGTGTCTTAATAATGTCTTGCACAAATTTCCCATGAAAGCTGCAGCCTAACTTCACAGATAAGTCCATTTTCATTCTATTCAAAATGCCAGTGAGTTTCTAAAGCCACCAAGACAAAATCATGGGCTTCAGGCTGGGCAAGTGCCAGAAAAAAAGGCCAAGAGACCTCAGGTACTTCCATAAAAATCCAGCTGTTGGGTCTCAGTTGGACAAATGCTGACCCCATGCACAGTTGTGGAATTTGGATGCTCTAACCCCATGCTGTGGCAAAACCCAAGTGTGTGAGAAGAGAACAGAAATCTCAAGTTTGGGAAGTTTTAAAAAAGCCCGAGGCTGATGAGAAAATTAGCTTTGACATTCTGAATTCATGCTGGAAAGTGTAAGGGAAAATGGGATGATTATTATTAATAATCAGTAGCAGAAGTCAAATGTCTGAAGGACTATTTGAACTGCAATGATACCCTCTTAAAAGTTTGAAATGAACTCTTCATAAAAAGTTTAAAACTCAGGGTATTATTTCATGTGCATTTCTTTAATGTCTGATTGGGAGAAAGTGTAGAGCAGATGTTTTTCCCTGTTGTCATAGATAGCTAACTTTTGTCTCTTTCTTTAAAATGTAAAATATGCATCACAGTTTGGAAAACATTCACAAACGATTACTTCATACTGTGAGCTGAAGCTGCCTTCCAGAGGGATACATTATAGTCCGGTCAGATGCAATTGCCTGCAACTACTATTTCCTTTCTAAAAAAGTTTTGCCATCTTGATAAACTTTCATTAACAACTCAGCCTAAGCTGGGATAGGTTATTTATAAGCCAGGAATTTCTCCTCTAAGGATGCATAGAGACAGATATTGAAATAATGTCAAAATGGCAATTTTCCATTGGAGATGATGAAAGTGCGTTTGCTTACGATTATTCCCTATTTCATTAAAACAACATTCCAACTATAATTTTAATTCTTCTGCAAAGAAAATATTTTGACAGCATAGAAAGGCATCACTGATGTTTGAAACTTGCCTTTTCTTCCCTTTTCCTCTCACGCTGATGTTTTTCAAGGCGACGTCTCTTTATTATTTTTCAACATTGCTTAAAAAGTCCTTTTCTCAAGTGAGACATGAGCAAAATGAGCCCAGAGGCAGGGAATTGGTGCAGCCCTCTCCCAGGTGGGAATAGACACTCCCTTGCATTCCCTTCCTTTGCCACCATTTCGTTCCAGCCCTGAAAAGCAGCAAATGGTGGTTATTGTTTCTTTGCAGGGTATGGTTTTGTACTGGATCCATGTGCAAAGTGTAAACATGTCATCAGTCCTCATTTGCTATATCCAAAAACATTCCCCATGTCCATATTTGATTTTCAAGTGCATCTGTGCACTGATTGAAACCCTCCCAACATGCTGCTACGCAAATGCAAACCCACACATTGCTGATTTGGAATCAAATGCTCTTATGCTTCCACACTTCCATTTCAAAGTTTGCCTCAGAGTTGCAGTATGTGCCCTTTTAACACATTTTTTTCCCCTCTCACAAAGAGATCCCTGTGTTCATCGCCGGAGCCCGGTGCAGTCTTTTCCATTTTGTTCTTATTTATTCCTTGGAGCCTGCTTTTATTTTCACAGCTTATTTATCCTTTGTTTACACCCCACATGTTCTCTTAACCAACAAAACCAATATTCAAACAAAGGAAGTAAAATGCTGAGTTATAATATAGGAATTTGCTATGGATAGAAAGTTGGATTGCAAATAGCAATGCATTTTGCCATTAATGTGCTGCTTCAAAAAGGAGAGAGAAAAAGCTTATTGAGTTGCAGACTTTCTGAAAAAAGATGAATCTCTTATAAACTATGATGGAATATTTTCCTTTTAACACTCATCAGACTCCTAGTCCCAAAAAAAGGGTGGGGGGGGAAGGGAAGAGAAAATTGCCAAAATGTGTAATTTTAAAGCAAGTTGTGCTGTACCTAATTATTTTTTCCATCCCTCCCGACATACGGGAGTTACCTTAACTGCAAAGCTCTGCAGTACCCTTTGCCTGTCATTTTTAATCAGGTTGTTTTAGGTAATTTTTGTTATGCCCCTCATTACTGAATTGTTTATCAATAGGTGCACCAAGTGTCACTAGCTTTTCTCATCAAGCCAGGTCTGACAAAGAGCTGCAGTGCATGGGAAAGAGGCAGCTAGGTGAAACTAATGCCATAGATGTTTGATTCATTAGGAGCTTATTGTTAACGGGGATGTCTGATTGTAAAGGCTCAGTCAAGCAAAAGAGTGCAGAGTAATCAGTCGGATTTATAGTTTGCAGGGCTCAAAAAAAAAAAAAGGGGGGAAAAAAAAGAGAAAAAAAAAATCAACATAAACCTTTGGATATAGCAGAAACAGAAAAATCCCCTTTGGGCAGCCCTAACCTGAGACCAGCCAAATAAGGTCATGCTACATGAAGGTTGCCTGTTAGGTGATGGGAGATATAGGAGGATTACAGCCATATGGCATGGCCTATCATACCTTCTGACTTAAGATAACAAAGCCAAGCTTTGTGCTTAGCTGTTTTTGACTGACATCATCAATTTTATTTTATGTTGGTCACCTCCGGTAACAGGAAAAAATGGCCTAGGGTTGATAACACATGCCTGTTTTTTTAGTATTAAGATGCCTTACAGCCAGTTTTGCGCTGTAAAAAATTTCAAAGAATTAGTAGCTTGTTCTTCTATCAACCATCCTCCAGCAACTGTCAGCTCCCCCCTCCCTTGTTTTCGGTTTGTACCTTGCAAATGAGAGACAGCCTTATTCAGAACCAGATGTAAGGCTCCTAGAGAATGAGCGTAAGCTGTTGTACTTTAAGCCTAATGGGAAGTTTTATATGCAAGGGCCTTGAACTGATTAGTATAATTCCCTCTTTAATACAGCTGTCCCTCCAGATTAAGGTAAACCAAATGTTGCAATCAGAGATTAGTGTACCTTGCCAGTTATTAACATCCCCGGTTGCTCGCCGAGCACGTCAGACACTAATGCTGTGTATTTATTTGCCACTTCCACGCTGTAACTTGAACTTCTGCACCTGTCCAAGCATTCCAGGGAAGAGAGGGGTATTATTGGGAAGCAAAAGTTTTATACCTGTTCCACCTGTTTGGTTTTGTCACTGCCTGAGGTTTTCTTTTTTCCCTGCCAAGATTGCCAGGTGGTTTAATCCGTTCCTCTGCCGGGTTTATGAAGAAAGACTTTGTCTGCTGAATTGCATTTGTTGCCCCTCATCTGCTTTCCCTTACCGAATGTGTGCTACTCACCTAAACTACCCATTTATTTATTTATTTACTTACTTACTTACTTTCCCTTCCCCTGCCTTTTTTTTTTTTTTTTTTTTTTTTTTTTTTTTTTTTTTCCTCAGAGGCTCTCTGGCTGCTCTTTGTGTGCCGAGGATGCGGCTCCGGGCGGGGAGAGGCAGCACCCGCTCCCGCTGTGCTCGCATCAGCCCGCGGTGCCTCTTGCCCAAGGTGGGTCACGCAGTTGTCTTCTTGCATTTGGCAGGATATCCTGTCCACCAGCAACACAGATGTCAAGGGGGACAATGTCCGGGTTATCGAGGCAAGATCTTTGCCTCCCCCCCACCTGATCAGATTTTCTAGATAAATGTACACCGTAAACAGACTTAAAAAGCTTAGTGGGGTTGAGAGTGTCTTGTGCAGTGTGGAGGAAATCGATAAAGTTAGGCCATGCTAAATAACTGCTCCTCAAATGCATTTAATTACTTTAGAAGACTGTTAATTTACCTATAAACATGAGAATCCTGGACAGGAAAATAACAGCTACACAACACACAGAGGAAGATGCTGCTTAAATGGGGTTTATTTCTTTTACACAAACAATTCCTTAACCCTGCAGTTTAAAAATTCATAGCAGAAAGGAAGAGTTTGCCTTTTCTAAACCAAAAATTGGGATAACCCCAACAAAATGCCCCAGACACTCTCAAGCACTGTGCTCTTCACAGGGAATGCAGGGCTGAATATCAGCTGTAGTTTTCGGAATATTGTTGCTTCCCAGCGAAGACCCTGCTAGAACACTTTTCTTTTTCTAATTGAGTATATTCCTTATTAAATAGTTAATTGACAAAAGGTCAGAAAGGGCCGTTTTGACACAGTCCCCCTAATTCCAAAGTTTACCGCCGGCTGCACACTGCCTGCACGTTATAGCTTAATTGCAGATTTTTTGAAAAGACAAAAAATATGTTCATATCTGAGGAATTATGTCTTGCAGCCTACTAAATATGCTAATGCAGTACTAAGCAGGGATAAAGTTCTTGCCATACCACCCAACAGTTGCGTGGGACACGCTGCCAAGTTATTGTTAATTGTAAAGCGCATGCAGGCTTTGCAATCCATCTTAATTGTCATACTTACTCCAGGTTTGGTGATAAGGCTAGATGGGCTGTTTTAAAGTGACAATGTTGACAAGGGGAAAGGGTGTGGGCCCGGGCTTGCAGTTCTGGAGGGGTTACGCGCTCTGACCTGCCGTAGGTTGATATGGACAGTCTGCAAGGGGATTTTAGTTGTCATGGGGTCCCCAGGCAGTTGAATAGAGTGACTGTCTGTCCTGCTTTTTCCTGTTAGGATCCTGACACGTGGAGCATTGATGAACTCAGCATAACGTTGAATAGGAGCTTTTTGGCAGCTGAGACACAAGGGCTAAGCTGCAGGTCAGAGATAACACTAGTGCAGATCTCCTCATGCACACAGTTAGTAGCATGCTTTCTTCCCTCCTGAGTGCAGGAAATAGCTCATGTTAAATACGTTCACTTTTCAGTTTTCCTTTCTTCTAAAACGCAGCTTGACAGATTGGGCTTTTCAGCTTCCCCCCCCCTCCTTATTTTTATTTTTTTTTTTCCACCACCTCTGCTTTCTACCTCAGAAATACTCTTCAGGAAGCAGGAGTTAATCTTGGTGAGGAAACGATAAGGTGATACTTGATTTTTCAGGGGAAAGCAGAAGGATGTGACTGCCCGGTAACTGCACAGAAATTTGCAGGGCTGCCTTTTTTTAGGGCTTCCCTTTGCTTTTTCCTTTCTCCTCCTTAGAGTGGAGAATGGGCAGGTCTGGCTGGAGGTAGGCAAGGGGTTTAAATAGCATCGGGGGCAGGAAGGAAGTGCTGGGAAGGTACATCGATAAAAGCCGCTTCCCCGCGCTCCTCTATCAGCTCCCTGGATCAGGTGAATTGGGTCGTTCCTTTCCCAACTCTGATGCATCCTGGCTGGCACAGAAATGTGTCTTTGAAGTCGTTTTATATTCGGCCAAGTTTTTTTACGTGGTTCCCAAAGAAAGAGGGCAAGCATTGTCTCCGCTAAATGATGTCAGGCCGGCATCCTGTGTACTGAGACAATGTTGAAGCCTCTATCTGCTCTTGGCATTGCTCTTGAGGCTGCCTGGGCTGTTTGAAGTGTTTGTGTCAGCAGGTCCTGAACCTGATGGAGATTTGGGGAGGGAGATCACTCTTAAACTTCCCTTTGCCTGTGTGTCCACACACATGTGGTTTGTTGGGTGGTAGCGAGCCTGAGATCACCCAACTCATCATGCGGCTGGGCATGAGATTGATGCTGGCTGGAGGCAGAACTGTCCCCCAAGTGAGTGGAACTGTGCACGTTTGTGTGGGGCTTGGAGGTGGAGCAGGACCTCTCCATGAGAAGATCCTGGCTGGCGATGGGGGGCTGTCCTCCCAACAAGGTGGTGCTCAGCAGGAGCAGGGCAGAGCCAGGATGAGACCCTATTGTGAGGGCCTGTCTGCATTACTGGATTCCTGTGCCTGTGTTTAGACTTTCCACGACTTAATTGGGCCTCAGCAGCGAACCGTTTGCAGCCAAGGGGCCAAGGCTATTGTTTGTTCCTGTGGCTATCACCGAGAGCCACACAGACGGGGAGAAGTAGAGACATAAATACTGCCTTTGTTACACTCTGGATGCTCCTTTTGTTATCCTGAACGATTTCATGCTTGCTCTTGAGTGACTTCAGCAGCTTTTCCCGTAGATGAACTTTTTCACTTTCTTGGAGAGGTGGGAAACGGCTGGAAGAAGGATGGCAGAACCTGTTTGCATTAAATGGCCTTGCAGGATATTGCTGTTCCCTGTTTTCTGCTTTCTGTGTGAGTAGAGGGTCTGTGGCCACAGCCAGTGCAATCAGAGCTCGGGGAACACTTCCCAGCTGCCACTGTGGGGTTGCAGGTTTGTCCTGGGAAAGCAGCGCTGGGAGCTCTGTGCATTTTCTTCACTAAGCTGTGAATTCATGATGAAATTTATAGGATGAGATCCATGACTCTGTTAATACTTCCACACAGCAGTTTGGCCTTTTCATTCCAGAGAGGGTTGGACAGGAGCTAAGAAGATCTGGCTTTTGTTTCCAACTCTTCTACAACTTCCTGTATGACCTTGGGCAAATTGCTTAATCAAGCTGTCTCGAGCTTTTCCTTTGTAGTAATGTTGCTTTCAAATGTTAGAAGAGTTGTGAATATGCAAGGTTGATTTGGCAGGTGACATTCAGGTACTAATTTGACACCTTGCAGAGAAAAAGCAGCCCTGTGAAATAAGAAAAGTGAAGCCTCAGTATCTCACCTTGACTTCAAATGCAGAATTCAATGGAACACCAACAACAGCAAGATGCTGGCTTCTCTGAATCAGCTTTAGTTGCACATACTGCCAACCCTGGGCATAGATTTTGCTCTCAAATTGAATGGAATAAATAATGGAAAGTTATCTAAATGAAGGTCGGAGAGCATGTGTAGTGACAGCGTATGAGAAATACAGGACCTGAGGATGAGGACAGCGGTATCAGGGATACAGGTATGGCTTAGTAGGATTAGTCTGAATGATGGGGTTGTTCAGCCTGAAGGAGGCTCTGGTGAGACCTCATAGGCCCTTGCAGTCCCTGAAGGGATTCCAAGAGAGCTGGAGAGGACTTTAGGACAAGGGCCTCCAGTGACAGGACAAGGGGAATGGCTCCAAGCTGGGAGAGAACAGGTTTAGATGGGATATCGGGAAGAAATTGTTCGCTGTGAGGGTGGGGAGGCCCTGGCACAGGCTGCCCAGAGGAGCTGTGGCTGCCCCATCCCTGGAAGTGTCCAATGTTGGACCGGTCTTGGGGCAGCCTGGGATAGTGGAAGGTGTCTCTGCCCGTGGAAAGGTGTTAGGAATGAGATGGTCTTAAAGGTCTTTTCCAACTCAAGTCATTCCATGATCCCATGAATTTCCCTGTAGGAACTGACCTCTTGCTGGCCCTGCATGCAGAGGAGATGGAAGCCTGTGCTCTGCATCCCCCAGGGAAAGGAGAGCTTGTTCTAGGATTGCAGCCTATACAGTTCACTGCTAAGCTGTAATACAGTGACAGGAGCAGATGACTCTTGGTTTGGGGGGGCTGAGGGATTTTCTTAGAAGTGCTGGAATGTGCACACACAGAAACTAAAATGCGTGTGAGCTACAGAAAGCTCACACTGCCTTCATTAAAGCCATGGACATCTGAGTGCCTGAAGATCTGATAGGACTTGTTTTTTTAAGTGGTAAAAGTATGTTATTAAAGACTAACATATCTAGGAGCTTGATCACAGCCTGGTTTATAGGGAGTGGTAATATCTTTATTAAGCCAACTGATATAGTTGGAGGGGGAAAAAACAGACAAGGCCTCTACAGGGCTCTTTACTGTAATTAAAATAGGCTGCTTATATCTAGTTAAATAATATGTAAACTCTTAAGGCCAAATGCTGCAGCTAGTTACTATTAGTGAGAAACTGTAAACTACAAAATCCCCAACCAGGAAGTCCCATGGAGATAAAAAAATATCTAAAGAACAGTCAGAAATGTGCCCTATATTATTGATGCTTCAAGCGGTATTAAGTTGTGAAGGGCTGGAATGTAAACAAAGTTACAGATGTCTGATGCCGTAGGTTGAATTAGGGAAGCAGGAAATGCACTCCTTCGCTTGGGATGTTTGGAAAAAACACCTTCTGCTTGGCTTTATCTGAAACAGTTAAAGGTTTGTTTAACCTACAAAATAATTCGGAGGAGAATACACCAGGCAAAGTTGTTTCTTCTATTTATAGTGCCAAAAGTAGGAGCTGTGCAAACCAACAGAACATGGTCCCAGTTCACAGAGAGCTACATTTTAGAAATGACCTAATGAGAGAGGGTCACAGTGAGGGTAGGTTGTGTCACACTGGAAAAAACTACAGCTGTACACACATATGGCTGCTGGGGTAGGCAAACCTGATCTTAGAGAGACAATTATTGTATGTATCTTTGTAATGTAAAGCTAATGACTATTTTCCTCCCTCGGGGTGAAGTGCAGAGGATCAGTTTTTTTTCCTAGAAGAGGGTGGGAGAACAGTCTCTATAAACCACTCTGGTAATCCTGATACTTTATTTCCCAACCTTGAAAGCCTACAGCCTTATCTTATCTCCCTCTGGTTGTTGTTACCCCTGCCAAACTCTGCTGACGGGCTGCTAACATCGTTATATTTGCTCCTGATTTGCGTAGGTTAAGCACAGAGCAGACATTGCCCGTTGTGCATTCTGGTGCAGGCCTTGCTCCTCTTAAACCTACCCCAAAGGGAGCAACCTGTTGCTTTGAAGGAGTGGGGTTTTTGGGGGTTTGAAGTAGCATTAAAAAGCTCAGAACCCACCTTTGTGGGCCATGGGGGAGGAGGAGTGGATTGCGGTGGTGCAGGATTTGAGCTGTGTGGGGACAGGGATTCACAGGAGGCTGATGTGCAGTAGTGGCTGACTTGTTCCTCAGAGGCAGAATTACCCTCATGAGGGCTGGAGAGGAACTATTGACAAGGACATGCAGTGACAGGACAAGGAGGAATGGCTTTAAAATGACAGCAGGTTTAGATTGGTTGTTAGGAAGAAATCCCTCCCTGTGAGGGTGGGGCCCTGGCACAGGGTGCCCAGAGAAGCTGTGGCTGCCCCTGGATCCCTGGAAGTGTCCAAGGCCAGGCTGGACAGGGCTTGGAGCAGGCTGGGACAATGGAAGGTGTCCCTGCCCAAGGCAGAGGGTGGAATAAAATGGTCTTTAAGATCCCTTCCAACCCAAACCATTCTATGATTCTATGGATGATGCTCTGGGACATGATAACCTCCTACTCCTACTAATGAGCAGTGGTTTGTGTTGAGGATTTCTGAGAATTTAAATTTCTCAGATCCTGAAAGTTCTATGCTGGCTGCAGCCTGGGACAGTGAGTTATAACAGACAGCCCTCACAAACCTGAAATAGTCTTTGTACTTTTCATCGTGATTGTTGTTGGTAAACTCATATAAATGGGAAGTGCCATTTCCTTCACATTGTTTGAAGTGTATTTGTTCAAGAAATAACTGAATAACAGTTTTCCGTTTTTAAATCAGGAGACTTTTTTCCCCTAGTGCCCTACCTCTAAATTAGTATTCTGGATATCCTGATGTGCCCAGAATAGTAGCTCAGCCAGGTTAGGGTCCAGGCATTAAGGCATCCTAGGAGTTCATCTTTCTCCTAATAATTAACATTTTTTTTTTTATTAGAAGTTTTGACTGTAATTTATTTCTTACTTCCAGCTGAAATGCTGAGTTAGGAGGAAAAAAAGGGTATCAAGTATCTGTTTTGGGACTATTTTGTTTGGATGACACCTAGGTAACATCAGAGACACCTTTCCTGGGTGGGGGCTCTGAGGCAGAGTAGAATTACCATGGCAACATGGGTTTCCTGAGTTTCCTTTTTGCACTAATTTGAATTAGTGACTTTAAAAGAAAAGACTTTATTTCTTCTGTGTCTGCAGTATGCTTTGCTCATTTTTGCCCTTCATTCCTCAGTTTTTTGCTATTTCATAAGCTTGGAACAATAGCAGAGTCTCGACTGATGGTAAGGAAATAGGTGAGAGTGTGGAAGATCATTATAATTAAATCATCAAACATAAAACAAACAAAAAAAAAAGAAAGAGGAAAAAAAAAGGCATTGAATTTTTTTCTGTGAGCAGTGCTAGTTGCCTTGCCAGTCTGAAGCTGGCACTGTGGGTTTGCTGTAATCACTGAGCTGAGAAAAAGAGACACGGGGTTTGTTTGTTTGTTTGTCATCATGGAGTTGAGCAGGACTTAAGCACTTGAATGCACAACACTTTTCTCTGCCACCTCTCTGTGTTTCTGGATTCCACATAAATTCCCCCCTTTTGATTCCTCCAATCTGTTTTTCTGACCCTCCTTAAGAATTAGGATTTATATATATCCCGTGTGAATACCAGCTTGGAAAATGTGCCTTTTTGATTTTAAAAAGGAAATGTGATAAAAATCAATTATACCTCTGGCTTTGAGCGCTTTGCTGGAGCACTGTCTCCCAGGGAAGATGTGTGTGTGTGTGTTGTTTTACTTTGGGGACACCCAAGCATCTTTCTGGCCTGTTGGTGGATCTGTGTCAGGATGGCACCTTAGATTTGTTGTGGTACAATGTGGCAAGTGGGCAAATGCCCAGAATTTGGATCCTGGACGTGGTGCAATATGCTGTAGCATCACCTTTGGCTTCAACACAAAGTTCTTCAAAGATTAGGAGGAGGAAAACATGCATTTAAAAGGAAAAAATGTTTTAATCAAACAAGATGACACATAGCAATACCAAGGGAAAGGAATTCCTCTCGTCTCCCAGTCCTGACTAGTGCACTTCATCACCGAAGCCCATACTCCTCTATCCCTTGGAAAGCAGATTCCAAAGGCCTGTGCTGTGCAGTGTTTTCAGTGTAGCTGGTGAAGATCAAATAGTGAGACCACAGAGCCTTTACTTTGGGAGCAGGGACTCTGCCTTGCTGGGCTGCTCTGCTGCCATGTGGAAGGTCACACCCCTCCTGTCACACACTGAATGCTCAGCCCAGCCCTGGCTGGAAAGGCTGTGCCAGAGGCAAGGAAAGGGATGGGGAGACATGTGGTGGAAAGATGTTGCATTCTAGCATTCCTTGGCTTGCAGATGGCAAACTCCAAACTAGTACAGGCCAGCCAGAGCAGCCAAAGGCTCTTATGTCCTTTCAAAGCTGACCTTTAGGCACAGAGTTAGTGCTAATTGCTTGAACCCTTTTGAGGTCTGAGGAGGTGGGTACAGCATTGAGTATGAGTTATGGATCTCTGCTCTTCTCCTGGCTCTGCCACTTGCTCCTTGTGACTGCAAATCCCAACCTCCATGTAATGCTTTCTTTAGCTGTCTCACACTTTTGGATCTTTGGCTGGTGAATAATTAAAAGGGAGTGTGTCACTCATTTGAGTGAATGAGCAGGCAAAGGGCTCATCTGTAGGGAAAGTGGCCATTTCCAAACCAAGGCATGAAGATCATAGGATTATTAAGGTTGGAAGACACCTCTAAGATCACTGAGTGCCACAGTTAACCCAGAACCACCATGCTCACCACTAAGCCAATATCCCCTTGTACGACATCCACAGACCTTTGGAACGCTTCTGGGGATGGTGATTCCATCACTTCCCTAGGCAGCCTGCTCCAGTGCCCGACTAATCACTGTCTGCACCTCATGCTGCTGCCCGTGCTTCAGTCACAGTCAGGGCTTTCCTCTGCCTTGCTTTACAGCTGACCCTTCTGGGAGGAAGGAGAAAGTATCGAGCTGTGTCACCTCCTCCAGCAGCAGAGACTGGCAGGGCACATTGGCAGTCCTGCTTTGTTGTGGTCCGTGCCAGCTGCAATGAGGAGGGTGGGCTGGGAGCCCCACTCACCGTGGCCTTTCCAAGCTCCTGATGCTCTGGAGTTCAGCCTGCGTGGGAGTTTTGCCTGATCTGGTAGGTATGTGGTCAACATAATGTTCCAGTAAAACTTATACACTCGAAACAAAACTGCTTTGTGCTGGGAACATGCGAGTTCCAGCAGTAGGGAGCCTCCAGCACTCTTGTACCTCATATTTCTTATTTACAGCCCTGGTGTTTTCTCTTCTTGTTAACTTGGATAGTGCTTGGAGCAACCTGGTCTAGTGCAGTGTGAGGCGATCTTTGAGGTCCCTTCCAGCCCATTCTGGGATCCTGTGATTCCATGAACTTGACCTTCTCACTACTGCACACCATGCACAGGCTGTCACCAGGTTTCCTTTCCCTGGTGCTGACTGAGGTGCTGGTTAGACCGCACAGTTCCTCAGGATGATACAGACATCTGATCTCTGGAGAAGCTCTCTGGAACTACCCACCTCGCTTGACTTTATTCCTTGACACATCTGTGAGTCAGCACAGCGGTGATACATTCTGCCAGATGCTTCCCAAGAGGAGTCGTCCTGCCCCAGAGGTTTTGGTAGTCATCTCTGACATAGACCTCAGCCAGCTTTCCACAGGGCAGTCCCACAGAGATTGCCAGGAATGAGCCAGGATGAAGCACTTGCTTTTACACTGGCTCTCTCACTGCTAATGGTTATTGTGTCTGGGATGTCTCAGGCCATGGTGATTTCATGCTCTCATTTCCATAGTCAGACGGTTTGCATCTGAGTGCGCTGCCCCTCCAACTGTTTGCAAGGATGTGGGTGTCTGGTGTTCCCTCTATCAGCCCCTTGCACCTTCAGCTGGCAGCCAAGCCAGTCATCCTTATTAATAGAAGGCTGGATTTCTGTGGTGAGACGTTGAGGTTGGTGTCACAGGGTGCAGCTTGGCGATAAGGGCGTGCGTCTGCTGCCTTGGAGGGCTGGCTGTGAAAGCTCCAACCAAGCCCAGCCTGGACATGTGAAAATGTCCCTGTAGGACTCACTGTTCCAGGCTCCTCCCAGGTCGAGGGGTGCATCTGTCTCGAGAGGGCAGGTTGGTGTGGAAGGCTCTCAGTGCTGCAGCTGTCTAGGGGCCAGGAGAAAGGGAAGGCTGGCAAATGTTTTAAGGTGCAGGAGTCTCCTTTGAACCACCCAACAGTGTTCTGGCCAGCCCCACCATCTCCTGCCAGCTCTGGAGATAAGCCCAGCGGGTCAGACCTAGGGATCATCGTGCCCCATCTCTAGCCACAGTAAACTGCAAGTGTCAGGGGAGATGCAGGGGATCAGGAGATGCAGATAGTGACTTTTCCCCGTCTTCCCCATCTGCAGTAACTCTTTCCTTGTGTGTTTGGTGTGGCGTGAGCCCTACAGCCTCAAAGTGTCCTTGCAGCCATTTAACAGAGGTGTCTCCAAGGAGCAGACCAGGGTCAATGTCATGCTGTCCTTTTGTTTTTTTTCTTGAGATGGACACATGGACCAAACTATTTGAGTTTATTGTTTCATGACACTGGTGGGAAAAGAGGGGGAAAAATACAAAACAACCAACCCTATATAGAAGTTCTTGTGTCAGGACTGTCTCTAACCAATGCAGGAGGAATCACTATTGCTGGCCCATTTATTATCTTGTTTTCAGAGGCCTTTCTAAAACTACACATGAGCATGAATAATTGTATCAACAGTTAAAGTTATTAACATGCCATTAATAAATAAGAATAATCATATCAAATGTTAAAATTATTAACAGTTGAGGTGTTTTTGCTGTTGTTTTTCTTAGCTTTTTGCCTCCCTCCTGCTGCATGGCGACCATCCCAGCCGAAAACCTCTGCTTTTAAAGAAGGGCTTGCTGAGGCGAAAGGAGTGGGTTTCCTAAGCCACAGGATCAAAGTGAAACCTCCCAGCCCGGCCAGCACACAGGTTTCCTCCCTCTCCCAGGTTCCCAGCTCGTGTCCGGGCAGGGTGTCCAGCACAGCCGCCCCCATGGATGCCATGAGTGCTCTCAGCTACCTCAGGATCACCTTCTTATTATTTTTTTTTTTGTAATTTAAAAATAATTTGGTGGCTCTCCAGCTGAGTTATCTGCTGTTGCTGCAGAATATGCTGCGTGTCGGACTCCCACAGCCCAAAGCCTCTGTTTCCTTTCTGCCAGTACCTTGGTATCTGCCTTGCCCAGGAGCCTGCTGATGAAGATTTCCTGTTTGTTTTGAGTCACTGCTGGAGTGATAAATATACTTCGTCTCTCTCCTCTGAGAGGAAAGAAACCAGCTGCCCCGAACTAAAGGGAAAAATATGTCGAAATTCCACCAAAGGGCCCTGTTATCACGAGGCTTCCCTGGAAGGATGAAGCAGGGTAACATGAGCTACGACAAAGGCGCGATTTCCTTATTCAGAACGTTCCCTTTCGCCTTTCACCATCTGCCTTTGCTCCCTAACTTTAATTTTTAAAACAGGTTAGGAATAAATAAATAAATCCACCCCCCCATAAACTTACACAGTGGAGTAATGCTTGGCTGGATAAACAAACAATTATACTTGTGGTTTCTTGATCTGACCACAAGCTTTAAATGCTGTATTTTTCATGAACCTATAATGCTTCTGGATAAACAATTGTGTTTATATTGTCAGGAGTATCCAGCGTGGTGTTGTGTAATTTCTATGCGCGATTACTGGGATATAGGATAAATTCCAAAAGAAAAGAAAGGAAAGGAAGATTAGATTATTAAGTCATTTTTAATAAAAACAGCATAGTTTGGAATTGCTTATAGCTTAATTTGTAATTTTAAAAGAATGCAGTGCTGGCTTTTAAGTTTCTACAATTATCTTTTCATCTCTTTTTATGCTTTTCTTTACTAGAGATGGGGCCCAACCCAAACCCTTGGATCTAAACCCAAGATCCAGGTTCAGATCTGAGTTCAGAGCTCCAACCTCATTCCCAAAGAAGGGGAGTCAGGCCAGTGAGCTCCTGCTCAGACTGCATTTGAATTCTGCAGCCCAGGTTCAGCAGTGTTTGATTCTCAGGAGCCACGTGTGGGGTGAGTGGAGGTGGCCTTGGGGCCTTGAGGTGCCTCCAGCCCTGCAGAGCAGCCAGGTGGGGTGGCAGGGATCACAAAGGTGCTGTAGGTCAGTGATATAAGAAAATGCTCATTAAAAACATCTTTGGGGCAGCTTTGGTCTGATCTGAACCTACCCAAGGCAAACACAACCTCTTGCCATGGCTTAGAGGAACACGCACTTCCAAAGAGGATTTGAGTTTTTTTTTGGATGAAAATTCTTCTAAAGGTACTGGTTTCAGCCTCATAAAAAAAGGAACAGGGCTAAGTTTTGCTTTTGATAGCTGTTTGAACTGCTGCTCATGGGGGAAAAAATAAGTGATTTTCCTTCAATTTTTCTACAGTTTTCACTATATTTCTCCCTTTTTTTTTTTTTCATGTAAACGCCTTAAGCATTGCCAAACAATATGTGCTTTTCTCTACTCACCAGCACATTCCCTCTCCAACAGGCTAACCCAGCTCTCCTTTTTATCACTGAGTGAAATCACATGGAACAAAAATAATTATATTTAAGCAGTTTGAAGTGTACTTTTTTTCCCGTGGTTTACCTTTACCATCTCCTAGTAAAATATAATTTCTTCTTTCACAGCAGATGAAAAAAGACCATTATAACTTTAAAGCATGAGATTATAAAAGACTGCAGCTAGTTTAGCTCTCACAGTTAGAAGTTAATTCTAAGTCACTGGAATTGAAAACATCAGTTTGCAACATTTACTGGCTTGCTATAAAAATGTATTCCCCTGTGTTATGTTAAACATGAGAAACTACACCTTGGTGTGTCCATTATTTATATATTTATTCATATCTTGCTGCTTTTGATTCAGCTGTGTAACTGTATGCAAAACAGATAATTACTGGGGAACAGAATAATTTGTATTTTGAGGGGAATAAATACCCTGAAGGATTTGCTTTTGGGGAAAGAATATACTGCAAAGAAATTACATAGATTTTTGAAACAGATATGAAAACAAAACGAAACAAACAAAACAAAAAGGTGAGGAAATACTGGCCCAGCGGCTTTGACCTTACCATGTTTGTGGTGGAGGAAGTAATTTTCCTTTCCCAGCACCCAAATCCATCTTGGAAAATTGAATGTAGGCCCATCATTTGACATGGTTATGGGTAAAACAGGGCTTAATGGCAGCTGTACCCAAATATCAGAGTGATGCTGAGGGGCTGGTTTATCTTCATGGAGTGGTGAGACTGGGATCAGCACACTCTTCTCCATGGAAAGGTGCTGCTTAAGAAATACCTGTACTGAGCTCCCCTCACACATGGCAATTATTTTAAGGAAAATGCCATTTTCCTCTCCCTTTTAAGCCCATGGGGTCCCTTGTGTTCACCACCCTGTGGTGCCGTTGATGGCAAGGGATCAGTACAGGTGAGCACTGCAGATCTCCCTCCTCCAGCTTTTTTCTCTGATTTAGCACTACACAGTGGAAGAGAGATGCTGAAGACATTAATTTAAAAATTTCCAGTAACAGAATTACTACTGGAAACGTGGCTGAAAAACAGCTTCACCGCTCATCTCCCTTTGATTTATTCAGTGCCACCGTTTGCCTGTTCCATTTCTGCTTGCGGGCATTCTGGTGGGAAGTAGGAGTTTCCCAAACTTTCCTACAGTGAAAGCTTTTGTAGGTTTTCTTTTTTGCATGTTTTATAAGCAAATCCATGCCAAAAATGGTTGTCTGGTCATCCTAAAACTTCTCAAACAGCTTTGAAACCTGGGTGGTGCAAAGGGATATTAAATTTTGCTCCGTGGAGCATCCGAAGTGTCCATCTACAAGGCCATGTTCAAGGATAGGGCTTGAAGCAACCTGGTCTAGTGGAAGGTGTCCTTGCCCCATGGCAGGGGGTGGAGAAATATGGTCTTTAAGATCTCTTCCAATCCAAACCATGCTGAGATTTTGTGATTGTATGATCAGTCCTGACGCTGCCTCCGAGCATCTCCCGGGCCCCAAACGAGCAGCTCATGTTTGTTTGTGGAAGGGAAATTTCTCACACACATGGGGTAAGTACTCACTGCAGCTGGCTGTTTATCTCAGGTATTTGGAAGGTCTTTTTGCTGCAGTCGTGTCCTGGTCTCTGGCACAGGCATCCCACAACACCTTGGAGAGACTGCCCCCTGGGCACTGAGGCACAAGGGGGGCAAAGTGACATGGCTCAAGGCACATGAGGAATCTACAGCAGGATGTGGGGTGACCCCCAATTTTCCAATTCCTTGGTCAGAATGAGGAGATGGTTTCTGTATTAGTCTGCCTCGTGGGACTGTATCTTTCCACCAAGAAAAAAGGTTTAATATGAAGACACTCTGCAAACAAATATAGTCATGGGTAGCGGCGCACGAGAAGCAGTTTAACACAGTGCTAAAGAAAATCATAGTGAAAAAATCTCGGTCTTAAAATCGCAGCCTTAACACTTCCACCAGGATTGATCATAAGTTTCTTTTTCTTCTTTTTTTTTTCCTCTTTCCTTTTGGTGGAGAAGTTTTCGAAGGTATTTTTCAAACTTTCCAGTTTAGCAATGTGTTGGCTCAAATTGAAAAGAGAACTAGGCACTGGGTCACAGGCAGAATTAGGTTTGTGCTAGTGGTGGGGGCAGGTTGCTGACACAGCTACAATCAGACAAAACATTCAAAACTTCTGGCTTTGTACTTCTCAAATGCCTCTTTTAGAAAATCGCTTAAGTTGTTATTAACATCCACCACCCACCTTCCCTTTCTGGTCCTGACATTGTGTAATAATAGATAATGTTGACATATGTTCCCTGCTGGTCAGAAATACTATACTTCTGTGAAAGGTAACATTTTCAAGCAATGACAAAATGTATTTTACTTGGACAGAACATTAGTTATTGGACTAATCTCCCGATGTGGGATGTGGGGTAAAAGTTTTAACATTTTAGTTGTGGGAGAAAGTTTGTTGGGACAGTAAAAGCATCAGTATGGGGTGTGTTTAGTTTTCTCCATTTCTAGAGGTACTGGCTTGGTATCAAACTCTTGCGTCCGTAGGAATTTAAAAGAAACATTTGCAGTATGTATGAGGAACAGCTGTCTGTGTACTCCCAGCAACTTTTCAAAATGACTATTTGGATGTTTTTTCTCTTGGAAGGATTAGAAAGCTAAGGAGTGTGTGTGTGTGTGTGTGTGTCCCACGAGCTCCAAAAATAATTTTTTATTTTACTGGATCAGTTTTGAAATATTGAGTAATTGTAAAAAGAGCTGCATTTTTGTTTCTATTTCCCACTAAACAAAGCTGTCTGAAAATAGAAAAAGAGGAAGAGACAGCAAAAATCTTCCAAACAAATATGTTGTGAAAAAACTACTTTTGAAAGTAATCTAGGGTGAGATTCTATAAAAACCTGTTTGCTTTGCATGTTACCCAGCTCAGCACAAGACTGCACAAGCCTGGGGAAATCGGGTTTTATTTTAGGTCTTGCATGGATCTGTGTGCTGGAGAAGCTGGGAATCAGTTCCTTTATTGAATCTGGTCTTTTTACGTGCTATAACAGGATCCAGAAATAATCACAGGGGGTCCTTGTCATGTGGCAGATAAACATCTCTGGCAGTGGGCTCCCTAAGATTTTTTTTTCTCTCCTGCACTACGATATGGGCCGATCAGAAATGCAGCTTTTCCTGCAAAATCAGGGAAGTTTTAGGGATCAGCCCTCTGTTCAGCATCCACCCGCCGCCTCCCAGGCTCTGACACACCAGTCCGTGGGGAGCAGGAGCTTTGACCTGCTCAGCCCTCGCTCCAAGCCATGAGCCATAGCCCTAGGGACATCCTGGGGACATCCCGGGGCCTCCCAGCAAACCCTTCCCGAATGGGAAAAGAGCTGCTGCCGTGTGGGTCTGGGATGGGGTGTCCCACAGAGCAGCTCCCCCGCCAGCTCCCCATCCATCTTCCTTCACCCATCAGGAGCATCCTGTTTGTTTTCAAACTCTCCCTGAGTGTCTGTCGGGCTGCCTTGGGCTGGCTCTGTTCTCAGTTACACCCATTGATGTCAGTGGGGTTGCGTTGGTGGAATCAGGAGAAGAATTTGGCTCTTCGTCATTTTATTCCCCCTCTCCTCTTTTTTTTTTTTTTTTTTTGACACTGCTGAGGCTGAGCCCAGCCCGCTGCCTGGCTTGTCCCAGGCTCCTGCCGCCGCTGGGGTGAGAGCTCCTCTGCAGCTCCTGCTGCTTGGCACAGCTTCACTGCTTCGGATCCAATCTCGGCTCAAAACATATCTGTTCTGCTTTCTGCTTCCTCCCTCCCTCTTTGCTCGCTGTAAAGCATTTTATTATCCAGGCTTTATGGAGAGCTCTGTACAAAATGAAGTTGTGAGGTTATTTGTTTTGGTGCGGACGATCCAATAGTATAAGCTACTTCCCTCCTTTAAACTTCCCCTCTTTAGATAGCACATAGGCTTTTATGTCCATTAATTGTCAGAAATAAATGCTTCTTTAGCTATTACTTCCTGAAACAGAGCAGCGATCTCCCTTACATACAGCTGTTTATATTATGCATAGCACAGCCCTGTCATAAGAATATATTATAAGTTTTTGTGAGAGCTTGCATTTAACATAATTTCCAGTTTACCTTCCTTTTTTCCAAAGTATCCAATGGGCTACTCAGCAGCAATGTGTGCTGCCCCTCGGCTGCCATGGCTCAGGAACAATCCCTGCAGAAGCCAGCAGGCAGTAGAACAAATGGAAGAGGAATAGGATATAGTGGGTGAGGTTAGTGGAGTTCCATGTTGCTGCTTTAGGACCTAATCATTATTAATTATTCGCTTAATAGTAGAGACTTCATGTCCCAGCTGAGATTAAGACCAAATGGTGCCAGATGTAGTGCAAACACCTATTAAGTCATCGTCCCTTTATCAAACAATTTACAGTCTAAGTAGACAAGACAGAGAAAAGATGGGAGATGAACAAAGATGTGTCAGCACCGGAGACAGGAAATTGGAGGAACAGGGGCATTAGGGATAGGGAGGGAAATGAAGGCCAGAGCGTAATTTCTGGAGATAATCAGAGAAAGACCCACAGCTGGGGTAAAAGCAGAGACACACTCCTCTGGAAAGGCACTGTGACAGCTGAAAATGGTCCTGCTCGTCACCACTGCCCGCAGGGCTTGGCGGGAAGGAAGAGGTGGTGAAGAATCTCATTGCCCACTTCCACCAGCACAACCTGAGCTCCACCACTGCTGACAGGGCAGCTGAACTAACCCAGGGGGTATTTCTGAGCAAGGCTAGGGGATGTTCCCTGCAGCCTCTTCTGCAGGATGCTGACAAGGAGAGCACAAGGTTGGTGCTACCACTCCAGCTAACACGTGTCTGGAAGGAGAAATCCCCTTAGCCTTAATGGATGCTTCTCTCCCTGCTGGTACCTTTCCCAGGCCCCTTGGTGTGTGAGCACCAGCAGCCCAGGCTCTCACACTCACTCACATTTACTTACCCCTACTTACACAATTTAATTTGCACCACCTTACAAATCACCTCTGGGTTTGGCCCCCTCTTCAGTTCACCTCTAACAAACAGAGTGATGTGCTTGGCTACAAATGGTCTGAGCGCTCGGCTTTGTCACTTTGAGAGGCTGCTTTGATTTGTGCCTGTTCTTAAGTTTAGCTCTGCACAGCAGCAAAGAGCTGACAACTTTCTAAAGTTCCTTAAATTCTCAAAATGCTCTACAAATGTTAACTCTCTGGCAACAAAGTATTTAGGACACTTTGCTTATGTCTTCATGAATAACTTTCGGAAAGGGTTGTGACATACTTGTACCATTATTTTGTATGGCAATTGAAGAAAAAAAAATCTTGGAAGGCTGTTTGTTTTTATTTTTATTCTTCTGACCACTCTGTTTGGAAGAACTGCCAAGTTTGACTCTAAACTTGCAAGTATAGTAACTTTTTTTTCTTTGAAACTTGGGTCTATAATGTCTGAAGCAGCTTTTGGTTGAAAGCAATTGTTACGTTCCTGACTCTTGTGATCAATCGAAATCAATTTCATACAGAAGGTTAACAGAGAAGGTCCAAACAAATGAATCCATGTGCATTTATCTGACAGTATTTCATATACAAATAACGAAAGCAGTACATTATCAATTCTCCGTAGTAAGAAGTATTCTTCATGTTTTTGTAAAAAGTACTTAAGAGCTGACTTTGAAGAAAGACTTTGAAAACTTGCCAAACCTTCTTTGTATTTTGAAAGTCCACATCAAGAAAGTAGTAAATAGTCATTGAGTGTAGGAAAAAGGAAACTATTAGCATTGTTTTCTTTGAAAGATAAAAAGAAAAATGCAGTGCAAAACTTCATAATCTCTGAAATGTGTATTTGTTATTTGAATCAATTTAAAACAATTGTCACTATTAAGTTCGTGTTAGCCTGCCTACTGAACTGTATAAAATGGTTCTGTATCTGCTGGTTTCATGTATGTGGGTTCCCCCCTTTCCTCATTTCCTTCTAGTTTTATAGGCTTAAGCATTTCCATTTAACTGCAGAGTTATAATTTATGTGAAGGCTCTGCCTAAAGAAACCAACTTCATCTCCCCAACCCTCCTCAGAATTTTTAAACCTATTTTCTTCCTTTAATATAAGAAAGGATATTTATCCTTGATTTCTATTAAGGAATAGCTCCTCATCTTTTCCCTTTCTGGGGCCCCATTGCCATCGTGCAGCAGTTTTTGTCAAGTGTTCAGATAAAATATCCTCTTTTTGTGTTGTTGTTTTTATTTTCAGAAGTAAATAGCTCCTGGGCCAGGCTTTCTCTTATTGTTAGTGTGATTTGGTGCAGCATCATTTAAAAACTGCTGCTTGTCACCAGGAAACATGAGACCAGGTGGTTTCCATAGGCCGAAAAAAGAAAAAGAGAGAATCATGTCAGAGCAAGCACAAGCACGTGTGGGGATGGGAATATGTGCAGACTCACACAATATCCCGCCTTCGAACAGGTACATCACGTGCTTGCAACGAGCACGAGAACCTCGATATTATTTAATGATGTGTAATCAAGGAGCCAACTTGCCTTTTACCACCACTAATGCAGGTTGTACTTATGCATATATTAATTGCGAAGCCATTAAGCTGTCCCATGTGTGAGGTGCTGCTGTGAGGAAATGCCTGCTCACTTCATCTTGAGTAAGTTCAGCACACGTTGGGCTGAAAGGGGATCTGAGCCGTGTGTAACCTGCAAGAAACAGAAGTGGAAGTTGGTACGTGGAGAAATATATGTGTGCCATGTAGAAATGGGAGATTTCCCCCTGCTTGCCATAGAAGTGGCTGTGGGTTATAAAAGAGTCACAGCTGAGACCTTGCACGGCTGTATGGGCATGTTGGGGTGTTTGGTGGACAACTACAAACACTGACCTCTTAAGAGGGATCGTGTCTTTATATAGAAAACGTATATTTGTGGATGAGATAAAGGTAGGATTACAGTAAGGATTTTTTTTTTGGCAGGAGTTTCTGTGATTGTATTTCTTAAGAAGATAGTTGATGGATTAAACGATCATCTGAGATTTTCAGAGTTTGTAAGGACTTTCAGATTTACCAATTCATCATCTCTTGTCTCTGTCTAATTATTACAAATCTGTTGCCTCTAAATATTTGTTGCTGCTGGATATTGACTCATGTCCTGCCCTAGCTTTGTTCAGAGTATCTATCCCATTTTACAATAAACAATCAAGAAAACATAAAATAGATTAAACTGTGATAAATGCCAAATGCAGGAAAATATCCTGCTGAAAAGTAAGAGAATTTTTCATGCTCTTCTGCCTCCATTTTTTTTAATTGATAAAATGGATCTATTCACATTCACTTCTCTTATGACCTTTTTTTTTTCTGTAACAAATAGTCTAAGCCTGGACCTGCTGATGGCTTGTTCATGTCCCTTCTCCTTGTAGGGAGATGATGATTGAAGTTTGGTGGGACGAGGTTTTGTTCTGGCTCTGCACAGGACACACCCAATAATCCCACCCTGTGCCTGAGAGCATTGTCCAACAGAAGGAGAGGCATTTTAGAGGTTTTCTTTTTTCTGATGACCAACATCAAGCAGGCAGCCCCCAGCAGATGAAGAGGAATGTCACATTTGTCCTCATGCCTAGAACAGCGATGTGAATGACTGTTCAACATTTCAATTATCATTATTTTTTTTTCCTTCATGCTAAAATGGTCTTTTTTAAGAGCGTTTCCCATGCTCTCATTTGGATTGTGACTCTAGGATTTATCTGATAGCTGATTAAATGCTTTATTTTTTGTTGGTGTGGGCTCTGATATCTAGCAAGCAGCATGCAGCTTAAAAGACACATATTTTGAATTTCCTGGGTATTTGACTGATTTCAGTGAGGCTAGGTCTTTATCACAAGTCTGTTAGCATTGCCACAGCTTCATGTGCTGGATAGGAGCAGTTTGGATGTTCATAAAAAGCAATAAAAGAAAAAATTGCTTGCTTTTCTTTTTTTTAGCAATGGCACTCATACATTTCTGCATTCCTGCTAAAAAATATCTATAAGTAGTTCTTTTAGGGATGGCTTTTGATCTAGTTGCTATTTAGCGATAATATCAAATGCTTTTTATTCTTCCAAAATGGAAAATTAACGCTGCATTATTCTACCAGTATTATCCCTGCAATGAAGCAGAATCTCATCAGGTCAAACTTTTTGGTTAGGAAGATCAAAGGGGAAGGCAGAGGGACAAACTCTGCTCTGAGTGTTGAGCTAGATGATCCATTGGCCTCAAAGAAATTGAGATTTGCACTAGTGTAACCAAACACAGAACTTCTCGTGGATTTTCTATAGATTTTTGTTAATTCCTGAAACATGGAACCATAATAATCCTCCTGCTCCTAAGGACTCTCTAGCTACAGTCCCAGTGGCAGTCGTGTCACACTGGACTGAGGTTTGCATTGCCCACGTGGAAGTCCTGGGGTAACTGCAGCTGGAATGAGCAGAGATAGGCTCATTAATACATAAACTACTGTGGCTATGCCTTGTGCTTCCTAGAAACTTCCAGCCTGCATTTTTGAGGAGAAGCCCAAATTATTCAGCAAAAATACCCTTGTCAGTGCTTCGCTTTGGTTTGCAGCTGCGAAAAAGTTTTTTTTCAAAATTCAGTGTGTCAGTGCAGACAAAACCTGTTGGGGCTCCACGTCTTTGGGAAAAGGGGTTGTGTTGAAGTCATTGGTGGGGTGTCACCACGTGGTGCATCCAGCCACCATTCTGGGCATCCACCAAATTTTGGGATGAGAGCATCTCGCTGCCGGCCCCCACCCTACCCCGCGGCCTCTGGGACATTCCTACAACCTCTTTCCAGAGAAATCCCACGCCGGCAGGGTGACTCACATCAGAAGACATTCCAGAAAGAAGAATAATTATGCCGTTGCTGGAATTGATGTAATGGTGTTTTTCAGGATGCTTTAATAGACATGAGTGATGTTTTGGCAGGCAATCGAAATAACCCTGGATATCTGATTGCATTACTGACTGCTACCAAGGGCATCTCTGGGGAAAGGGACATTACTTAAGGTACTTTCTCTGTATTTTTAACTTGCTGGAGCTAAGTTCTAGTGTAGCATAGGACTCTTTTTCAGAAGACAGACATATTGGAGAGCTTAACCAAGACATATAACAAACCAAACTCTAAACATATACAGATTCCAAGAGACAGGCCTATGTAAACAACATCATAATTCCCTGGGTTATGTGCTGTTTAAAATAACATTCAGCTATGCATTCACCTCAAAAGATCGCCACTTAACAGTGTTGTTTCTTTTTGTAATCTTTATTGTTTAGGTTTATTATGGCTCTCATTTTTTTCCCCCTTTAGAAAACATAAACAATTTCCTTGTTCGCCCCGCGAGCGGGATCCCCGCGTCCTGGCAGCGCTTCCTCTGCGCCATGGCCGGCTCAAAAGATAACAACTAAGGACTGCGTTGAGCCTTCCTCTCCCAGAATTAAGTTTATTCTCCCTGCTCATGTGTGTTTTACTGTCATGTTTCTCAGGATGGTGTTTCTCGTTATTAATGATTACTACCAGTGTTTAAACACATCGGTTGGAATCCTCTTGTTTAACACCCGCGCAGTCCCGCCGAGGTCTTGTTGCCTTCATCCAGGCCATATATTAAAAAAATGACAATAAAAGAAGCCCTGCACACTGATGTCCCTGGATTGTTTTGCAGAGCCTGGTCGTTTAGCTGCTCTCTGCAGGTAAATAGGTCTTTTTCTTGGTCTGGCACGTTGATAAGCCTTCACACTTGGCTGGGCTCGAGGTGCGTTTGTGCAAAGGCAGATTGTTTTAGTTAACATAATCAGTGAACTCACTGTTCTACCTGGATGTCTGGGAGAATTGCCAAGAGATTTCCCAACATTTCAATCAGAGGCAAGGGCTATAAAGCTGTCAGTTTTCTTGTAGGCCAATTTGCCTTTGCCATGGTTCTAACGTTGTGCTCATTTATAAAGAAATCAGCCCAGGTCTTTTGGGGTAATATTTTATGCTGGTTTCAATTTGAAGAAGAATGATTTCTTTTTCTTTCTTCCTCCTTTTCTTTTTTTACTTTTTATTGTAGAGATGCATTTTTAAAAGCCATTTCCTGACACAGGGAAATGCCCCACTTTAAGTAACTGATACAATAGTAATTAAAAAAAGGAATTAAATAATTAATTAATACTCCATTTTTGTTCCCAGCGCTGGAGCCGAGCTCCTTTCACGTATTGTACCAGCCTTAATCTGTTCTTAAACAAAGAAATGAAGCTACTGAGGTCAAATGTTCAGAGTGATCTTGGTCTGCCTAGTAATTAGAATCAGAGATATGTTAATCTACCTGAAAATAATTCACTTTCACAGGGAAAAAAAGCATACCTACAAGTTTATGGTTTGCAGGTCGTTTTCATCTACCCTACTTCCACCTGCCACAATAAATTCCAGTGAAATATCTACTACTGAGTACTGAACTTGGGGATTTTTTTTTCCCAAGCCTTCAATATTTACCACCTTGTGCCAGATTACATCATGTAACCTTCAACAGTGTTGTGACATTTTTTTTCATGGATGGGATGCATGGAGCAGGGGACCACATCCGCTTGAAGTTTCTTTGATGTTCCCCACAGGAAGTTTTTCAGTATTTGGCCAATTGGAAGTTTTTCAAGTATTTTATCATGTTTAAGGCCTCGGACAACTGTTGGCTATTTTTAGAAGTTGCTGCTGAGAAAGGGTGACCTGTTCCTTCTGCTCTGCAATGCCTCCAGCTGCAGGGGGTGGTGGTGGCAGGGGTGATGCTGAGTGCATGGTCCTGTGTCAGCCTGCAGGACTCAGGTACATGCTGTAAGCAAACACAGTTTGCAAGATCATCCTCAGTAGGTTCATAATTTTGAAGGTTTTGGTTCCTGAGGGTCAGCACCTCAAGAACTCGAGGTAATGAAGCAGGAGGATGGTGACCCTGGGAGACAGGAGAGATGGGGTAGGTTTAGGCTGAACATTGTGGTTGTTCTGGAGAAGTTTCTAGAGAGAGCTTTAAGCATCTTCCAGTACCTAAAGAGGCTGAAAGAGAGCTGGAGAGGGACTCTTTACAAGGGCCTGGAGTGACAGAACAGGGAGGAATGGCCTCATACTGGCAGAGGGCAGGGTTAGATGGGTATTAGGAAGAAATTCCACCCTGTGAGGGTAGTGAGACCCTGGCACATGTCACTCAGAGAAGCTGTGGCTGCCCCATCTCTGAAAGTGTTAAAGGCCAGGCTGGATGGGGATCTGAGAATCCTGGTCTAGTGGGAAATGTTCCCTGGCTTGGAAGGAGATGGTCTTTAAGATCCATTCCAAGCCAAACCTTCTGGGATTCTATGATCACCTGTCATGGGAGGATTTCACTCCTACCAGGAACACATTAAGGCTTGACAAATTCACCTGTCGGAGGCTTCACAGAGCTGATTTATTTGCCAAGACAGGTGGAGAGCTGCCCGGGCTTATCTCTGAGCAAAGTGGAATGAGAAGAGGCACATTAAAGAAGTTCTGCCTCTGATTGCAAAGACGGGAGCGCGACTGTTAACAGCGCCGCAAATTAGCAGACGGTTTTAAACCAGATCCCCAGCTCTGAAATTAAAAGCACTTAATACAGGAATCATATTCTCTAGCTAAGGCGCAACGGGACTCTGGTGAATTTAGTTTATAATGCTTCCGTGTTGTAACAGAAATTTGTCTTTTTGAGGCAATCAGGGGAGCCGCATTACAGCAGGACTTGCAAAGATTCGTGTTTGTGTCTGGCGGTTGCAAATGCATTAACTCTTTCATGTGAAACTCCTCTTCCAGTGCCATGGCCCCTTCTGTGCTGAGCTCAGGGGACCTCTGAGTCCGCTGTTCAGTTCCAGGTGAATAGGGGACAGGTAACAAAACTGTCACATGTTCATTTCTTGAACTGATAAAAGGATCTTGTAATTGAATTTTATGAGTAAATATACACTGGACTGTTTACTCTTTTGATATTTGTTGCCAATTTAACAATTAAGCAAGTCAACCTTTGGTGTTGTGGCCCATCCACCAACTAGATCCATTTAAATCAAGAATGCAATTTTTGGAGGATTCTTATTGTCAAGAAGAAATAAAACTTTCTTACATTAACACCTTCCTCACAAAAAGTGATGTAGACATATAGACATAGAATCCCAGAATGGTTTGGTTGGGCATCTCATTCCATCCCCTGCCATGGGCAGGGACAACTTCTACTAGACCAGGATTCTCAGAGCCCCATCCAGCCTGGCCTGGGACACTTCCAGGGATCTAGGGGCAGCCACAGCTTCTCTGGGCACTTTGTGCCAGGGCTTCACTGCCCACACGGGGAAAAATTTCTTCCAAATATCCCATGCAAACCTACTCTCTTTCAGTACGAAGACATTCCCCCTTTTCCTGTCACTCCAAGTTCTTGCAAACAGTCTCTCACCATCTCTCTCGTCCGGTCCCTCCAGGTACTGAATGGCCACAATCAGGTCACCCCCAAATCCTTCTCTTCTTCAGGATGAAGAATCCCAGTTCTCTCAGTCTTTCCTCATAGGAGAGACTGTCAGCCTTTTTTCCCTTTCTTTCAACCATTGGCAAACACACCACAATACCCCGCATTGTAATGAGATAGCAGAGGAGCTGGCTGCCATGCTCATTACTGTTTCATTACTTGGTGATCCGGAGAGCTTTTTTCCATCAGTGCCTGATTTCTGTGTTATCAGGAAAAGGGCAAGATCTTTGATGTTTTGTAACATTCTTCAGCGCTACTAGAAAACTACTTGTTTTCTTCCTTTTCAAGGATAAATCAGTGTTTTATAATTGATCTATAGCAGATCTTTCGGATTTAACCTAGGGTCATGTATAAAATATTAAATATGGCCATTATAGGGACCATGTTTTTTTTAAAAAAAACAACTGTATGGCTGTTAGCCTTTATATCCTCGACAAATTCCAGCTTGGGTAATTAATTTTTTCCTACATTCAATTTTTCCATGCAATTTTAATTGGGTACAATATTTTCCACTTCCAGTGCAAAGTAAAAGTGCCTTGTCCTGTGCTGTGAAAGAGTTAATATGTGCTGAGCTGGAGGTTGCTGCACTTCAGTAGTAAGTGAATCTGCTACGTATGTTTGAAGAAACCAGCACAGAAAAATGCCAAATCCTCTTGAAATAAGGTACCAAATTTGTCAGATGTTTTGGCATGCTGTAAAAGTTTAAAATTACATTAGTGGCATCCAAGTTATCGCATACATATCCTAAAAAGCAGATTTTCGTAGTGTTCAAATATTCAGCATGCAGCTCATCAGATTGCGTTAACCACTACTACAAAAGGGAAAGGAATCAATACATATGTAAATGTGATTCTGGTTTATAAATCTATTTTGGGTTTTACTGTTGCCATGCTAAAAGGCATTGTAAACGGCAACAGACCCATTTCCTACGGGTTGGCTTCCCTCTGCCACCGGAGCAAGTGGAGCACGTGGCTCTCCAGAAGAGGAGAGCAGTGAAATGAGGGCTGGTGTTGATCATTTCCAGGAGACCCTGTTCCAAGTTGAGGAGATGAAACCTATTTGAGAGGTTTTCCTGGACTTTGGAAATCACATACATTGTTTAAACATTTATTATGGATTGCATATCATGGGCAAAACATACTTTGGTTTTTGGATTAGGCAATAAGTGTTGTCATTAACACCAGGCTCTGTCTAATTTGAGAAATCTGCGTCAGTTGTCTGAGGCTGTGAGGTCCCATTAGCAAATTTTTCTCCATCTGTGGAAGATCTTACAAGTCACCTAGAGTTATACTTTTTATTTTTCTGCTCTGGAAGATCCAACCCAATTCAAAATATTCAAAAAGTCTGAAATTATATGTATAAAAAAGAGCAAACAAATAACATTTTCCCCAAGCAGTGGTCCTTGAAGTTGTTTACATTCATCTATATCAATAAAATCAAAAGCCG
Source organism: Bombycilla garrulus (assembly GCA_013400315.1). NCBI lineage: Eukaryota > Metazoa > Chordata > Aves > Passeriformes > Bombycillidae > Bombycilla > Bombycilla garrulus. The sequence goes on from VXBU01005406.1 coordinate 917,172, forward strand.
GGTGTTCTTCTTCATTCTCTCCTTCGTACATTGTATTTGTTTCCTTTGAAAAGAGTTGGCACTGGAGAGAATAATGATTGAAATCCCAAAGGTGACAGAATTTACCCTGACAAGGGTTAAGAAGTTTGGCTGAGCACAGCAAGGGAGTGAGACCCAGGAAGTGCTCAGGAGACAAGGGACACCCCAAGGGTGAAGTGCAGAAGGGTGTGGCAAGGATGGGAGCTGCTCTTTGGTAACCCCAAAGGATGTTAATTGCTCCAAGATGACATTTCCCCAGTTGAAATTTGCTCACCTTGATGTCATTTATAGAAGCTTAAAAAAAAAACAACCCTTTGCAAAAGCGAAGAACATGAGGGGAGTTTTGGATTGGTTTGCAAATAGATGCCTGGGGTGGGGGAGGATCAGGAAAGCCATGTGGACAGAACATAAGGATTTAAATCAATTTAGGAGGTAAAGAGGAGGTGAGAGAAGGCAGAGGTGAGACAGAACAGAGACCTGCCCTGTGTTGGTGTAGGGAGCAGAGGCTGCCTGGTTAAGCAGTGGGGCTGGGGAGAAAAGGGTTCTGGTTCATGAAGGTACCTCATTGAAAGAGAGATCCACTCCCCGTCCTCCAACAAAGCATTTGCCCACAGTGCAGTTTTGCCCAGGAATTCATGTTAAAATGCCAAGCTTCTTGTAGAAACAAAATCTCAGTGAACTTCTGTGCATTAAGTACAGGCAGGTTATCAATAGGGAAAGTTATTAATAAAAATATGATCACAGGATTTTCTGCCTTTTAAGTTGATCATTGAATAGCCATGGTGGAGTTTTGGTTTGTTTAGGTCCCGCACTCAAAGACAGAACCTCCAGAATATTTGAGGATAATCTGTGGGGATTTTTACTTCCTCTGTAGCTTTCCTCTTATAATTTAGTTTTCTTGCTGTAATCTGAGCATCACTTTAGGTCATCCAGAAATATTTGTTAGAGGGAACTACCTTCACTGCTGCTGCAGCAAGGTTTTTGGGAATCAGCCCAAAGAACCGTCATGAGCAATGCTGTGCTTTGTGGGCTGAAGCAATGTAAATGCAATTATACACAATGATGCAATTTTAACCTTGTGTTTAAAACAGTAACAAACATTCTGTCTTTATGGGGTTTTGTGTGCTCTGGCATGCTCAGTGATGCATTATGGCACATGCCACCACACTGTGAAATGCCACACCATGGCACATGTTCCCCAGGAGTGTTCAGGAGATGGTTTGGTGTGGAGAGCAGCCGTGCAAAGCTGCACACTGTTGGTGTTCCAGTGTCAATATTCCCATATGGAAATGAGTCAGGGGATTCACTGACCTGGGGAAGCCAGCAGGAAATTGTTCTGTGTTGTCTCCAGGTTGGCACTGATGTAGTAAAGTATTAGAGAGAGGAATGTTCAGTACCCAGTAAAGAAAAAGGGAAACTCTATGTGCTCAGGATCTTCCTTTCCTCCTCACAAGATTTGCAGGTGGAGTAAAGGCAGCACAGCAAGGAGAGGGCTGATGATTTCTCATCTCATGCTTTTACCACTGGGATATATTTCCCCTTTATCTTTCCCCTCCCTCTACCCCAAATGCCTGAAAATCACGCTTCTTGTTTCACTCTCTTCTGAAACATTGATGTAGAAGTTTTGGAAAACCAAAATTTTTGGGATGAAGCAATAGCCACCGAAAACTCATTGAATATAGCAGTTATTTTTTTCTTTCCAAGCCTTTAATTGCTACATCACATCTCCAAATTTACAATCTTTCATCTGTTATGTGACTCCACTGTGACTCTATCCAATGATTAATGTGGGATTAATAACTTTGTCTGGTGTAAAGGAGTGACTGCTGCTGACTGTGCCCCTGTTAATGACACGTTTCCATCAGTTTGGAAAGCAAATTATTGTGTGCCTCACCTACTCAGAAACAGCTGTTCCAAGAAAAGACAGAGTATTAGACTGTATCTTCAGGAACAATCTGTTTTCTGTCTGTAATTAATATGTTCCGGATTGTTTGGCTACTTTGGTTAGTGCATCACAAACTGGACTATTATGCTCAGGGCTACTTTTGGGACATAGCTCCTTCTAAAAGCACTGAGAGCAACCCCTGTAAATCACTGTGGGTTTGAATAACTATCCAGCTTTGCCTAAACCATGCCAGGTTTCTGTAAGGAGTGATGAGCTATCACTGGGTAGGAAAAAAGAAGTATCCTTGATTCACACCTCACTGGTGTAAATCCTGTTCCAATTTTAAAAGCACCTTGTTATAACAGTGTTGGACAGAGGAATTCTTGAGGCTAAGTGACATTTGCAGCCTATGATACTGGTGTGTCTGTGCTGTGTATCCATCAACATTTGGCATTTAAGAAAATCTGCTCATCCTCGCATCGCCTGTTAAACACTCACTCTATTAGCAAAAAAAAAAAAGGAAAGTAAAGGGAAGAAAATAATCCTCTTTGCATTACAGTTTTTAATAAGCAAAAAAAAGGGGTCAGCGCAACCACAACAGTGTGAAATCAGCCCCAAATGACCTCAGGAAAATGTACACCTTGAAGCCAAAGGTGGGTTAAAATGACATTTTTTTGGTCCACAAATTCATGCTGGAATAACTTGCGCTCTTTAGTGTGCACAGCTGTATTATCCCGGGGCAGTTTTTGGCTCGGTGTGAATTTACACATCTGTCAGATCGCTTGGAGATCCATAGGCAAGATGTAGTGCTGGGGAACATTGTGTGGATTTGGGATGTTTCCTGTAGGAGCTGGGAAGCGTTGAAGAACCAAAGCCTCGCCTTCTCCCCTCCCTACCCATCACCCTCTGCTCCGAGGAGCAGGACAAAAGCACGTCTGTTCACAGGTGATTTTAGGCTCTGCTTCAAGACTTCATTCTTATTTCCAACCCACTTATTTCTTAAGTTCAAAACTGCTAATTTAAAACTGCTTGTGCAGTCCCTCCAGTTTATTCCAAATAGCAGTCCCCGAGGGGTGTTTAAATTCGTGTTAAGGACTAGAGGTTTGTCTGGATTTTTGGAAGCATGAGCTGAGCATCAGACTATGAATACTGAAAGCTGATCTAGGGATTCAACCACAGATAAGATTACTTTTCTTCTAGTTTCTTTTTCCTTCATGAAAGGATGTGAATGTTGGATGCTGTCTGGCATGTAAGTCTCTCATCCCAGGTAATAAGTAATAGGACCAGAGGAGAGGGCCTCAGGTTGTGGCAGGGGATGTTTAGGTGGAATATTAGGGAAAATTTCTTCCCCAAAAGCATTGTCCTGCCCTGGCACTGGTTGTCCAGGTCAGTAGTGAAGTCTCCATCCCTGGAGGGATTTAAAAGCCGTGTGGATGTGGCACTTGGGGACACGGTTAGTGGTGGGCTTGGCAGTGCTATGAAAATTGTTGGGCTCAATAAACTTAGAGGTATTTCCTAACCTAAATTATTCTATAATTTTATTCTATAATTATATATTTCTTTAGTAATTTCTGTATTGTCTTTTTTCCTGGACTACTGTTCATGGCTCAGCTCCCTAATTTTCTGTGTCTTCAAAACCAATGGCATTTCTCCTGACTTCTCAAGGCATTCTGCTTTATGCATGATCCTGATTTCCTCTCCAGAGCTCTTTATACCTTCTCACTGCTGTGCCATGGCCTGACCTGGAGCCTTAGAACCACTCAATTCCTTCACCTGCCTCTGCTACCAGCTTCCCAGGTATCCTTTGAGATGTTTTAATTTATTCCCTGTGTGGTATTTTTACACCATTCTGGCCTCTAACTTGAGTCTGAGATCACTGTATTTTAATGCATAACAAATTCTAGGGTGCAGTTTCTGTGCTACTACATAAAACACGTAGGTTGCATTGTTCACACAGCAAACCATTTTTTTAATTCATGACCCTGGGATAAGCCAAACAAACATGATTTTTCTTTAACTTTTATAGAGGGAGAGTGAGCACAGTAGAGCAGGAGAGGGGTTTCTTGTTTGCAGAGCCCCATTGCAGGGTTTGAGGCTGTGTCGTGTGTGCTGGTGGAGCGAGAGGCTCGCTTGGATTGGTTTTGGGGGAGGCTGTGCAGAGCTCACAGTGGAGCTGGCACAGCTTCCAGGCCTGGGGTTAAGTTGCTCAGTTTGGTTCAATTGGTAATTAATAAGAGCAATGGCCAATTTGACTTTATACCATGTGTCTGTCTGTGTGGAACCTGGCACGCGCAAACCGCCCTTCTACCCAGCAAGATGGTCAGTGCATTTTTTGACATTCTGGGAGCTGAGAAGCATGTGGAGTTTTTGGTGAAGGAGAATAATCCTCCTGGCCTCTGACACAGGTTTAAAATGGTGGTTAAATATGACTTTCAAAATGTTTCTGGAGTGCTGTTGTAGGCTCACCTCCCACAGCTTCCAGATTTTCAGCAGACAGGTCCCTCACAGTTTCAGGGCAGCATCACAGCAGTTGGGTTGTCTCGTAAACCCAGAAGGGGCCACCAACATTTTGGTGCAAGACTTCCCCCCACATCCCTCCAAAGAGGAACATCTGCTCCTTAGCATGCTGCTCATTTCCATGGCAGGACTCCAGTTGCTCTTCCAACGCAGAGCTCAGCAATAGTAGTGCTGGTGTCTGAGCCCTGGAACAAACCAAGTGGTTTGCGTGTGCTTTTGTGTGCCATGAGTTATTTCTACTGTGTGCTTATTTATAATAATGGGCATTCATTATTATGAGGGAGCCTTTTTGCTCAGGAATCATCACAGTACATGCTGTAAATGCATCTTGACAATAGTTTGCGTCTGTAGATTATGGACTCATAATACATATTTATTTGTGTGTATAAAACTGTAATACCAAATGCATAGTAAAAAAAAGAAAAAAAAAAAAAGAAAATCAACCCAAAAACAAACCTTAGGAAATTGCATGAACAGTAGTTCCATTTAAAATATCATATCTTGGCCAATTTTGTATGTCCAAATATCCTAGTCACATTGTAGACTAACAGCCTGCCAAATTTCACTTAAAAGCACAGCCAATTTTTAAGTTACAGAAGCACAAAGAGCAGTGGAATGTTCTTTTTTAGGACTCCTCTAACTTAAACAAAAATTATAAGGTTTTTATTGTTTTGCTTAAATCCAAGGGAGAAAAAATATTTGCTGCAACTCAGCCTGGATCACACTGCAGAGTTCAGCATTTGGCTGTCCTACACGAGCAGAGTGTGCTACTTAAAACAAGTTGATTTGCTCCTTAGAAGTTCAAAGCCCATGTAAAAGTATATCTATTAGTAAATATGAGACAGTCAGAGGAATTTTTATTAATGGAATCTAGATTTATTTATTTATTCCCACTCCCTCCCTCCAAGCAGAGCAGCTCTCCCATTGGACTTTTAACTAGAGTTATTTTCCCTGCTGTTTGCTGCTCTGAATTTGGATCTTTTTAGAAGCTTTATCTTGCTCTTTTCAGATTGTAACAGGATACACCGTCTCATTCCCAGTGCAATAAAGAGAAAGTTTAAAATAATCTGAACTAAGAAACACTGACAGATTTTTATTTTGCTCCTGACTGTGATGGTCAGGAGCTACTATTAAAATATCTTAAAGGAAAGAAAATAATATTCAAATTGTGGACATAACCCCAAATGTTGCATGAAAGAATTGTGGCCGATTTAAAAAATTTTAACTAAGGTTTTGTTGTCAGGAAAGAAAAAAAATCCACTTTTAAGATTTCTCATCTACATGCTTAAAATCATTTTCCACTGGCATCAAAGGAACAAATGCATGGATTCATTAGAATAATTACAGAAAGAAAAAAAAAAGGAGGAAAATTGAACCAGTGCATTTAAATCTCCATTTTAGCTCTGTATATTGCCTGCCATGTGGGGGGAAAACAGTTAATTAGGACAGCAAAAGGCAGCACAGACAGAAAATGTGCTGTGTGACAAAGGTGGCAGAACTTGCCAAAGATTCAGATTGAAGGAGGAAGTTACAATAGGGCTTTAAAAATAATATATATATATACATATATAAAATTAAAAAATATATATTTAAAAGCCCGCATAGCAATCCCCCACCACTTGGTTAGGATATTTCCGAAAGGTTGGGGCTGTAGAACAGTATTTATTTATTTCTTTCTGCTGCGCAGGCGGCTGCTGCTCCCTCCCCGCTGCCCGCGCCGCCTCCAGCCCCGCGCCCCGTTCGCATCCCGGTTCGCATTCCCGTTCCCGTCCCCGCTCCATCCCCGCTCCCATTCCCGGTCTTTATTCCCAGAACAGCTCTCAGCCCGCGTGGCCAATCGGGGCGGCAGCGCCGGCCCAGGACCGCGCTCGGTGCTCAGCTCCAAATGTGATTCCAGCCCTGACAGGGGGATTATAGGAAACAGATGACTTACGCTTCTAATTTGTGGCCTTAAATTGCAAACAGAATTTCAGGAGTCGAGCGGAGTAATAAATGGCAATAGAGAAAGCCACACACAGCCAAATCAGTATGTGGTGGTTGTAGGTTAAACTAAATAGGAAGAGACAGGTTATGATGGTTTAGTGTATTACAGAGAAGAAAGTCTTAAATTACTGGTGCTGAGAGGTATTGCACTATGGCAGACAGTATTGCATTGTGTAGTCTACAGATATCACAAGCAGAACAATAAAAAAGCAGGTTTAGCATAAAACCTGTTGCTGGACAAATCTTTTTTTCCTTCCCCTCAAAATGGAAGTGGTGTTTTATGTTTGTTTTGACCTTAACTATATGCTTGCCCCTTAACATCTGTTTTCTACTGTTGCAGTTTTTCACACCAAATTAACTGTCAGGNCTGGCATCAAAGGAACAAATGCATGGATTCATTAGAATAATTACAGAAAGAAAAAAAAAGGAGGAAAATTGAACCAGTGCATTTAAATCTCCATTTTAGCTCTGTATATTGCCTGCCATGTGGGGGGAAAACAGTTAATTAGGACAGCAAAAGGCAGCACAGACAGAAAATGTGCTGTGTGACAAAGGTGGCAGAACTTGCCAAAGATTCAGATTGAAGGAGGAAGTTACAATAGGGCTTTAAAAATAATATATATATATACATATATAAAATTAAAAAATATATATTTAAAAGCCCGCATAGCAATCCCCCACCACTTGGTTAGGATATTTCCGAAAGGTTGGGGCTGTAGAACAGTATTTATTTATTTCTTTCTGCTGCGCAGGCGGCTGCTGCTCCCTCCCCGCTGCCCGCGCCGCCTCCAGCCCCGCGCCCCGTTCGCATCCCGGTTCGCATTCCCGTTCCCGTCCCCGCTCCATCCCCGCTCCCATTCCCGGTCTTTATTCCCAGAACAGCTCTCAGCCCGCGTGGCCAATCGGGGCGGCAGCGCCGGCCCAGGACCGCGCTCGGTGCTCAGCTCCAAATGTGATTCCAGCCCTGACAGGGGGATTATAGGAAACAGATGACTTACGCTTCTAATTTGTGGCCTTAAATTGCAAACAGAATTTCAGGAGTCGAGCGGAGTAATAAATGGCAATAGAGAAAGCCACACACAGCCAAATCAGTATGTGGTGGTTGTAGGTTAAACTAAATAGGAAGAGACAGGTTATGATGGTTTAGTGTATTACAGAGAAGAAAGTCTTAAATTACTGGTGCTGAGAGGTATTGCACTATGGCAGACAGTATTGCATTGTGTAGTCTACAGATATCACAAGCAGAACAATAAAAAAGCAGGTTTAGCATAAAACCTGTTGCTGGACAAATCTTTTTTTCCTTCCCCTCGAAATGGAAGTGGTGTTTTATGTTTGTTTTGACCTTAACTATATGCTTGCCCCTTAACATCTGTTTTCTACTGTTGCAGTTTTTCACACCAAATTAACTGTCAGGGCTTCAGATAAAATAAAGTTGAAAATACTTCCAAATTATTTTTTTGGTGACTTTCAAGACTAGAAGAGTGTCCTGTTACTCTTCCTGTCCTTATCTCCCACAGGCATAAAATATATTCTGTTAAACATTTTCAAACTGTTAAAAATTAAAATGGCACATTTTAAACTTTTTTTCCTTCTTCTTTTTTTTTTTTTTCCTTCTTCTTTTTTTTTCTTTTTTTCCTTTTTGCTGATGGCATCTCTGCCAACCACTGTTTTTTGTGTAGTGGCATCAGAGTGTGTTTTGGAGGAGGTTTTTGCTCTTTATTGCTGGATCTGCTGATTTCTTTTGTTATCATTTGTAGCTCCTGGTTCTGAAAAGCTTCAGAGTGTTTATTTAATGATGATTTGTATCAAAAGCTTGCTCCACGGTGTTAATTGGTGCATGCTCCTTGTAAGCCTTAAATTATAAAGATATATTCGTAGAGCCCCAGAGTGGTCTCAGCTCTGATATGCCAATGACTAATGTGGGATTTACTTTTTTTTTTTTTTATCCAATACAAGAGGGAATGAGAGATGAGGAATATGCTTAAAGGTCTGGAGGAATAGCTGGTACCACAAAGGCATATGTCAATTGTTAGTATTTCCTAAGCCTCTTAATTTGCAGATGTATTTTAAAAAATGGAATGAGTCTTGTCTTTAACAATATGTGATCTCTGGAGCCTCTGGAAGCTGTTAGGAAAACATTCCCATTACACACTGAGTAACGTGCCAGTATTATCCTGCCACCCAGATAATATTGCCCTAAACTGACAACTGGCCAGACCTCCAAAGAGCATTAACCCAAAGGTTTAAAACAAGAGAGGAGAAATAAACCTTTGTCTCCCTGGTGCTTTGCATTCCTGTGCTGTCCAGGACCTTAATCTGTGCAACCTGTAGTCTCCATCCTGGTAATTTCCCACTCAGAGAAACCCTTTAGTGTTTCTGGGCATTGTGGCAGGGCCAACGTCGACGTTTCATTCCAGGCAGCGGAGCCTGCCTGCATTTGAATGAACATAACTGTTATTATTGCAAAATGATTATTGTTTTAAGCGGGTCTTTTGATTATCATTGAAAATGACTGGCTAAATACATTTTGATTAATCACTTGCAAAAATTATGCTTGTTAGAACTGTTTTATATTCTCAGTCGCTGTGTTCTCACCGTAGGTTGTAGCCGTTTCTTCACAGATGAAGATTTTTTCCCTTTAAGTCACCTGGTGAGAAAGGAAAACAAATCTTAGTTGAAAGCTTTTGTCTGCGAGACAGACTCCTCTTTTCATCCCTATGTCCTTTAAAAAAATGCTCAATTATTGTCTGTGCCATGGAGGAAAGAATGGGGCCTACACAGGACCTGAACCTTTTCAGACAGGAGATGGCTTTTGTTTTTGCACCCCATCAACACCGCTCACCTAATTAAATCTGATATCTCTGGCTGAAGCAAAATGATTTGTTAATAGTTCTTTGGGAATTTCCTTAATGAGTTGAGATGTCTTTTGTATGGTACATGTGGGGGTATTTTGCAAATGGAGCTGAAAAAGAAAAAAAAAAAAAAAAAAAAAAAAAAAAAAAAAAAAAAAAGGGAGAAAGAAAAATGGGGGCAAAGAGAGAGGAGAAAGAGCACCAAAGCGAGGAGCAAGGTGTGGGCTGACGGCAGGTCCTGGTGGGCTGCCGCCAGTCATTAGCTGGCGACACGCGGCAGCGGTGCCGCGGCAGAGCCCTCCCCATCCCGCACAGCCAGGGACATCTGTCAGGGACTCGGGTATTACACCTTGATCAGGCTGAGACAGTGACACCATTTTCTTTAACAAACACCAGCAGCTTTTCTTTCTCCTTTATTTTAACATTTCTCAGGGGTTGGATTCCCTTTCTTCTCCTGCTCTGCTGAGAGTAAAAGGAGCTTGTTAACTTGCTTAGATATTTTGACTGCTGATGCACTTTGGCCACTTGCCTGTGGTAACAGTGTCAAAGCATTACTTGGGATAATTGCTATATTTGCAGTCTGAAGAGTGCTCTGACTTAGTGTTCAAGCTGCTGAATAAAAAAGAAATTGTCATTTTGGAAGAAATCTGTGAATTACCCTCCCAGTTAAAAAAGCGCACAATTTTCAAAATGTCTTTCCCCCTTGTGTTCAAGCGTAATGTTATTCAGATAATTAACATTTTAATAACTCGCTTAAAATATGACAGCGGCTTAAAAGGCTCTGGCTTCAGTAGGGTTTTGTTTTGTTTTTATTTTTAGCTTTGGGGATTAACCACTATGGGGCTCTATTTCTTCATTCTGTGCATACCCAAAAGTACCCACCGGTCCATAAAAACACCGTGAGCTTCCAGCTTGGGCTTTTCAAAGGATGCAGGATCCTGCTCAGAGTTTTTGCCAAGTTTACTTGTCTTCCCAGTTTCACACTTTGAATGAATACTGTAAAATATCAGTGCTCTCTTGTAATTATGAAATAACTGGGATATTAAAAATATTAGTTAGGTTGTCAATTGTGGCTCAAGCCATACTGCATACGGATAGCCCATGACAATTTTTTGATAGCCCTTCATTTAGTAAAGATGTGAATAATTTATATGCGCTCTTATGACATCCATTTTCCACGTGGAAGTGGAGATTGTAATGGAATTTAATTGTATGAGTGCACCATAAGTAATGGCACCTTTAAACTAGGTTTGTTATGCATTACACCTTTCTGAAATGTTTGTGCATCCCATTTGTTGTGAAATCTTCAATCTTTTTCTTTGAGAGATTAATACAGGTACCATGGACAGACTCTGGTGTGGGAAAATGTCCAGAATTCTTGTAGACTCACTGGATGTCCTCGAGCTTGCTCTGATCCACCTTTAGCAGGGGCACCTGGCAGGATCTGGTTGGAACCTAAGGACCATGGACCCCAGGTCAGGCCAACCCTGCCATCAGCAGCTCAGGGCAAAGGCAGGAGAAGATGATCCAAGCACACTTTGCTTCTTGTGGCCCCTTTATTGTCAAGCTTGTTCCAAATCTCTGAAACAGAAAGTAAACAGAATAGGAAAATATATCCTGGTAGTTGGAATTGTGCTTCAAATCCTACTTGTCTACCACACTTTTAAAATCGCACTGGGTCACAGTGTCACAGCACCCAGGCACTGCACTGTGCAATCATGGAATCCCAGAATGGTTTGGGCTGGAAGAGACCTTGAGGAGCACCTTGTTACCACCTTCTTGCCAAGAACAAGGACACCTCCCAATGGACCAGATTGCTCCAAGCCTGGTCTTGAATACCTCTGGGGATGGGGAATGTAGCAGACTAAACCTGCTGAGAAATCCACCATTTAATATCATCTAAAGGACATCCAGCAGGAGAAACAGAATGATGAAAGACTTGAGTGAGCCTTTCCAATGCCCATCCTCACACCCGAGTTAATTAGAAATTACAGGTTATCATCAGCGCTGCCGCTGTTTCTCGCTTACCTGTGTTCGGTTTCAGTCCTGTTGCATCTGGCTCTTGTCGTTTTATGGCACACTGATAAACTGCTATTGATTTAATCAAAATTACGCAGCCAGGACAGTGCTTGGCCCCAGGAAACCTTGCAGGGAAGCACCTAGTAAAATTACTCATCCTGCATTTTTCTGTTGCTCGTGGGCTTCAGCGCTCGCCCGCTCTAATGCAAAGTGAAGCATACTTTGTTCTTCTGCCTCCAGATACCTTGTGTGGCTGCCTGATGCACTCTGATGTGCATTTCACCTGGCATTTGGAAGTATTTATTTAACACAGGCATGTTACTTCTCTTGCGGTGTTAATTCTGAAAAATGCTGAGCTCTTCCAAAAAGTGCTGATTGCTCTCCTGACAGACAAGGTGGCAAAGGGGAACGGTGCAGGGTCCCAGCTGATGTGGCCCGAGGCTGTTGGTGGGGAGGGTTTAATGTGCATGACAAATTTGCTGCTAATAAAATTGTTCAGGGGCCAGATTTTACTCTGGGTCATGTGGATTTGAATTTGCACCGCTTCCAGAGGGTTTATTTCTCACTGGAAATTTCAAAGGTGGGGTAGGTGGGAATCTGGTTGTTTGTGTTTCGGGGTGTATTCTGCTCAGTGAGAGAAGCACTGCCCATTTTAATTCTTCCTTTATTTAATTATTCCTTTATACATTTTTTCTTTTAAAAGAGCTCTTTTTATTTTACTTCATTTTTATTTCAATTTCCTTCCCTAATCATTTACAAACTACTTCTGTATTAAAAAAATAAAAGCAAACCAAAACCACCCCATTAAAACAAAATCAAAAAAGAAAAAAAAANAAAAAAAAAAAAAAAAAAAAAAAAAAAAAAAAAAAGCATTTCTCCAAACACAGAAAAATCCCAAAAGTTAAACAGTATGAAAGAAGAGCTCCTTTCTGTTAGGGTAGGATCACCAAGGGGATAAGCCCCTTGCAATATTATACATATTTGAAATGTGAGAGCTATTGTTTTGAAGCTTTACTATGTTATTGTCCTGCTTGTCTGAGTAAGAAGCGTGTATCTCTGGTGGATGGAGGTTAGCTAAGTAAGTCATGCATAGATGGAATTTATTAAGTTTGCATGGTAGTGACAGCTGTGAGTGGGAACAGTAACTCTGAACGTGCCAGGGCTGAGAAAGGGAAGGAATTTTCATATGTGTCTTAAAGGAAAATGGTGGGGTAATGGTGAGAGTTCTTCTAATCACCCCATCTCATTACCAAAGGGGAAAGTCACTGAAATGATTTTTAAAGTGTGATAGTCTGGCTGAGAGCTGTCTTTGGACAAGCTCACCAGGCAGATGAGGACAGGGAAGAGTCGGGCTCTGTTAAGAACCACTGAAAATCAGCAATTTAATACAAATCCATTCAAAAGGAGTTATAAATATACATCAGTGCAATGTAGGAACTAGTTAAGTTGTCTGTTAAATTCGCTAAAAATGTTTTTTAAATATAGAATTCACCCCCAAATCACTTCCTAACCATCTGATCTTCAGGAGCTCCTCATGGAAACATTTTTTTTCCCCTTTCTTTATTTTGCATTCCCTTTCTGCCTCCTGAGATGAAACTCACCTTTGCTGCTGGATCATTAAAATGGCAGCTGTCACTTAGAGAGAGACAAATTCCAGTTGCTGGGGCTGATCCTGGCAGGGCTGTGTATGCAGAGAAAGGTCAGCCTGGCTTGTGAGAGCCAGGGAAGGGCTGCCTGGGGAGCAGAGCAGACCCAGGCAGGGACAGAGGGAGAAACACTGGGAAAGGGGGAACATTTATTAATGATGCACCTGGTATTAATCCGGCTTGTCCTCCTGGCTCATTGCTCTGGTTGTGGTGAATCAGACAAGCAAAAGAACTCGTCTGGAGTGGGGATGCTCCAACCCAAAAATAGCGAGAGGAGATATCTCCTTCCTCCCAGTGCTGCCTGGCGCAGCTCCAGAGCAGAACATACTGACACGGCTTTTAAACGTCCCTTTCAAACCCAAGATCCTTCTCTGGCACCTGCAGGGCTACCAAAACGGGGAGTGATCCCTCTGCACCTGCTCTGCCACTCCTTTGTGCCCTTCCTCCTCTTGCCCTTACCTGACTCACCCAGGACCCCATCCCCATACACTGCATGTACCAGAAATGCCACAGGATGGGCTCTGCCACTGCATTTTCTTGTGGTTTAGGTATAAATCTGAGCAGCAGAGCATGATGTCTGCCCTGTTTCTTTAAAACAAGGCTTCTTGTTCCTTTTGTTTGATGTTATATATGTTTTTAAAATAACCCCCCTCTTCATAACTCTCAGCACCATTTAGGGTTTTTTTCCCAGGCAGATTAAAATTAATTCTAATTTTAGAGAGCTCTTTAGGTGACATCTTTTAATTTTCACCTTTTCCAGGGCTTTTGCTGCAGCCTAAAAATGAGCTTACGGTGGGTTAAATCCATGTTGTTAATGAAGCACTTCTTGCTCTCTGTTTTTTTTTTTTTTGTTAGACCACATAGGATATGTTCTGTTGATGTGTGGGGACTTATGATTAGATGAGAATTTACCTCTGAGGAAGCTCAGATTATCACACATAAAGCATCAGAAATAGAAAAATGATGTGCACAACCATGAAAAAAACAATGGATCTTATCTTTAGCTTTTTCCTAATCACCCTCCAGCATCACTACAGCAGTTAAGTTGCCTCAGGGCTCGCTAGGATTTATAGTTTATTAAAACATTGATAAGAGCAGCTGAGCGAGCAGTGAACTGGATGTTCGGTAAATATTAGTTTGAATTTGTGGCAGAATTTTGATCCGACGTGTTCACAGTTCCCTCGCATTTACAAAGTTCACTGCAAAATCGCTCTGCACTGACTAGTTTGGCAAATTTTTTGTGTGTGTGTGTGTGATTTTTTCTGGTAGGGAACTAACCCGTGTAGATCAAACAGCTCTCGCTGTGGCTGGAAACACAGTTTGAAGTTGACGTTCTGTCTGTCACATGAATTCCATATTTCACTTAATAAGTTATGCAAATGGTGGATTTCATGTTTGGCTTTTTTGTAGTGTTGACTTTGAGTTTTGAATAACATCCAGGCTTAATAGTTTGATTAGTGAAATTAGAGAATAATTGGGAAGAGCAAATCGTTGCTTTTGTGATCTGTCAGTGAATCATTAAGATGAAACTATTCCCTGTGCCTTCTTTCCCTGTCTTGTATTTTGACACTTGATGCCACATCACTCAGGGATTACCGTGAGGAGCTTTCTCTTCCTTTGCAGGGAAATAAAACCAACCCCCCCACACAATGGGAAGCCCAGAGATGAGTGGGAACACCAGCACTACCTTAATGCCACCTAATGGATGTCACCTCTGTGGATTTATGGATCCCACTGCATCTAAATAATGGAGAAGAAGTGATGCAATACCCTCCACCCCATCACTCTCTGGGGTTTGCTGGCACTGGGGCTGAATGTGGCTTCTTCTCATCCAAATTCTCTATTTGATGGGAATTTTAGCATTCATATTTTTTCTAGGTGTGGTCAAAGTTAAGAAATACTGAGTTAGACTGTTCCAAAGGAGGAGACGAAGAATTGCAATATTTAAACCAAAATTTAAACTCCACATCATCTTCCTCTTCAGCAACAGATGAAGACCTGTTATAAACCCCACATTCAAACACACGGGTACAAGGTTGTAAAAATGCTGAGTTACTTTGGGTTTGCAGGATCTGTCTGGAAGCAGGAAGGCAGAAGATCGTGCCTGATGTGAACCTGAGCTCACATGTGGCCACGACCCACGTGCCCAGCCTGCAAGGACCGTCTCTGCTCCCCAGAGCCAGGCCATGCCAAGCTGTGCCACGTCTGGGGCTCACATCTGCATGGTAAAGAAACCTCCACAGCCTTCCTGAGAGCTGTTTGTAGGCTCATTAGAATCAATAAATAAATACAGGGAGGAAGAAAAAAAGCCGCAAATCTCAGCTGATCAGGTCTTGCAGGATAATTCAGCAAAAGTGCACATATTCTGCTCATTTTAGCAGAAGGGAAGATTTTCTTCCAGGATTTTCCCGACTAAGAAAGTCTGTCGGTGCTGTGAACCAAAGGAGGAAGAAGCAGAAAAAAAACCCCCATTCATGCTTCCTTAAGTGAAATCATTTATCCCTGTTTTACCAGCCTTTATCAGAGTTTGTACACTTCCTCCAATTAAATTATTTTTTTTCTTCAGGGGAGCTCGTGAGGCACTTGCATAAATTCTCTTAATTTCTGAGTAATGCAGTCCTGACAATCACTTAAGACAGTGGAGTTGATACCACTGTCAGGGAAGACTCTTTTTCAAAAGAATGTTTTTATAGAATATCACTGTGACACTTCGCTTAGATGGATGTCTTTAGCAGAATTTGATTAATGTAATGTAATAAAAGAGATGCACACTAAAGTGTCTGTACATGTCTTGTTAAGTATGTTTGATTCATTATATGTAGTTCTCCTCACTTCTTTTCTCTTTCCTCAGTTCATTTTTTATCATTTCAATAATATATCTATAAATATGAAAAAGTTGGCACTTTCTTTGACATATATGGCTATTAATTCATAACTCTAAAAAATTGTATCTTTCAACTTGTCACTTTAAAGCTTGTACAGTTTATTACAGTAAGTAACCTGTGTTGGAAATTAGATTTTGAACTTTAGCAAGGAGATAAATAAGCTTGTGGACATAGAAGTTATGGAGAAGATACCTAGATATAGTGCTAGAATAAAATTGCATGAAAAGATCACTTACTTGAAGATGATAATTTCAGAGCTCCCTGAGGATCACATTAAGATTGCGTATAGGAAATGGGCTTCAGCTTGAATTCCAATAACTTTAATTCCTAGAAATGGCAATATTTCAGTTAATCCTTTTCCTTGGGTGGATGAGTCTCATTCTGTAGGCCAATAATATGTATCAGCAGCATGTAATTTCACTAAATATAGGAAATTTACTTTAGAAAGACTCCTGAAAATTCCTCTAGCCCAAGCTTTGTCTGTTGCTTTGCAGTATCAATCAATCTGAGAAAGAGAAAAGCCTGGAAAATTTAAATAGCTTTACTACAGAGTGTACCATAACATTTAAAGGGAGCCAGGTTGGTTGTTTCTTGGTTGGCCAAGTCCTGGAGGAAGCGAGACTTTTCATTAATGCTTTTATGTTGTTTTGCTCTGATAGCAAAAGAGCTGCTCTACTCCTTTTCAAGTGAGTTTTCAGCCTGTGAATTTTTCAGAGCAGATGTGATCCAAGCAGGTCCACTCCAAGCTTGGATCACATCAGGTTTGGGACTGCAGAGATTGTTGGCACTTAGGATTCTGCAGCTGGGAATGCTTCTTGGAATGAATGTTCCTCAGGACTCGTCTGGAATTAGGGAAGTTTCTTAAGGGGGTTAAGTAGGGTGGGAGATTCTGAGCTGGACGTCTATGGTGGTACAGCTCAGCACAAAGACATCATCCTGTCTGGTGTGGAGGGTCTCCAGGGGAATGGGGAACAGAAGAAGGACAAAGCCACTCTGTAAAGTCCTCTCCATCCTCCTGCCCGCAGGATTACTTCATTTGGTTATGGCAGGGAACGTGTGAGGGGGACTCGGCAGGCAGAGCATGTGAGGAGCTCACACTGCTGACACCCGGGGCACAGAGCACATGAGGGGGGTGGGAGCAGTGCCCTGGGGGGCTGGCAGTGCCTGTGAGGTGGGTTTTGTTGGCAGCAGGAAATACAGAAGCCGGGGCAGCCTGGGAGCGATGGGAAACCGCACAGTGGAACTGCTGCAGCATTGCAAATCACGGAGCGGCTGAGGAGCAGGGGAGCAGGGGAGATGTGGTGGGGAAAGATGTGTGAAATCAGAGCTCCCAAGTGAGGACAGATGGACCAGCCACAGGAAGAGGGAGGCGAGGAAGGTGGGGATGCCACAGAAGACGTGCCATTTGGTACGTGGTGTAGGAGCATTTTGCTGTTACTTTTTCTGCAAAGCGGGGATTTTATTACTAATACTTTGCCATGGTTTTTTGTTAGACCAGGGCATGTGGTGCTGATAACATGCATCCTCAGACTGTGATTGTGTTAATTAAGTGCATGGAGTAAGCAGATTCAAAAAAGCAGGCAGGGGGATTCACTTTTGAGAAGTGCTCAAGCTTCGGTGTTTTCTGAGGCTTTGGGGAAGCACACGTGGCTGCCTGGAAGCCACAGCTGATGGCAGCAGGTCTTTGGGAACCCTGCAAAGGGAACTGAGGGTTCACAAAACAGAGGTAGGGTTCTGGATGAGCACTGGACCAGTAGAGCCCAGACCAGCACAAAAAATATCCATGATATGGGGAAACCATGGCAGTGCCACCCCACTGGAAAATCCTGGGATGAGTGTCATGCCCAGGATTTAGGCAGGTGCTCTGAAGCTGATCCTCCATGATGCAGTCACACCTTGGAAGCTGAAGTTCCTGTTTCCCAGGTGGGGAAGATGATCCTGCCAGGTGTGCACAGGGAGGAGGCAGTGAGGCCTGGCACAGGGTGCCCAGAGAAGCTGTGGCTGCCCCATCCCTATAAGTGCCCAAGGCCAGGCTGCATGGACCAGTGGAAAACGTCGTTGCCCATGGTCTTTAAG
This sequence comes from Bombycilla garrulus, assembly GCA_013400315.1. NCBI lineage: Eukaryota > Metazoa > Chordata > Aves > Passeriformes > Bombycillidae > Bombycilla > Bombycilla garrulus. The sequence goes on from VXBU01005406.1 coordinate 935,053, forward strand.
GTCCCTTCAAGTCATCCTATGATTCTATGAACTCTGTTGCTCAGAACTTCCTTATTTATAACCAGCCAGATAAAGAGAACCCAGCAAGATTTTCACCTTGAACAAGCCATGTCTCAGGGCACTAAACCAGCTGTATTGATTCCTGCAAGCACACTTGTCCTTGGGGAATTGTTTGTTTTATAAAACCGGACTGCCAGATCTGTACAGCAGAAGGAAAAGGGAGAAAAAACTGGTTTTGAATGAAACTGAACAAAACTTCTATGAGTGAAGAGCTCCTATCAGTGATAACCTGCAACATCTGAGCATGAGCAGCTGGGATAGGCACCTGAAATCATGAGTGAACAGAAGCAGGTTGGATCACTGCTGTGAGAAAAAACCCTCACAGGCTTGCTCACATCACTGTGAACACAGCTCACCTCCAAACTGACTTATCCTGCTGTCTCTGGTGTGTTTTCACCAGGGAAGTCCATCTCATCCTTCAGGTGTGTCAGATGTGAAATTAAGGGACATTGTATGTGTCACAGAATCAGAGAATATGCTGAGTTGAAGGGGACCCACCAGGATCACCAGTCCAACTCCTGGCCCTGCACAGGACCATCTCCAAGAGTCACAGCAAGTGCCCAGGAGAGTTGTCCAAACCCTTCCTGGGCTCTGTCCATCTTGGTGCTTAGACCACTGCCCTGGGGAGCCTCCTCCAGTGCCCAACCAGCAGGTGAAGAACTTTTTCCTGATGTCCAACCTAAACCTTCCCTGACACATCTGTGACCATTCCCTCAGGCCCTGTCACTACCACCAGAGCAGATATCAGTGTCTTCTCCTCCTCTTTCCCAAAACTGCACCCAATATTCAAGGTGAGGCCACCCCAGTGCAGAGTGGGACAGTGGGGACCTGGTTTAGTGACGCCTTGGCAGTGCTGGATTAAAGGCTGGACTCAGCCTCAGAGGGTTGTTCCAACTTAAATGATTTAATGATTCCATTCTCTCATCACCATGATTTGGGACAGTGAAACCACCAGTTTCTGCTGTGAATCAGGTAAAGGGCTAGGATATGTTCTCAAGAATATGAATCTCCTCTAAGTAAATAATGCTATTGATGTGAATACCATGAATAACAGAGAGAGGTGATTAGGGTGCCTGCTCACCCTAGAAGGAGGATTATTACTGTCTCAGTAGATGTCCATGTGTAAACCTCACACTTGTCACTTGCCAGTTTAGATGGCTTGGCTTGGCTTACAGGCCCCCATTCACCCCTTTCCTGGTTCCCAGGTGTGCTCTGGCTCTCCAGAAGGCACAGCTGCCTTCACTTAGGCCTGACTGCAGAGAGGTGACTATATCAGAGGAGCTGTGCTCCTCCCTTTCTTGGTTCAAGGACAGGAGGAAGGAAGGCGAGGAGCCACTCATTTTTAAGGTAAAATCAACTATGGGAAGTGGGGAAACAAAGTTGGGGTTCTATCTTGTGGTGGCTTATGAACTTTTTGTGTTTGGAAAGCGGACAGTGAAACCTAAATTTCATTTTTTGTGTTGGAAAAGATTTGGAGTGGTTAGTCTTGTTGATGTTTAGTGGTTGAGCCCTGGTCTTGCTGTTTGCTTTGGTTTCTTCAAACGGATCTCTTTAATACATTCTTAAATAAAACCAGCAAATAAGGTTGTCTTAAGGGAGTTAGTGCATTTACTTGGGTGATTATATTAAGTGTGTGCTTAATTATTCTTTTGATACCTGCCAAAGTACACAGCTATCAGCTCTCAGAAACTGCTCAGAGCAGCTCTCTTTGCTTTATGTTTGTGAGCGAAGATTAGTGCAGTTTATAAGAGGGAAACAAAATATCGGTAGAAAGTTGCTGCAGGTACAGACTGCCTTTGCACACAGTTAGAGCTGAAGATGTCACAACCAGTTTTCAAGGCATTTTTATAGAAAGAGAAGTGAATTTCCTTCGGAAAAGATGCCTGGTCCCTAAACAGAGTAATAAGGGTGTGGAAAACGCCTGTGGCTGCTTCACTCAAGCCCCATAACTGCAGTGAGTCAGGTATTTTGCCTCTATACTGAGCTGGGAGCTAAAGGAAATGTGTTAAAAGCAGCTAAGCTGGCAAAAGAAACCCTCTGTGCCTATGGCTCCTGCGAGCAGAGGGAGCTGAGGGGCTGGCAGGGGATGCCCAGCTGTGTCTCCAGGAAAGGAGAGGAAGGGCTGCTCTGTGCCTGCGGCCCGGGGACAGGTTGCTGAGCACCAGGGTGGTGAACGGTTTGAAAATGAGGAAGGGGTGTTGTAGGGTGTGAAATTTCTTCTGGAAAGAAGGGTGTGTGTTGCGGTGAGAGCACAGGGAGGTCGGGCAAGAGAGCTGTAAACACCTCTCCAACCGGGCGGTTTCCTTCCCTGTTCCCTCTGCAGTGCTGCCATCCCCAGCAAGAAGAGAAGTGAGAATTAAAGCCTTGTACCTTTGGGGGTGTTGGTGTCCCTGCTGCACCTGCTCAAGTGCTGAGCAGGTGTTTGTGGCCACGTTGGTGCTTCTGTAAGGAAGGGATGAAGGGTGTGAGCCTTGCCCAGGGTGGCTGCACAATATTTGGGGTGCTGGAGAAGCCTTGGGTGCTGCAGAGATGCTCTTCAGGTCCCAGCAGGGAGACACTTGAGTGCAAAGTCTTTTCATGTGTTTGCCTGGTGTAGGCCCCATTTTGTTGCCCTGCCATCCCCTTCCTGCCCCCAGAATAAAAACCCCGCCGTTTATCAAACCTCATTTTCTCCAAGTGCCTTTCTAAGTTTAGTTTTCTCTCCTAATTGCATGCCAAGATGGGTGNTTGATTAGTAATTTAGTCTCTGGTGATATGCTTATTTAAGGGATCTGCCAGAGTTATATATGTCAAGTGATTCACATGAAAACAACATCAAGTGAATCATATATAAAAATGACATAATTGCTATTAAACTTAGAAGCCATATGTGTGGCTGAGGAAATTACTGGCTTTAGCGACTCTTTTATATTTCTTCCCAAAACCAGTTATACTCCTCTGAACAGAGAAAGCAACTTTATGTGTAGGAAAATAGTCCCTGTGAGTGTTATTTGGAGATGTGTTAATTCAAGGAAATAGGTGCATATTCCAGCACTGCAGGAAAAGAATCAAAATTGGGAGTGTTGGGAAGCTGGGAAAGGGGTCTGTCGCTTTTTCTTTTTCTCATCAGCGAGATTAAACGCTGGCTCTTGCAATATGCACCATCTGAGATTTTATTGCTTTCTGTTATTTTTAGTACTAGGAGGGAGATTAAATGAAATCCGGGATTATTTCAGGCAGTGTTAAACTTTTTATTGCTCATTTCTGCCATCAGGCTCAGGCTGACCCACTTGGGTGGGTCACTACAGGAGGTGGGCTCTCCACACAATTAATTCCTCTACCTATGTATAGCTTATAGGAAAGCACCAGCAAAAGTAAATACAGCTATTAATACTGCTACTCTTTTATTTGACATTATTCTTTTCTCAGTAGTCTGTTGTGTGCCGAACTCCCCATATGCAAACTGTATTTTACATGTGGCTCTGCATCCTTGTAGCCTCTGTGGGATCACAGGCTCATGTCGCTTCCCTGGGCATTTTGGAAGCTTATTTTTATTTATCTCTTTAAGGCTGCTTGAAATAAACCTAAACTGATTTAATATTTTGCATTTCTTTATCAGGAGATTAATAAGAAGGCTGATTTTTTTTTTGAGTGAGTATTTACTTTGAATCTTTACATTAAAAAAATTTAGCTCGATACAGCTGACTTGCTGCTTGGTTCCTTCATTTTTATTCCTTTTTTATAGGGTGGTGCCTTTTCCATTAGTCACAGCCCTCGACACGTTGATATATGCAGTGAGGAAGGCTTTAGGTGCTGGTGGTGATGAATAGCTGTTGGAGCACTCTCCTGCAGTTAATCTTGGGAGGAAGGAGAAATTCTGGTCCTGCTTCTGCAGGTTGCAGAGGTCTCGCCTGTCTTCAGGGTGGGTTTTGTCGGTTCACGAGCGTGCCTGCCAGCTGGTGCTGGCACAGTTTTAGCCCAGGACATTAGCAAGTCCCCCCTGGAGAAGAGGAGGGGTCAGTAGGCAGCTATTCAGCCCTGACAGGGTGCCTGTGTCATCGGCACTGAGGGATGGAGCATCTATTGTGGCCTGTGTGATGTGGAGAAACCCCCCAGTATTTTCTGTAATTAGTTGTCAATAAATCAACTGCTAGAAGCCTCGCACTAAAGACTGTCTCAGTGGCATGTTGTTATAAGCTGTATTTTTTTTTTGTCTGGGGTAACATTCCCCATGGTTTGGGTGCTCTGAGTGTCCATTCTAAAGATAAGACCCCTCAGGACAGGCACAGGAGATATTCCTGTGTCCTGGATTCCCACATCACGGTTTGTTCTCGGCCGCCAGCTTGGACACGCGTGGTTTCTCCTGCAGGCCTTGGGGCTGCCCTGGCACAAACAAGTTTGTCGGGAAAGCGGGGATTACACTGCTCTGAGCTGGATTTTTTTCCCTGCTGTGTGTCTGTCTAATCTTGCTGGGGAGTCACTCATGTAAGAGGAAGGAGCTCAGGCTGGAGTGGGCAGTGAATGCGTCTGCCATGGGAATAACGATTTATTCCGTAAACACGGAGCGCGGATGGAGCCCTGAGCTCTGACTCAGCCCCAGCTTGGGAAACCCAAGCCTTCCCCCTTGCCTGTGCCTGCCAGCCCCTTCTCTCCCCTCAGACCTTCAGCCTTTCACCAAACACAGGCTGGGAGCTCGTCTCTGATACTTATCTAGGACTGGCACTGAACTTGTCAGTAAACAAAAAGGGCTTTGTTTCAAAGAGTTAATGCAGCTGGTTTGCTTAATTATTCAAAGGAAAGGGACACGCTAGGTAGGGAGCCACAGAGTGACCAACGTTTCTAAAGAATTATTTAACTTGTTGTACTTTTTCTAAATGGGAACGAATCTGAGTGGAGAATTGGTATCAGCAGTCACAAAACTATTTTTTTTGATTTTTGGGAGTTCTTAGTCACTTTTGTCTGAATCCAGGTTCACAGCTGAGTCACTCCTTCTGCTCTTCTTCTCCTGGCGACTTTTCCACAGTGTTTCATTTTTCCCAGATAGATATTACTGGAGTAAGGCTATGCTAACCACACAGCAAGTAGTGAAAACAGCGTGTGATTTCCTTGGGAAGCAGAGAACATCCTCCGTGTGAGCTCCTGGGGTGTGTATCCGAATCACATGGAGCTCTGTGCAATGGGGAAGTGCATCAGGATAAAGTGTGGGAGAGGCAGATGTCATCAGTGTCACTGGGTTTACCTCCAGCTCTTGCTGAAGAGGAAATTATGAGTGACTAGGTCACAGTCTTCACTCTGGTGCTCAGTTTGACCGGGCAGAGGGTTGAAGAGGAGCTGAGGGAACCAGTCTCAGGAGCTGCTCTTGCACACTTTGCACTTTCACCTTTTTTGGAATTGGCACAGCACGGGATGGCTTGAGAGAGACAGAGCAAAATGCATTTCAGAAGAGGAAAGGGGCTTCCATATAATGAAGAGTTCAACTAAGTGTGGGGGAAAAAATTATTTCTTTGCATGCCAGATTTCTTGCCACTTTCAAGCTAATCCTTTCAGTTCACTTCAATACAGTCACTGAAGTAGCTTAGAAAAAGAGAGAAAAAGATCTTTGATATGCTAGATCAACCAAAGTTTAAAAAATCTCTTTGTATATGCCATTTATAATGCAAATCTCAAGTTGGCATTTTAGTTTCACTTACTGCCGTTACTGAAGTACCTTGGAATACAAAGGCTGGAGATGGAGGGAGATCCCAAATGACAGAGTGCCTTTAATAGTTCAGTAATAAATGAAAAAAAAGTTACATTGCCTCATTTCTGTAAATACCTTCTACCTCTGTAGTGTGTGAGGCACAGGGAAAAAGAGAATCTTACTGTACAGAGGCTGAAGTTATTGGTCTGAGTCGTCTGGGAATTTGAATTCAGCTTTGGTAGTGCATCCCCAAAAGGATTTGACCCTGGCTGGGGTGTGACTCTTTCTGAAAGGAGGAAGTGTAAGTGTTAACTCTGTTTGCCTAGGCAGTGAGCAACTGGGTAAGTTTTCTTTTGGAAAGAAGCCTAATTTCGAAGAGTCGCCTTCCCAAATATATAACCTGATTTCTTTCCCCTGTGTTCCCAACATTTAAGCACTGATTAAATGTCACCAAAGATAATAGGAGAAATGCTCATGACGGCCAGGCTATTTTAAAATAGCATGGGCATGCTTAAAGCAATAAGTAATTTTGCCTCTGCTACACAGTGTGTTTAATGCATATTTAAATTAAACTGTAGACAACTTTGAGCAGGCTGGATCTGGAAATGAGTTATCTTTCTAATTGGGGATATTTTGGGATTTGCCCTGCTGAATTTCATACAGCCACTCTGTGGAAGGTGACTCTTAAATGGGGGGATTGTGGGCTCCTGTCACTCCTCAGAGTGGGGATCTTGAGATTATCCTGTCTTAATTTTGAATACTTGTGTTTTGGTAGTCTAGGGACAGTGGGGGAACTTGGTCTGTAGTTCATAACCCAGCCCTGTGTTTCCAAACCAGAATTAGTCTTCCTTTTCACTTGCTGCTGGGTGCCAATGTGCCTTTGTCTCCATTGAGAAATCACTATGACATAAGATCTGAAGCACAGTTCAGGATATTTTCTAGGAGTCAAAGTGACAAGATTATATGTTTGTTTATTAATTTTCCCCCACTGTGTTTTTTAATTACTATTATTTTTTTAACTGCAAACACCACTTAAACCTTGACTATAAAATGTGCTGCACTGTATCCACCAGAAGTGCCAGACTGATTTTGAGGGGTTTGGAAATGTTTCGATGAATCTGGGAAGTGATGGGTGCCAAAAAAAAGTGTCCTCTAACTAAGCTGTTACTGATTATCTGAGTGCAATGTACAGATTCAAGGGCCTGATCTAAAGACCACTGGGGTCAGTTGACTGAAGTGGACTTTGAGTCAAGTCTTAAGAGTGTTCAGTGAGTGCTGGAGATGAGCACAGCACACTTTCCTCTCCAATAAGCCTGAAATACTCCAGCTAAAATTCTAAAGCAGAGCTGGTTTTCTGGCTTGCATTGAAAAGCCCTAAAATTTTTGCATACAGAGTGTTTTTAATATGTAATGCAAGCAATATTCAGCTGGGAGCAGAGATTATTTGTAGCATCTTAAGAATGTGACTTTTCCAGGTGTGGGAATGGGCATTTCAGAGGTTTTTTTCTTTTTGGACAAAAGGGTGTTTCATCAAACTTTCTGCTCTTCGAGATTCTATGATCTAAGTCCTTTAGATTACATGTTTTCCCACACAGCACTGATTCTATTGCCTTTTTCAGGCTGCTATGGAAAAACTTGAGGGAAAAATACAAATAAAATATGCCCAAGCATGCAAGTCAATGATCTGTGTGTTAAGCCTATTGGCACATACAGGACAATTTTATTGCATGACCTACTGGTTAAAAACATCAAAAATATAAGTCAAGTCATTTGAAGAACTGCTGTTTAGTGAGTTAGAATGAATGAAGTCTTTATTGAGTGCACGCTTCCAGATTCATCACTGGTTCTGTTCTAGTCATGCCCTATCCTAGTCTTAACTGCCCCAGGCAGTCTTTTTGAGGCCACTTGACCTGCCAGTCATATTTCAGAAACTACTGATACGGTTCCTGATTTAGTTTAGATTCCAAACAGGCTAGCTGCTGGATTACAGACTAATGACCCATCAGATGCTAAAGGCAAAGGCTTAAAGTGCTCTAGTGAATTAAGCCTCAACATTGTCTGAAGGGAAGAATTTATTATGTCATTAAACTTGATTCAATAAGTTTCATTTCTTTAGATGCGTTGCACCAAGCAAGAAGCCAGGAATTAGCAGGAGGGAGAGATACCATTTTGATTCTCTTCAGGTAAAGCATTGGTATTCAAGTAGAGAGCAGCAAGGGATGCCATTTCATCGAATTTTGGCTGTATTGCTAAAAACAATAGGTTGAGTAAACTCTTCATAGCTGATTAACTAACCATGGACTCCTCAAACTGGGTTCACTTGAATGTATGCTTCACTTGGTAAATACACAGCAAAGTGAGGCTTGCCTGATTTGATGAGACCCTTGGTGAGGTTTCAGGGGCTTTCCATCAAATATCAAAGCCTCAGTGGTGTAAAGATATTAGTAGCAAGTTATAGATGGCACTGGGATTTAATGCAAAACTTAATACGAGCACATAATGTGATGAGTCAAACGGGGATTGCAGCCTGCCTTGGAAGACTAAAACAGTGATCTGAAGGAAAAAGCCTGCATAATGCAGAGATCACTTTAAAACATAAAAAAACAAATTAAAAAAATAAACATTTGGTGTTTTATCTATCTGCATATGTCTCCTAGTTGTGTTACAGCAACAGAAAAAAAAAGTGTTTATAAATAATAACAAAGATTCTTCAGGAAAATGTTAGGATTTCTGTCTGTAGCTTTTGTCACTCATCTTCCCCAGTATCTGATGGAGTTTGAGTCTTTCAAGATGTTTTTATGTTGTAGAGGTGGTCGCACAATCAGGAGAGAAGCAAAAGGCTAGAAAACATGATTTTACTGGCATTCTTTTATACCAGACAGTAAGATGGTAGGAGTGTATATTTTTGAGTTTTAAAATTAATTGAAATGTGGTTAGATTATCATTTTAATAAATTATGGACCTTATTACAAATGTTAAGTTGCACTGAAATATTTTGAACCGTATATATATTTATACGACAGCAGGTCTGGGATTAGCTTTTTTTTATTAGATGATTTTAATCACTTTAATACAATTCATAATCAAAGGGAGTATTTAATATTCTGGTCTTAAAATTAAAATTGACCTAATGCGCTGATTGTCTCATTCTTTAAAGGAGACTATTCTTTCCTGAAAATGCAATAGCTTTTCCTTGGGAGTTAAAGAAGTGGTAAAGGTCACTCTGATTTATGTTCATACAGAACTCTGCTTCTTTCCTTTTCTCTAACACACTGGAAAGGCAAAATTCACTGCTGTGTTAAAACTACTTTCCACTGTGATCTGAATGATTAATACAGATGTCTGTATATACACACACTTATGAATTCATATTTATCTTTAGGCTTCCAATGAAAAACATATATAATTTAACTGACCACTGCAAGATCTTAATCTATAGGATGGGCTTCTGAAGAATTAAAGCTGGGAAATGCGTACAACTCCAGGAGATTCAGCAAAACATCCAAAGTGTTTTTCCCTTCTCCTGCTGTTAGAACATTCTTAATTAGTGTGATATTACCAAGTAGGTGGCCCACAAGTTGTCTCAGGCCAGTATGAAAGTCAGCTTTACCCAGTTTATGGTGGGTTTTGTTTTTTTGCTGGTTTTGTGTGCATGTCCTGGACAAAAGGTTCTGCTGGGAATTAAGGAAAAGGATGAATTTAGGACATATCAGCACCAAAACTTTTAAAAGTTTGTGTTGGCACTGGAATGGGTACTTCAACTGCCTGAAAATTTTTGGAGGACTCTGCTTAGTGATCGTAAAACAAATGCTGGACTCTTGGAAGCTGCTGGGCAGTGGTGTTGAGCTGAGCTTTTCTTCCATCCCTTGTGGTGGTACTTTTGTTCTGGGCCCAGAGCGATGTCACCTGCAGTGCTCTGCGTGGGCATCCTCAGCCTTGGTCGTCTTGTCCTTCTCCACTGAAAATGTCAGGAAGATCTCAACTGGCAGTTTGAAAATTAAACAGACTTCAGTATTGTGCTGAAAAGGCAAAATATGCTGGTTAAATATGAAAGGGTGTATATTTATCTTCAGGCGTCAGCTGTGGCATCTTGTGCTGGTTGCAAGAAAATGTTACCCCCAGCTGGTGCAGCAGGACCCTGTTTCTCAGCATACTCTCCCCGTTCTGCTTCTCCCAGTATGTGTAAAAACAGCTTGCTGGAGTTTGAATCACGGGAATTCTGAATTTATGGGACCTCCCAGACACCCATGGTGATGCTCTTTGTAAGCAGGAAGGAGGGGAGGAGAGGGATGAAGAATGAAAGAGGGGAATGTGGAGCCACAGGTGGCCTCAGCACGTGCTCCTTCTCCTTTTGTGAGCCAAAACTCTTGCCCAGTCCTGTAGCTGGTGTGGGGAAGGCCATAAATGCATTATAAACTGTCCCTCTCACCCCCAGAAATCTCTGTATCTGAAATAATCCATTTCCCTTTTCTTTTTTTTGGCATTGATTCTGGATAAAAAAATGGGGACCTGAATCCCGGGAGATCAAACTCCACATCTGATGAGTGGCTCCATGTAGCCTCAGCACAATCCTGTCAGCTTTCCCAAACTGCATAGCAGGGATAATATTTAACCAGCCTGTGGGGTGTTAAGTGATTATTGCCTCTGTAGAACTGGGTTTTATTATCACCCCTGTGTCTGTTCCTGGCTGACCTGGGCAATGTGTCCCTGCCTGCTGTGTTGTGTGGCCAGAAAGTGTTGTCAGGTGGCTTCCTCCATGGCACGGATGTGGGAATTGGGGTAGTAGAGTATTAGCAAGGGAGGTTTTTCACCAGGTTTTGGCTTCGTGTGCAAATTTACTTGTGTTTCATGGGGAAGAGACACAATCTGAGGCTGCTGGAGAAATAATAACCCAAAATAGCAGATTTTTCTATGAATATGATATAGGTGAATACAGCAGAGCTACGCTGCCTGAAGACCACCTCAAAGCCTTCTTTCTCTCTTCTAAACCTTTCCCATTTCAAACTGCATTTAGAAATTGTAACCCACACTTGAAATTTTTCGCAGCATTACGAATACTCATTCATTTCTCTTTGTTGACTGCTAAACATGTGTCCTGCAAAAGAAATATGCTGAAGGGGAAGGAGAAAATTTCTTTCCAGTTTAATGCTGTCATCACTCCGTAGCTCAGGCTCCGTGCTATGAAAACACAGAGTATAAAGATTTCTGCTAACGAATATGAATTTGACTTCTGCGTGCAAGTGATGTTGCACTTCATGGTGTTTCTTCAGCCTGTTCTGAAGATACTACTCCAAAAATAACGTCAGGTTTAGAGTGCTTTGGAAATGATAGCTTTCAGGAAAGCAGATGAGATTGAAGTTCTCCCATTTTATAGAAGGTGAAATTGAGACATGAGAAGCCACAACTGGCCAGTTTTACATTTTTTTATATTGCCTGATAACAGAAAAGGGTGTACCTTTGGAAATTAAATTTGCATGCTGTTTGTGCAGGAGAAGATATGAATTTATTTGGTCTCCTGCTTAAAGTAGGATCTCTTCCTTTTTTTTGCTGCTTCAAATTTGTGCATTTATATTTTTTATATATATGATTGATGTATATGTGTGCTTGGCACTTGTTTGGTCACGTTTGTGTGAAGTATTTTCTATAGTTTACTGCAGCCTTTAGTTCTTGTTTCAGGGTTTTTCACAATGTCTTCGGATACATAGTTAAAACTTACGTAGCTCTACAAAGTTGGACAGTTGGTTTGAAGGAAAAGAGGGGGGGAAAACCCCACCAGAACATTGGTCTGTGTCAGGTGGGTTTCCTTTCCCAGCTGTAGTTTATAGAATTATCATTAGATCTTAGCAGTGGGAGCAAAGTTAACCACAAAGACAACAAGTTATAATGACAAAATGTGTTGTTTCTTTTTTGCAGTGGATGACTTTAATTCCCAAAAGGGAGTCTCAGTTACCTATTTCAGAATGCTTCACTTGGCCCCAGGTATTTCAGGTAGATTAATAGCCTGATGTGACTTGCCCTGTGCAAAATCAGTGATGCGGTGGTGTTACCTTGGGTGCCATAGGTACAAGGTACAAACTTCATATTCCTGTTTTCCTCTTGCTTGCATTCCATCTTCCACCTTTTGGTAAATTTTAAACGCACTTTGCAGCTCCAGCAAGGTTCTGATTGGGTTTGCTTGCAAAAATTAGTGCAAACCGGATGCTGACAAGGGCAGAAGGTCATTATTTTCAAGACTAGCATGAAGTGTCAAGGAGTTCTTAACTGTTCCCAGAATTTTTCTTCTGATTTCTTTTAGCAAAATATCCATTAATCAGACACAAATCTGGAGTATGACATGCATTCTGTTTATCTACGCATTGATCTTAAATATTTTTGCCTCTCCTATTGCCTTTGCTTGCTTCCAGGCAAGTGCTCCCCCACAGATGGCAATGAAGAGAGGCCTCTGACTGATGGATAATTCTGTGAGCATAACATCCTCATAGCAAAGGAGGGTCTAGAAGTTTCTAGGTATGGCTCTCAGGCTGGTTTGGGGTCCACAATATCGATGTAAGATCATGGAATTTGAATCTGAGAGCGTGTTTGGACCTGAGTCCCCTGAGTTCAGGGGGTTTTATGGCCTGAGAATGTTGCTCTCAGAGATCCCTGTGGGATGGGGAAGGTGGCTTCACCTTACAGGGAAAGTAATGGGTGGAGAGACTCACATTTTTAGGGTCAATAAGTAGTTTCATAATTTAGGTTGGCAACCAAAATCCTTGCGTAAAATCTGACCTTCCAAAGGACTTGGGCGAGTTCAGCTGGCATGTGGAGCTGCAAACAGGGCGGTCAGTTTGTCTGACCCTGGGCTGGCCATTCACTTTCTCTGGCTGTTCCCTCTCTCTCCCCCTTGCCCCTCTGGGCAGCAACTCAACACTGGAAATCACTTTAGAAAGTAACACTCCTAGAAGGATATTTCCATTTAAGTTCATGAGATCAAATGCTGGTTTTGATTACAAAAGAGCAAACCTATTGCCCTCCACGGGGTTGTGTTGATGTAATACAGCCATAAAAGAGCACAATTTGTTTAGCCTAGCAACAACGAAGACTAAGAGGGGTCATGATTGCTCTGTGCTTGGAAAAAAGGGGGATGTAAACACCAAGAAGGGTTGAGTGGTCTCAGTTAAATGACAATATTGGCGTGAGAACAAACGAATATTCAAGAGTCATAAATAAAATCAGCCCCAGATTGTGTTCAAATTATCTCAATCCTGGGAAAAAAATCTTCCCATAGAAGTTATGGGGTTAACAAAGTTAACAGGTTTTAAGATGGAGCTAAGTAGTTTATGAACTATAGTCATTCAGCATTTTATGATGAGGATAGAAAAGGACAAGGCACTAACCCACAACTGAACAAGATTTCCTGTGTTTCTATAAGCAAAATTTAGCCTGTCTGGCCTGCAGTACTCCCACTTCAGAAGATATGTTTATGTGAGCTCCTTTTGCTGAGCATGACTGAGGATGTCCAAGCTGCATTTCCCAAATAAGGTGGTGGATTTGCTTTCTTTAAAGCCTGTCATCTTTCTCGGGTATAGGTGTGCTGCATTTGATGAACTGAAATAATCAGAGCTTTGCCCCTTTCTCTTGAGAGGCAGATGGGTTATCCTGGTATCTCCCCTTGGCAGGGCTGCCAAGCTCTGGCTGAGGTTAGGAAGAAACTGCTCCCTGCGTGTGGTGGGGGTGACCCCAGGCTCCTCCACATGGGGCTGGGGCTCCACGTCCACATTTGTGCCCTGTTGGGGACCTGGGAATAAATCACAGACAGTTTCAACTTTAAATTTCCTTGCTCTCTTGGGGGTGAAAGATAATCCTTGCCCTTGCTCTAACACATCCTTTGTGTTTTAATTTAAATGGTGATTTTTACCGTGACATGTGATGTTCATCTGCTAACCCTTTCCCCAGTATGTTCAATTTAAAGAAGCATCAAATCTCTGAATGCGCCTCCATCTATAGACACAGAAGCGTGCTATGAGGTAGTTTACCTACTTAGGTTGGTACCTAGGAGCTTGTAAACAAATTCATAAATTTGTCATGATGATTATAGTGTTGGCAAACACAATGGTTGATCATGTTATAAATGTTTATCAACACCCGCACTCACCCACCTGCTAAGAGGTGCTACGCTTTAATGAAATTGTTTGAATATCAAGGCTGGTTGCTAAGATACAATGTTCTTGTTACCAGGGATGTGATGCTTACAGATTTCTGTTATCAAATAATGATTAGAGATGTGCTAACCTCAAGGTGCTCGGTGCAGTGGAAGGCTTACTGAGCCACAAATTAGTAAACTGTCTGCCTGAGCAGACACTTACAGAAGGAGCACATGTGCATCAAACTTACTGAGCTGACATTTTTAAAGAAGACAAGATCTGGCAGTGTAAATGTTCCTATAGATGATGAAAGACTGTCATAGGAAATGTTTACATGATCTGTTGCCTAGCACAATGTCTTCGTGCCATTTTCCCTCCCGACGCAGAACAGTGTTGAAATCACCAAGTCAAATAACTGCTTTGCTCTTGCTCACTAAAAATGTCTCTTGCCACTCACCTCTTGAAATTGCACATTCACAAATTTCTATTTTCTAAGGGCCACACAAAGATGGAAACAAAGAAGTGTAAGAAAATGGCCAGCACATGGGTCTGCTGGATAAGACGGCATTTTTAGGAGTGGCAGTGGATCCAAGGTTGAAAGTTTTGCTGCCGTTAAAACCACAGCTAGATGTTAAAAAAGACAAATATCAAATATTGATGATGTTTTCTTTTTAATGTAGGTGCTCTGAGGGCTCTGATTTGCTAGTGCACTTTGTAATAAGGTATAAATATTGTACTTCATTTTATTCTTTTGCCAAGTGCTTTTCAGTGTTATGAATCATCAAAGAAAATAACGAACAACACAATATAGGTGATCAAAAGGATTTTCTCTCACTGCTGCAGTGCTAAGTAACCTTTAAGTGTTATTGTTGCTCTCATTATTGAATTAGGGTTCAAGGTGTGTTTGCAGTCTCTTCATTAGCATGAATTTGAGTTTAAAGGCAGTTCAGCTGAAAGTATCTCAGTTGTAAGCAGAGTTCATGCTTGCCTGTGAGACTCAGTGTATTTTTACATCAGCAGTAATTGTTTGTATCAGTGTAAGGGGATGTTATTTTCCTGCTCCTGTAAGAATCCTTTTGTAGCTACTCACGAGACACTCCTATTGCTATAAGTAAAAATCTGCTGGCAATTAAATCCAATTCAGTGAAGTTCTAGCAGATAAATAGACAACTTCAAAAATACAGAACTGCAAAATAAAAAAATATTCAGCAATAACTTACTACGGTTATAATTCATGATATTAAGCTTTACCCTTTGGATGTAAAATTCCTACTTTATAAAATGATACAAGACTGCATCCTACAACAGGCTCTTAACATAACCCATGTTCTACCTACGCTGTGTGGGCTGTTCAGACAAATAATCGCCTTCAGCAGATGCCTTTGTCATAATGAGTGTGATAGTTTAATATTTATGGAAGAACTGCTGATTTTCAATGCCTGCTTTAAAACCCCAAGAATAATTTTTCCAGCTCTAAGGGCTGCACGGAGTTGAAATGTGGTGCAGAGTGAACGGTGTGTAGAAACCTCTCTGTGCCACTTGCAAGGGATGGGAGTGGGTCTCCTGCAGGGAATAACCTCCACTGTGGTTCTCTCTCCTCCTGCCCCCCAGTTTTACCCAGGCAGCAGCAGTGGGGCTCGTAAAAGAGGTGGATCACTCTCAGTTAGTTAAAGTTGGAGTGATGCAGAATTACTGATTTCTGCTGCTTAAGCTGAGGTGGGAGAACCTGAAATCTGGCCTCTATGGGAATGGATTTGCACTGTGTCTTGTGTTCACCTCCTGGGACAGCTGTTCCCCTTTGCCTGCTCTCCCACCTGTTCCTCTGCTGGTTCTCACTGAGCTTTGGACCTGCATTGAATTTTATGGCTCTGCTATAATATTTCTGACATTTGTACTTTTGTTATCGCTTATGTTGGCTATGAAAATATAGAATAGTCTCTAACACTAAGTCCCAAAACTTCCTTTCCTTTCACCACTAGTTATCAGCAAGCTGGGACTGTGGCTGTGGCCTCCATGGAAATGGAGATGTAGTGAAATGCCTTGAAATAACACCAGAACACAGATGCTCACCTGGCCCTTTATGAAAATATAGACACTTTATCTGCTGCAGCTGCTTGTGAAGTGGGAGAAAATTCCCTTTTTTCCTGCCTTTTTTTTTTTCCCTTAGGTTTGTTGTAATGAATGATTTACATGGCATTAGATTATGTTGGGATATACTGTGTCAGGTGGCATGACCTGATATAACCCAACTTAATGCAACACATATGTTAAGATTGTATTACATGTGAAGAAAAATTCCCTGAGAAGCTGTCAGGAGCAGGTGATTTCTGCAAATGGAAAATATTTGCACAGTGATATTTTATATGAGTCAAAATTGAAAGGTGTGTAATACTTCAGCATGGATTTAGGAGCCTTAGCCCCGCTGACTTTGCTGGGACTAAAACTTTTTATATCCCACTGTTCCCCTTGGAAATTTGATTTAACAGCTGAAGTCGAGATGGAAATTTTGTAAAATCTTGCTTTCGTTCGAGCTGATGGAGTTGCAGTTGTGTAAGAGACTGCAAGTGAGATCCAAATCAATTGACTCGCAGCTAGCAATAAAGCAGGATGTAAGGAATTCACACAAGCGAGTCTGGATTATTATTTTCCTTTTAAAATATTGCATGCTTGATCGCTTCCCCTTTTGGAAATCAACTTGATAGGAATGTGGGCCGAAGTGCAAGGTTTACATTTCACTCCGACATGACTATGTCGAGGTACCCAGCTCTAAATTTGGAGGCTCATATGGATTTTTTTTTCCCTTTTTTTATTTGGTGTCAGAAATAGGAGCCTAAATTTAGGCTGCGAAGTTCATTTAAGAGTCTAAATATAAACGTTCTGCTTTTCAAAAGTGCTGAGCACCCCGCAGCTCCCGCAGACTCCATTGAGACTTCGCCTTGGTGTAGGATGCTGCTCCCAAATGCATCCCATCCCAGGGGGGGAAGGCTGCTGGGCGTGTGCATTCTGTGTTTGCAAAGCACAAATTGTGTGTTTGCAGTGCCTGAGCTGCTGAAGTCAGAGAAATGCCTGTGTGACCCTAATTGCACACACATGTAGTGGCCTTCCCTGTGTGTGCATTATGGCAGGGTTTGATCACTGGGGTGAGCGTTTGGGAGTGTGATGTGAGCAAGGCAGGGGTTACAGCCAGACAGATGTTTCTGTGAGGCCAGAGAAACAAAAAGTCTGTGGTTTGAGAAGCCAAACATCGACACTCTGAGCTTTTTCATGTGGGCTCTTCTGTGGACAAGCAGAGTTTAAAACCAAAGCATTATCACACTTCCCTTGCAGGGTGTTTTCTTACCTGTAGGTTGGTTGCTGTTGCATCTGTATTGGGGATACTCCTGTTTCTACTCTACCCAGAGCCTTTTCCATCCTGCCTGGTACTCAGCATTTTGCCTCATCAGATTTCCCCTTAACCTCACTTTTACTTAATTTCTGTCTGAAAAGTGCTGGCAGTTTAAATTTGTGTTTGCTCTGGGTACCCAGCCCTAAATCCAGGAGCAGCATTTGCAGGTGATCAATTCTTTTACTCCTGTAGCCCTAAGCTCAGCACAAACCCCTTCCATGCTGTGTAAATGGTTTTAGAAAATCCTGAGAAGGGACAGGTTTGGCTTGTGAGGAAATAAATTTCAACTTTTAGAAGTTAAAAAAAAACAAGAAAAGAGTTAAAATTCGGTCACAAACCTGAGGAGTAAATAAGATCAACCTGAGATGTGAATAAGAACAACCTGAGGTATAAGGAGGAACAAACTGGCCAAAGGCAAATGGGTGATCCTGGACAAGAGCTACTCCCATTTCTGCTGAATCCCAAGTTCCTACTTGGAATAGTGGTAGGATCTTTGGCAAGAATAAGCCTTGCTGTTATTCTGGGCAAGGCAATGCATTTCCTCTCCCCAGCCCTCATCAAAGAAATGCCTCAACTTTTTTGAGCTGAAGTGTCTCCAAAGCATCTGTCTCTCAAACAGATACCTGGCATAGCACTGCCAGCTCAAACAGTTAAAATTGGCTAGACAAAAAGTGACTGAAATCCGTGTCTATTAGTAAGAGGAGTTTTCAGGCAAATGATTCTATGTGTTGCTGCCACTGCCAATAACGCCGATATTTATTTTTGTATCATGCACAAACCTTTAAACAGGATCATCCTCGTTACAACACATCATCAGGGGCTACTCTGCACTGAGCATATGGCAGGGCTGGAGCTTGGAGAAGTGGGTAGTAGCTGGTAAATGCTGACAGCTGAGAACAGACCATTGTCACCACTCGGAGAGTGTTTGCAGTCAGGGTGCAGAGGCAGCAGTTACCTGCTTTTGAAGGCTCCAGCTTCTCCAGAAAAGATGGGAGCAGATGTCAGGAGCCTCGGATTTGGATCCGATAAGGACTTGGATCAAAATATCAAACAAAAATATTTTAGGGAAAGTTTCTGGGAGGAAGTGAGCTATATGGGGAGCGTGGCTTGCCAGGCTTTTTAAAAATAAAACGTTCTCACTCTGTGTTTAGCTCTCCCACAGTTTGAAACACTTGCGGTGATCGAGCCTAGCAGCCCTTGTCAGTCTACAGTACATCATCCCCCTTCGGTTGGCTGGGAACATCTCTCCTGTAAGGGCAAAATAAAGCTGCTCATTTTGCACACATGCTTTTAAAACTATAGGCAAGGAATACCTAAATATAAAACAAGGGCACCTTGGGCTGAATGCTTTCTGACTGGTGCTGTTATCGCCCTTTCCCCTCGCAGTCACACATCTGCTCCTCCTGCCTTTTCTTACACGCACCTGTGGCTTGCTGACAATCACAGAATGGTCTGAGTTGGAGGAGACCTTAGAAATCCTCAGGTTCCAACCCCTGGCCCTGGGCAGGCACAGGGACAATGTGCTCCACGAGGTGTGTGAGCGGCTCAGGGTCACTGTGCTGTCACACCTCGCTCTCTCTGTGCTCAGGAGTGCGTTCCTCCAACAAATACCAAACCACAGCACCACATCTACACAGGCAGCAGGAACCTGCTGCATGGGTGGAGGAGAGAGGGGCCTTCTGCTGCCTCCACAGGGCAGTGCATTACCCTCAGTCCTTTGTTTGCAGGGGGGATACAAGATTTGGGGGTCAGTGAGCACTCTCAGTTTCTTCTCTGTGTTTTTCTTGGCAAGCTACATAAGCAAATTGCCGCGTGGTAATTGTGGTGGTGTGACCAGGAGAGAGACTTCTTGGTGTCTTTTTAAAACTGCTCTTTGTATGTTACCTAAAAATATCGATCCCCGACTGGCTTTCTCAACTGCTCTTTTTGTTGGCACTTCAAAAAAAGTAAAATTAATTAATTAAAAATAAACTTATTAGTAACTTCCTCCAAACTGAGAAATGGGCAGGTTTTTCTGGTATTTTTAACTTGAAACTGCCTGGGTTGGGAAGACAGGATCCTTTTCAACGCATAGATTATGAAAAAGGAGATTTAGCAGACCTTCATCGAAGAATCATGAATTATGTTAATCCATCAGTCTCTTTATGGTAATCACAAACTAAATCAAATGGCACAACTGTTGAAATGTGCTGTAGAGTTTTTTGCCAATTAACAATCAGAAACAGTAATGTTGATGTTCCTATGATAAGTCATAATATGTCAAGTTTGCAAAAGCATGCAAAGTAAGTTTGCTGTTTCATGGCAAGCCTTTCTTTTGTTGCTTGGTAAGGAATTGTAATGTAGCTGCTTCCCAGTCACCACCAGAGCTTGGTGGGCTGGCAGCCTTCTCAGGGTGAAGAGTGCTATTTTGGCTATAAACGTTGTGCTCAGCCTGTGAAGACATTGTAGAAAGGTTTATTCACCAAAATAAAATGCAAAATCCACCTAGCTGATGTCCCTTCATGTATCAGTATTTGAACACTGCCTTGCAAATTAACATGCAACGTGGCTCATTGAGGCAGGTGATTTCACTCTTTATAATGCCATAACACCCAAACACAGGATCATCTCAACCAACAGCCCCCATAAAACATTTTTTAGGGGTATGTTTTATAGGGAGCAACTGAGTCGGAATGAGCATATTGCAGAGCATTGTTTTGTATACTAATTATCTACATCAATGGCTGTGCAGAGCGGCTCGGCGCGCTGTACCTGCTGTGCCGAACAACTCGCTCGCAGTCATGGAGTGTCTGCTTCCTGTGGGCACCTGCCTGCTCTGTGCAGAGCATCACGTTGAGTCGTGTCACGTTGTGTCACATCACAGATGAGATGTGACCCGGTGTAACCTGACACAGCGCAGCGCTGGCACCGCGGTGCATCAAACCTCGGCGCGGTTGGGTTTGTCGAGGGCAGGGAAATTCAGGCTGGCTGCACCTGAACCTGCAGGTTAGCCTGGCTCTGTGTAGGTAGTTTGGCGTATCTCTCTGGGATATAAATACAGGAGTTTCCCTGCTTGTGCTTATTTATGATACCTGTCATTTGGGATACAGTAATCTTCCTGCTTTTTAATCTAAATTGAACAGTGGTGAGCGCGCCAATAAAACACGTCACGACAAACAAAGGAAATTCTCTCTGTATTAATAATAAAATCTTTAAGATTTATCAGTTCCCCCCCTCTTTCCTCCCTTTGTGTGACGCAGTCTAAAGCAACTGCTACATTTATAGATGTCTGATAAAATTTTAATAGAAGAACCCATTACCTTTGATTCTGGAGTAAAGAGACTATATCAAAACCAGGAGAGTTGAGCCTGAGCTAAATATAACTTGTTAGCTTGGAGTAGCAGCCCGTGAGCTTTGCTGATGGAGTTACTTTACACTGCCACAAGCAGTGGGACAGTGAATATTGTAGCAGGTGAGGTGCCATTAAAAAAGAACAAAAGGTTTTCTAGCTGCTGAGCACTGGGGTGTTGGTTGGACTATTTTTTTGGTAGTCTTTCCCAATTATAATGGTTCTCTGAGGAGGTTGTATGAGATACACATTGAGGATAACTCCATGACACCAAGATTTTGGAGTTTGGCCCTTTGGTTCTGGGGGGCACTGTGGTCTGAACAATGCCTGTGTTCTTGTTGGAGATGGGCTTTGCTGTTTATTGAGATGAACTCTGAAACAAAAACCTCAATACAGGGTTTATCAGCCAAATCCAGAATTACCTGGGGGGAAATGGTGCTGCTGCCTTGTACCCCACAGGGACTTTTCAGGAGCCCCCAGCATCCAGCTCTGACTTGTGGACGCTCTGCTCACCTGGCATTTAGTGCCTGAATAATCATCTTTTTAAGGGCAGGCTTCAAATTTTATGGAAATGTTGAAATAAATTTTCACTTTTTAAATTGTATTTTATATACTTAGTGGTATTTCAGGCAATTTTTTTTTCTTAACACTTAAGTCTTTAGCAGAATTTTTTAACACTTCTGACACATTACTAAATGAAAATTGATGATTTTAAATACACACACACATATATATGTGCATGCATATATATATATAAATGTGTGCCACTCAATGACTTTTTCTGTGTCATTTAGAGAAGAATCACTTTTTCCATGGGAGGAGAAGCTGCAGTTCAGGACTGTTTCTAGCTGTGTAATTTCTGCTGATTACTGATTAGCAGGTAAAAAAGAGCATTTTTAGGACTAGGAACTTGCAGTCCTGTTTCTCTTATACTGTGTGAGATTAAAAAATAAAACTACACTATTTGCTATCAATTTTTTCAGTTTGACTTGAAATGTGCTATTTTCTGAGTCTTTCATTAGCAGAAAATCCAGATATTCCTCTGACAGGATGGAGTTAAAGACCGGGTGAAAACATGAAGTCAAATGAGGGTCTTATCTGAATCCCCATCTCAGATGGGAGGGTTTATTACTGAGCTAATAGTGTTGTAACTAAAGTTGCACTATGCAGCCGGCTTCAGACAGAAGCTGATGACCTCTATTATGACACATCCACTTTAGAACCAGATGAAATGTAGTAAAATGTATTTAAAAATATTTCAGAAACATATGTAGCTACCAGGATCTGAAGTCCTAAATGCATACAGCCTCTATTTCTCCACCAAAAGATGAAGCTGGTAAATGCAGTAACATCCTTTCTCTCCTCAAGCTGAGCTGAATTTAAACTGTGAGCTTCATTTCCGCAATTCAGTGTCCAATATGCAATCTGATCACACCTCCACTTTTGTGAGTTGTAGCCATGGTCTTAAATTAAATTACAAACCCTACATTGGACTGACATAAATCTGATTTTGGGCTGAACTTGAAGTGTTTGAAATACCAAATCACTACTCCCTGATCCCTAATGAGAAGTAATCAAAGAATTTAACCAGCAGTACAAACACTTACACATCACTACAGATGTAGCCAAATTGACCCAAAGTACTCTTTTTCTCTATGAAAAAATCGTGTGCAAATATACCTTACTGACACAGGCTCTTCCAGCAGAATCACTAAAAGAGAAAAAAGAACTGATTTTTTTTTTCTCTTTCCTTCTAGAATTCTGGTTTTTGCTGTTCTACCCTGTGCCACATAACTAATAAAATGCAATAAGAAATTACCTAACCTCCCTGGATGTGGCATGGACAGTTGCTAACCTGGTGCCTCTGCCATGATCTGGACACCCATCCATTGGCTGGGGTCCCTTTTCTCTTGTTTCTTTCAAAAAAAAAAAAAAAAAACCCAAAAACCCTGGCTTGGCAGCTCAGCTCCCCAAACAATCCTGATTTATTTGACTGTCAAATTTCCTTGTTGTCTCCTCGCGTTTTCCACGGCAGTTCAAGATCTCAGTGCATTGGGGCAATTATGATGTTGCATAGCCATGCATATGACGGTAGTGACACCAAGTAAAAAAAGAGAACCAAAAATCAATAGTGTTTGCAATGCTTCTGAGGAGAAGCAGCACTAAAGCTTGCCCTGGTGGGGATGTGAAAAGGTACATCCTAAATTTTAGCCTTAAGGCGATGCAAAGAGAAGCAAGCTGTCTTTTCTAATGAATTGAAGCCCTTGCCTTCTGACCCTTTGAAGAAGAATTTTTTCCCTTTTTTTTTTCTCTCCTCTCTGCCTCTTTGGGGAGTGTAGATGTGAGTTAGAAAACAGTTATTAATGTTACTCCAGGCAATTTATTATTATTATTAATATTTTTAAATTCCTTAGCAAAGGGTGGCTTATGCCAGCTGCTCTGGTGACTGTAGAGTGGGATTTAGCGTACTTAGATGAGGCCACCAGACTTTTGAGTCATTCTGTGACTGCTGGAGAAGTAATTTTACACCTGATATTTAAGATAATCTGTCTACATCATGCATGTCATCTTTCTCCGGTGTGTATTTTACTGCCTAGCAAAGCTCATGTTCCTGCCTCAGTGAAGTGCTGTGATTTATGTTTTTTCTGATGCACCTTTTTAGAAGGTTCAGTTATTGTGTGAGGGGAAGGGCATGGTGGGTGCCATGAGCAGCACTGCTGGTGCTGCCTGAGGCTCTTAAGCTCTCCTATAATAAATTGTGCCGGTAAAGCTGCACCTGTTGGCCAAAAACAGACCATGCAAACCCAATATCTGATGCCAGGAAGGAATTCTTCCCTGGCAGGGTGATGAGGCCCTGGAGAAGCTGTTGATTCTCCATCCCTGGAAATGTTCAAGGCCAGGTTGGACAGGGCTTGGAGCAATCTGGTTTACTGGGAGGTGTCCCTGCCCATGGCAAGGGGTGGAATTTAATGAACTTTTAGGTTCTTTCCTCCCAAACCCTTCTGTTGTCCTGTTTGTAATTCTGTGAATGCAATATGCTTCTAATAACTTCTGAAGTAAAGGTGATGGTGATGATTATTTTGTTTTCTATGCAAGGGCATAGGCTACCATCTATTAAAACATCCATGAAGTATCAGATCAGTGCATGAAATATCTTAAATGTGGACTTGGTGTCTGGCTGCAGTGTCTTCCACAAATGAGCAATACCATAATTTTTATCAAGGAGAATTATTTTTATCTCTGCTGTTAAGTAGAAAACTGCATCAGCCAATGCTGAGCTTTAGGATTTACATTATAAATAGGAAATTTTATGCCCCTCTTTGTAGGAAAGATGAGGCTGACACACCTTGATGGTTTTCTATTTTTTTCCCCTCCTTGGCTATTTGACTGTAAGTTGGTAGAGAATCACTCTGGAATTCTAAATCCTGTGATTCAGGAATTAAATTTACAGACTGAAGCCCAGTGAATCACAGGTTCTCCATGTGCACGTATCTTTCCCTATGCACTTGCAAAATGTGAAGTCATGAGACTCCAAAGGAAAAGTTCAGAGAAAAGAAGTTTCTGTTCCTTCTTTTTAAGTGTCCTGGATGCTGCCATCCAACTTCCCTTGAAACAGACCTCATGGTCTTGCATTTTGGTGTGGCTGCTTTGTAATGACCTTGTTTTTGCAGAGGGTCAGCACATGTGACTTGCAGGATGCTCACAGGGGAGAGATGATGTGCAGAGCTCTCTGTTCTGTGTTGAGGCAGTTGTGGAAATATGTTCCCCGCTAAGGGGCCAGACCCCAGGAGAGGGCATCCAGATCCTTTCAGCATCATCTTCCTGAGGACTTCCCACAAGGAACATGCTTAGGTCCTTGAGGATAACTAGATGTCTAAAAATATAGATACATGCCAGGTGGGATTTTTGATATTTCATAGATTTTGGCTGTAGAAAAACACTTGATCTTTAGCTTCCACCTGGGATTTACCCCTTGAAATCCAGAACTTGGACCTAGGTTCTAGGTCCTGCTGCCACCTAACCTTTGGGCAGACATTAACGTATCCTTAGATACGAGGTGTGTGTTGATAAACTGTTCAGTGCTTCTGAGAACTCCAGAATTGCTCAAGCACTGCAGGCAGCACCAAGCGCAGCTTCCCCACCTCTCTCTGTCCTGTCAGCTCGGCTGGACTTCTCGGAAACCGTGACTAGGGTGAGGGGAAGGACATGGAGGAGTGGAGGGAGGTTCAACCCCTTCCTTGTGAAGCCCTTCCCTGTCTGCTCTGGCTGCTCCATTGGGAAGGACATGCTTGTAAACACGTAGGTTTGGAAAACCTTGTGAAAGCACAGCTTCCACAAAGAAGGAAAACCTATTTCTACCCCAAACAATGCTTTATTTGGATATTTTTAAGAACTCATGTACGGTGTTTAGTGCACATTGAGGAAAGACAGCAGCACTTGAGGCACCAACTTCTGTCTCTCTATTGGGAAGAGCTGTTACTTACTATCTTTTATAAAATAAAGCATCTGATGTATTTGCAGACAGAATTTGTGAAGAGATCTGTCTGATGTCAGCTTTCACAATTGCAGCTCTTGGTGTCGTCTGACCTCCTGAAGACCCAGGTTTTTTCCATGTATTTCCTCTCATTTACAGTAGTATGCTGACACTTAGGTAGGGATGGAGACCTAGGGAAAGGAAATGGAGGGTGCATTGACAAAAAAGTCATAAGAAATTTGGCTCCTTAAGTTTAAGCTTTTCCTGGTGGTATGTTGTGCTTTTTGTTCTTTTTCCCACAACTCTTCCTTTGTTAAGATTAAGTGAGAAGACCTCAAATGACCAGAAAATTAGGGAATGGGCAGTTGCAGGAATATGAGGCAGTCAAGTTCATGTCTCATTCTTTCTTTTGATTCCAGTGGAAGTATAAACTCACCTGAAGAATGTGGAATAAGTTTGGAAGCTCTGGACAAGTGTCTCTTGCAGAATAATCACACAATATCACCAAGTGTTTGGCTACTGCCAATTCTTAGTGAGAGGTGAAGGAATGAAGAACATTTTCATAGAGACCAATGGGGATAAAATTATGTAGGGAATTTTCTGCTGTTATAGTCCACTCTGGGCACACATAGGGAGTTTTTTTATCTTTGATGTTCAAGGTAAGTTTCTTGATTAACAAGGAAACTCACTTAATTTAGGAGAGCTGGGGGGAGGAAGAGATGAGATGAAAATGAGGAAGTTCTTAGTACAGTACCAGAGGAAAAAAAATATTAACGATAATTGAAACTCACCTCCGTGAGGGCAATGAATCATCAGAAACAGCCTGTGGAAAACAAGGTTGTGCAACCTTGACCAGTGTCTGTCACTGACTGGTGGAATTTTTAGAAAAGCAGCAGTTTGGGCTCATCGCTGTGGTTCGTGATTGCACACACCTGTTCGGCTCAGAGGTTTTGCAACCAAATTAAAAAAAAAGGAAGCTGAACTTGCTGCTTCTCCTGAGCAGTGCAAAAAAGCAGAAAACCACAGCTGTTCTAGTTGTTAACAGATATCAGCAGAGCACCTCCTGTTACATAATTGAGGATAACGTTTTTGAAGCATATGGGCTGAAGGTATTGTAAACTCATTACAGCTTGAGGTGGGAAGCATCCTAGCACATTTCTAGGTTTGGTATCTTTAACAAATGTTTACAATTAGAGCTCCTATAGGCAATTTATTGAATAATAAATGAAGAGAAATCTTGAGGAAGAAGCAGAAAGTCAGGAATTTCTGTGCAGTGACACGTGAGTTGCAAGTGTAATTGTGTAAGATTGCTGTCCATTGATCTGATAACTGGTCACTTTGGGTGGCTTGAGATGCAAGATACAGGTTTCCTGTCTGCTGTGTAATCTGAGAGAAATACAGTTTTCTGACACCCTGAAGTTACTGGAGATACTCCCTGCTGTTTGCCAGATTCCAGCATCTGACTGAGAAAAGCCATGGAAAATTAGATGGTTACAAAGTGGATCAGATCCTTAAGAGGAAGGAGGAAAGAGGTGGTTCTTTCTGTAGTTGCAATTGCACTAACAGTGCACAGATGGATTTGGCCCATTTCTACTCTAAGAAAAATTAAATAGTGTGACCACTCTTAACACATGGGCTTTAGTGAATATGGGTGGTGAAGGGCTGGAAACAGCAACAGATTTTGGGGATGCAGCTGCTGGGAATGTGGTTTCTGATTTCCTACAGCCATCCTTATAGGTTCAGGAGGCTCCACTGGTTGTGGGCTGTGGATCTCTGGCTGTGGGTCAAATCCATGTCGAGTCAGTGAATGAATCTGGGCAGTGCAGCAGCCTAAAGATGGGGAAATACTGGGCCATGAGTTTTTCTTGCCAGTGAAGTTGTACCAGCTAAAGCCAAAGACCATGCTCTTGGTTTCTGCTCTAGTGATGAAGTTTGCCAGGCTATTGCAACTCCTGGTATATTTTTTATTGGCCTAATGCAGAATCATAAGTGATCCAGTGTTTATGGGGAAGTAGAGAACATCCTGCAATTCTCAGGGAATGGTGTCTCTCCAGGTGAGGCTGAAGGCCAAGTTTGATCCACTCTGTCCTCACACCTCAGGTGGTCCTCCAGGGCCTTGCACCACACAGAGCAGAGGGGAAATGTGGCTAAGCCAACAGAGTGCCCTGTGATGGGTTAATGCAAATCCAAATCTGTTACCCTGTGCCTTACTCTCCTCCCATGACACAACACAGTGTCTAGAATCCATTGTCCTGGTTTGCTTTCAATGGCAGAGGAAATTTAATTTGTTTAATCTGTATTTCATTGGGTTGGCATCAAAGTGACAAGAGGACCATTGGCTGGCACAATGCACGTTGTATGGAAAGCATGCTCTTGATAATTTATTATTAAGTTTTTCTTTATGACTAAGGCTTGGCTTAAGGCTTGTCTTATTGCTGGCTGGCATTTTCCCACAGCATGAGATGTGAGGCTATCCTAAAAAATCATTATCAAGGCCTCTTAAATAAAACATACGCTTGTTAATGAACATCATGGTGATTTTGCAGCTATAGCTCCAAAAATTGTAACTTAAACAGCAGGCATTAAAAAAAAAGAGACAAATCTAGGATCTGACATCCTCTCCTAACTGATCCAAATATTGCTGAGCCAGGAATCTCATCCTTGTTGTTCTGAGGAATGTCAGAACAGGACCTGACTCTCAGGTGCAGCCTAGCTGCTCCCACAGGTGATCCAGAGAGAGTGGGCTGTTCTCTGTTGCATATGGACAATGTAAAACTCTGCTATATTTATTCAATAGCACATGGAAACTGGAGACCTGCTATCCAGCTATCTGGGTTTTTGCCAATTCCTTAACGTGATTAACTATTTTATTTTTTTTAGTGCAATCAGATGCTCTTTAGAAACGTGAATATGTTTGAAGCCTCTCCATACTGGAGAACTTATGTGAATATATCTATTTTTCCTTTTTTTTTGTTCCCCTACTTTGCTTACAGTTAAGATTTTAAAATTACGCATTGCATATTGTTGCTCTTCAAACTATTTGGGAAGTATTGTGTTCTGGAGAGAGAAATGGGAAGTTGTTGGCTTGGTTAGGGACTTACTAATTATTCAGCTTGCTTACTTTGAGGAAATACCCATTTCAATCTAAATGCACCAAATATTTGAACTAGGTTCAAGCTATTCATCAGGGTTTTTTTTCTCTGCATGAATTTCAGATCCCTAACTTCAGTGCAATTAGAGGTTAACCTGATTCTTTTGTTTTAATACCACTCCAAAGCAACACAGCACAGCTCTTTGCAAAGCCAGTAGAAAAAAACCGATGCAAATAATATTCTGATTGCTTTGGTAAATCTCTGGTATTCATAACAATTGAGTATATCAAGTTCATATGTGGCATTAATTATACTGCACCATTATAGATCAAGAACAGCTGAAAAGGAAGGACTTGGTGGGGTGATAGATAATCTATGGAATAGTTGTGAAAAATTTGCCACGTGTGCTTGGAGTTCTGCACATCATCTGAACTCTTGTCTGATTTAAGTTGCACAAGCAAATTTCTTGGGGAAGCTCCCTATAAAGTTGATCTGATTGGTCATGCCCTTTAGAACCATGATTCCCCTTTTGTCTTGTTCCCACATTCTAGGTGGTGTAGGAGTTGTTAGTTTTTTATTTCAGCTTGTGTTGTTTATTCACAGGGTGTGGTGGGGGATGTTAAACATTTTTTGTTTCGTTACAGCTTGATGTGCAGTACTTTAATCAAGGTGTCTCCCTTACACGCTATATTCCCATCAGCATGGGTAACTCTAGGACACAAATTTATTCTGGAAGAGAGTAATAAAAATGAATGTTGTCAGTGTCTGTGGAAAATGAGCACTGGATCTCCAGCTAATCAGGTTATTTCAGGCTAGTTAAGCATATTTCTGATTCCAAATTTGTTTGCATTCGTTAATGTATTTCAGTCTAAGATGCTCTGTGTGATGCTTTCATGATGTTAGAGAGTTTTGGAATGGGATATTTGACCTGTTCTGCAAAGAATGCATCTGTTCACTAAATCAAATTAGAAAATGCTTAATCTGTAATTTTTACTATACCAAGACATCAAGGAAAGGAGAAGGTTTTACTGGCAACGGAAAAAACTATTAAAATTTTTAGCCTTATGCGAATATGTAGAATAACTCTACGTGGAGTTTTTTATTAGTGAAACAGTCCTCCCTTCATTAAAACGTTTTACTAGAAAGGCAGAGGGCAAAATTGGCTAGGCATTTTAATTATCCCAAGTTTTCCATGCAAGCTCTCATCTTGTGGTGTGGGTGTTTTCTTTAATAACCTCCCAAATACCTGTAAGGTTTGAAAGTGGTAAAACTCCCTGTAGGGTTACAGAAATCCATTCCAGCCTCACCTTTGGAAGTGAAAGGTCAGTGCAAAAACATTGACTTTTCATGCATGCCGTAACTGAGACTTTTGCCTCGTTGTTTCTGTTTCTTGTTTTGGAACCAACTCGTCCACTCACACCTCCCGTGCTTCCAGAGCATTCCTGCTGAAGGGAGGGACACTCAGGTAAAATATTTATTATTACAGATTACCCCAGTGAGCTGTAGTCACAACAGACTCAAACTGTGCATGTTACCAGCAAAAGCCAAGGGCGGACAGGAATTAATCCTTTTGGAAAATTAAACTGCAAATATCAGATATCCACAATAAAATAAAGCCTAGCCCTTATTTTTCAGCTACCTTTTCCCCAGGCTATAAAAAGGAGCAACTGTGTTTGTTTTCTTGAAGAATACTTCAAACCCTTCGTTGAAAGATTCTGCTTAATAGTGAAATACTGGCAATTCCTGAAAAAATCAGGGCTGTGGGAGAGTTGCTGCCCGTTATTTGGCTAATCTGGGCACACTGTCACACTGTTCTTTTAATAGGTGTGTTTGTGAAACCAGAATAAGGCTTGCGTGATCACTGGTGATGATATCTGATACCCAGTTTCACAGCAAACTGTGACAGTAAGGGATTGAAACAATTTTTTTCCCTAAGTTATGCTGAGATTCTCACGAATCATCCTTTTGTCTGTCCCCAAAACGTGGGTGCCACTGCCTCGGTGCCGAACACTGCTGCGACTGTGTAGTCTCTGTTTCTCTATGAGAAGACAGAAACCATCTGGTCTGAAACACAGCCCCCTTTGAAAATACATAACCCATTATGTTAGCTCTGAAACAGCCTGAGCAGCTCTGCCTCTAAAGGGGCTGGTGTCTTAACATGTAGAAAACTTTCTTTTTTAATCTCTTCTTATTTTTTTTTCCTTTACTGGGGGTATGGGGAGAAATGCCAAGAATACTCTTAATTATTATGATTTTTACCCTGAATCTGTCTTGCCAATGAAGTTGTTCTCTCAGAGACCATGCTTGCAGGATGACTTATTCCCTTGTTTTGTAGTGGGGTGTGGTGGGTCCCTGGCGATGCCCTGGGGACTGTCATTCTGTGTGCTGGGGGATAACCCAATCCTTTTCCAGCCTCCCCTTTGTCTTCTGGTCAGCGCCAGGCAGCTCAGGCACACGAGAGCAGCAGGCTGTGTGGCTTCAGGCCACCTGTACACTGTTCCTCTTTCTCCCCATCCTCCTCCCCCCGTGGCTCACGAGGTCCTCGTTGCTCTTGTCCGTTTGCCTCCCTCATCAGAAAAGCCACAGCGCTGCAAGGGACCTGGCCTGGGCACCTTCCTCAGCCCTGTGCTTTGAGAAAAGGTCAAGCAGGCAACTAATCTGATTTGGTCTCCATTCAGCACTCACAACTCCTCCTGCAAGGAGAGGAGGGGGTGAGGAGGGTGGACAGTGGAGGGGGAAGGTCCGTGCACTCCATGTGATGCTGCAGCAAACCTGGTGCTCTCTGGCTGGGAAGTGTTCACTTCTGATTTACAGCAGCGAGTACAAAACTAGATTTACTCTGTTCCCCCTGCTTCTATTTTTCCTGACTGGTATTCTCAGGACCAGCAAGTTATGCTGGTAAAAAAAAAACTAAAAAATTCCCCCTAAAATTCTATAGCTCCCCTTTAGCAAGACACAGACACAAATGGCTGTGCAAAGGTTGCTAAATGCAAATTTAGTGTTATAATTAGGTCTCCACTATTGTTTTCCACTTTTTAAAAAAAGCCTGGGTTGTTTCTTGTTTATGTGGGTTTTTTAAAATTTATTTATATATTAATTTTTTTTACTGCACTTATTTGCCATTTTGCTCCAAAGGTGCAAGTTTTTCTTTGCAATAGACCTTCTGATGACAGCAGATTTGTGAGTTTGCTTTGATAAATCGGTGGCTGTACTGCTTGGGAAGCTGATGCAGAACTTTTTAAAAAAAAACCCTCACAAACTCAACAAGCACAACAACTCAAACCCCTCATTTTGAGCCCTTCATTTGGTTATGACAGGCAGCACTCATGGTTCTTCCCTCTGAGGCTGTGAAGTGCAGGCAGCCAGGGACGTATACAAGGTAACCATTACGTTTAAGTCAACACAAGAACACTCCAGGAATGTTGCTGATGCTTTAAGAATGCACCAAATTAATTTAAAAGTAGTTCTGCGGGTATTATTCTCCAACCTAGCTCTGAAAGCATTTGTTATTTTCTTTCTAACAGAAGTAAAAACGAAGCAGGGCTGCTCTGTTTAGGTGGGAGAGCTGCCTGATTTTCAGGGCAGGTAAGGCAGATTAATAACAGGCCACTCATAAGAAGGTTTCAGATCTCACTGTCAGAGGGTAATAATTAATGATCAAATGTTAATGGAGATGCTGGGCTGTTGATGCCATTAATTCAGCTCAGTGGAGCCAGTCCTGCCCAGGACCTGCCACAGCTGTCACTGCATTTGCTTAATTATTCCAGCGCCTTCAGGCTCTTTTTCCCTTTTTCCTGCTAACTGCAGGACAGTATGTTTCCACTGAAGCAGAATTACGGAGAACGCCCCGATTCCCGGGCACTGCCTGCCCGGCTCCATGCAGACCCACAGGCAACAGAGATGACCACAAAGTTAAACAAATAACCTCTCTCTGCCCCTCACAAAGTCACTTTTTTTTTTTTTGTTAATTCAGAAAGAAGTGGGATGATTAAAAATAGCTCAGGATGGGAGCACGGCCTGGTCCCATCATTGGTATCGTGGATGCTTTGCTGGCTTCAGGGTTTGGAAGTGCTGGTCCATGCTGGCAGCTCATTTGTAGATTTCTACATGCTACTACGGACTTCCTACCAGCTTAGACCAGCTAGTAAATTCATAATTCCTACCAGTTTAGAATTTAGAACTTGCTTGTAGGCATCTTAGATATTCCCAAGGACTGTTAAAAGCTCTTGGCCAAAGGTGAATGTTAAACAGGGCAAGGGTAACAAAATTTCAGTGAAGTCCCAAAATCTGGAGATTAGCAATCTTTAGAGCAGCAGATCAGGGCAGAAGATCTCGCACTAGGGGTGAAAAATTTATTGGTTAAAAGGATGTTTTTGTCTGACTTGAGGGTAGAGAAATGGGAGTTTTCAGAGTTTAAATCTGTACAGTCCTGTTAAGATTCAAGAAAAATCCTAGTCCAGTCTTCCAAGCAATTTTTCAAAATTCCTTTTAAATGGTTTACTTCTTACTGATGCAAAACCCCCTGATATTTCTCCCCATTTTTTCTTAAAGGATATGCTAATTGTTTTAATTGCCCTGCCTCTACCACCTCTGTAAAAAAAAAGCCCAAAAAACTCCACCCCAACCACTCCCCCCCGAAAAAAATTAGTGCAGAAAGATTTTTTTTTTTCATTTAATTTCCAATTCTGAGGACTGCTGCATTTTAAAACTAGTCCAGTGTGTCTTGAGCTGCAAGGCTGGAATGCTTCTTGACTCGCTTCCAACCTGAAGTGCTTAAAAAAATGTGAAGCACTACAACAATTTTAAATCACTCTATACACTGCACATGGTGATTTAAAATAATTGAAGCTCTTCAAATTTTTATATGCCCTTGAATTTGGAAATGATCAAGGTTCTGAGCATGTGCAATACACAATGATTTAAAATTATTAGAGCTCTTCAAATTTATCACAAGTGTTTCAGCTTGAAAGTGATAGGGAATCTGGACTTCAGCAGTGTGAAGTGATTTAAAATTATCAGAGCACTACAGATGTTTAATAGGTGCTTTAATTTGGAACTGATCTCAGTTCTGGACTACACCAATGTATAGCATATTACTTTTAAAACCACTGAAGCGGTTTCATATTTTTCCAAACTGCTTTTCTTAAAGTCAAACATCTTTGATAATTTTAAAATACATTTTGTTGCAAGTGGCAGCCTTTTAGCTGACCATTTTACACTCTGTAGTGATAGCAGGAGTGGTTGCAGTTGGGCTGCAATTTGCCTCTGCAACTTTTTATAAGGGATCAAACGTTCACACATTTTTGTGTGATTTATGGCTTCACCTTCCCAACATATCTGCTGTGGAAGTGATGCAAACCTGGAATTGGACATCACACAGAACTTGTGCCCACAGCCCAGAGAACACAGGTTCTGTGCATGGATGCATAAATTGGTAATAGCAAGTGGAAATGGGTTTTTAACCATGCAATTACAAATACCCACCTGCTGCTGATTTCACCAGGATGATTCTGGTGTGTCTTGGTGATTTTTACCTGGATCTCTTAGGAGGTTTAGGAAGAAAGGACAAAATAGTCTGAAATATAGGAAAATCCTTCTTCTTTTAGAAGAATTATTGCTGATTTCATAGAATCATAAAATCATAGAATTGTTTGGATTTGATGAACCTTAAACATCCACTTGTTCCACCCACCCTGTCAAAGGCATGGATGCCTCCTACTAGATTTGGCTGCTCCAAGCATCATTTAACCTGGCCTTGGACATTTCCAGGGATGGGGCAGCCACAGCCCCTTTGGGCAGCAATTCAGTTGAGATCAAGGAGTGTGGACTATGCTGTCACCTACAAGATTAGATAATTACATAAGGTTATTCTTTCCAAGTAAAAATGCTGTTTAAGTTATACTTAAAACAGTGCTTGAAGCCATAAGTGTACGATTTGATTGTTTGGGCCTGAGTTCTTTGTATAAAGCTTTTGTATCACTTATAGCCATGTTTATGCTGGAGCTGAGTCTTTGGTGCTGGGATGGAGATTGCCAAGTGCTTCAGGACAGCCCCCTTTTCTTCTGGGATAGCTGTGGGCAGCATTTCTGAAGATGTTTTTGTTGTGGGAGCT
The DNA here is from genome assembly GCA_013400315.1 of Bombycilla garrulus. Lineage (NCBI taxonomy): Eukaryota > Metazoa > Chordata > Aves > Passeriformes > Bombycillidae > Bombycilla > Bombycilla garrulus. Next base: position 969,286 of record VXBU01005406.1, read on the forward strand.
ATGGAGGAGCCTTGTTTGCTGAAGAAGAAATAGATGTTTCTGGAAACTTGAGGTTGCTGGGTCAGGGACTAACAGTCAGTGATCACTGTCACTTCAGCACGGTGAATGTTCACTGACAGGTCATTGTCCTTCTTTTTCTGCTTCTCAAATATTCTCTGGTTTTCACCTAAGGCTACAGTCACAGAGGTAAAATCACAGGTTTTCTTTCTTTCTTTTTCCACTGACTTCCTATTCTTGGCAAATATTTTAGTTTTGATTAAAGGGGAAGGAAAAAAAAGTCGAGTAAATGAAAATTAACTCACACACAGAAAAGAACAACCTCCATTTGAATTAGAAATTTCTAACACAGAGGAGTCATTTGACCTGTGCTCTAGTTCTGACTCTCCAAGTCACTGTGAGAGTAGAAATTTAACAGGATTAGGAATAAAAGATTCTAATAATAGCAAGTATTTTACATTTAGGATTATGATGGAAGATACCATCATTAACCTTAGCCCTAGGACTTGTTCTAACACCATTAACATCCTGACCTGGAGCTTAACACCATCCTATTTTCCTGGGTTGGCGAAATACTTGGCTTTGTCTTAAATTTTTCTTTTTTTTTTCTCTTTTCCTTATTACAAAAAGTGAGTCGAACAGTTTGTGTTTGTTTAGTGTTTTAAGGTCTTTCTCTTTTGATGTTTCTCCTTTGGGATAAGAAGCTTATGATGAGAGGGGGGAACAGTAGTCATCGTTTTCAGGTTTAGGCGAGGGATATTTAAATGCAGGAGGTTTAGTAAGGTGGCCTATTTCTGCTGCAGATCAATGGTGTTGAGGGCTTGACTGCCCTTTGTACTTTGAAAATCTCTTGCTAGGCGTGTGAAGTCAGGAACACAAAGCCATACATGGGCAGCAAAGTAACTTGCTTTGTATTGAAATATCCTCTGTGATTTTTGCCTCCAAAAGGGCTGATTTGGGGTTGATGAGCTTATGGGTTTTGGAGCCAAGCCAGTGTTTTGAGTGGGGTGTACTTCAGTTCTGGTTTTTGCTTAGTTTGGGGGGGAAAACCTGAACCCAGAGAGTCCATCTGCTTTAGTGCTAGAGTCTGTCTGCTTTGAAGGAGTAAGAAAGATGAGGAGGGGGATGTGTGAGTGTGGGGTCTGTGTGAGGGGGAATGGGGAAGCAATAGCTGGGTGAAGCAGTGGGTTCAACACTGATTTCTACAGCATTTCTCATGTACCTAGTAAAAACGTATTTCTGATAAAGCATATTTTAACATCAGCTTTGTCATACATCACGAGTAGGTAAAGCAAACAGTTTAAGAGAAAGCTGTGTAATTTATGCTCTGTCAATATTTCAGCATTTCAAACCAGAAAATTCAATAACTTTTTTCACAGCATTCACTGATATCAAGAATATTTAAATCATGGTGACCCTTTTGTACTTTTCCACTGATCACTGGGTTTGCCATAACAGGACTCATGTCTCCTTCTGGCAGAAGGTGTTAGGGCCTCTCGAATGACACCAAATGCCAAGATTTTATTCCCAGCTAAAATGTGGTGTGACAGAACTGCACTCCTCTTCAGCTCTGGCAAGCCGTGACTCAGAGATCAAAGTCATTCTTACAAGTTAAATTCATCATACCCAATACACTCATGTTTGTCCCATGTTACCTGTCATGGGCCAGGTTCACAACTGCTTGATTCAATCTAACTCAACTTGTGTTTGGAGCAGTATGAGTTCCAACAGAGGAAGAGACTGGCTATTCACACTGTCCTTTTGCTGATCTCTAGGAATTGCCACAAAGATTTTTTGTTAACCTCAAAATTACTGGCCAGAACTTTGGGCTTGCATTGTTGTTGATGCTGACCCACTTCTCCCCACCTTGTGGGTACTGGGATGATGGGCACTGGAGCAGAATAATTACTCTTCAGGCATATAATGCTGTGAATAATTTGTACTTTAAACTAGATCCTGTGTAGGGAGGATATAAAAGGAATTTTAATACACAAATCATCTTTAATGGATATTGTCAAAAAATAGTGAGAACTCAACTCCTCCCCCATATTCCTATTCCACTTACAAAGTGTATGAGAAATTACAGTCTTAATAAACACAGAAAAGTGACAAATTGTTGCAGCATGAAGTGAACGATGATATATGGATACCACAAATCCTTAATTAGGTGAGTTTTATTTAAAGTTGACATAAATTACATTTTTCTAATTAATTTTTTACCTGTTCAAAGAACTTGATCTCTTTTCCAGTTGAAAGGACATGTAACTTGGCCATTACTTCTTTTTAACAAAAAGAGAGAGAGTCCTAAAATACAATGAGGTACATTATTTTTTATATGCAGTGGTAACAGATTTGCACTTTTAATTTGACTGTGTTAAATGTTATGGAAGAAGCAGGTCACATGAGGGTGAACTGTCTTTATTGTTATCCTAATATGTTTAAAGGGAGACATTCAAGCTATACTAATTTGTGTGATAATAACACCCTCATCTGGGCGGTCCCAAGCCGAGGAAATCACTTCATCTCATTCAGCCTTTTGCTGAGTTATATTACATGTATTACCATGCATTAGCAGGCTATGGAAATTTGCTGTCCTGTGAATGACAGTTCATTATGGTGACGCCTCATAGGTGGAGCGGTGCAGTCATCTTAGAGCAGGTTTTCCTCTTCAAAATACGCGTCTCTTTTGAATTTGAAACACGGAAAGTAATTATTTGAAAATGGCAGTTCTTCCACTGGTGGGGGAAAGCTGTCAGTTGTTATTAAGAGGGCTGCAAAGGTCTGTGACAATCGGTTTTGTTTTCCAAGTTGAGCTCTGTTTTGTGCAGGTCTGTCGCTGATTGCGCGTGGTGATTTGGCTACCCTGAGCCAAGGGAATTGGCAAAGTGAGGAAATTCAGTCACTGGGGCCATTTTGGCCCAGTCTCTGCATGATGAACATGCATTTTCTCATGCAGCAGCTTCATCCTTGCAAGTGTATGCTCACAGTGAAGTCAAGCCACTGAAGTTTCCCTGATAAGTCCAGTTGAGTGAGGTTTTTGCCTGTGAGGAAAAAAAATGGTGCAGTAGTAATGGGCAGTGTTGGTTCTTCTGCTGGGGTGACTGGAGAGGATATCTGCCGAGAGACTGTAATCCAGTTAATTGTGGCATCCCTGGAAATCTACTACAGCAGTTGTACTTCTCACAAAGCATTTGCACCTGGTTTAGCAGGGCTTGCTCAAACTGAATTATTATCAGATGAAGACTGCGTATTTAACTTGGCTTGTGATATTTTTTCCCTTAATTTTGTTCTTTCTGTAAGCGAAAATTTCAAAAGCTGCTAGGCAATGTATTTCCATGAAAAACTTCAAGTCTTTTTGTAATTTAACCTATTAAAAGCAAACAATTTAAAAAAGGCAAAACACCAACCTACAACCCCAAAAAACCCCAACAAAACCCCTAAACTCCTTCATGCCTTGTAAGCATAATATTTAACAATTCATGCTTCAAAAAGATCTATAAAATCATGTTTTCATGGAACCTAAGTAGATTTGGTGACAATTTTATACAAGTTTGTATTGTTATGGATGTATTGTTATTTTAAGATTCCTCTGGGGGCTGGGTAGCATAGCCTAGGTCAAATGTTGAATACACGCTTAAAAGTTGGCAAACTATTGAATTCACAGGTTAAAGTACTTAGGAAGTGCATGAAAAGAATCTCAAAGGTATCTTAGAAAATGGCAAACATTTTTTATTTGAATAAAATAAACATGCTGTCCCAGGGAAGGTGCAGTGCCTAAAAATTGTATTTATATATAGAAAATCAAGAAACACCGACCATTGGATGAACTTTCTGGAGGTGGGTGTTATGATTGGTTTGTAGGGGGCATATCCATTGTCTGTTGATTTTTTTAATGGATTTTTTAAAAAATTTCAATTATTTTAATAATGAAGCAATTTCTTTGTGTCCCACGTGCCTTGCCCAAGTGTGCAAGTGCAGAGGAAGCAGAGGACAAGCCAGTGGTGCTCTGCTTTGCTCTGCTGTGCCCCACGGGTTTCACAGCTCTGGCTCCTCTGTGTATGTGCGTGTTGCAGCAAAAAAGCCCATGAACAAGCCATGGATGGAGCATTTGCCTCCTGAATTTTTGTGCTTTTGTTGATTTGTCACATAAATGTTATATAAATGTAGCTTTCTATGTGTTAATATTACATACTGTTGAGGTGCTTGCAGTCCCCTCAGCATTCAGAAGGACTATTTAAAAATTAACTAAAAAGCAGGTTCCACCATTTTATGGCATTACCTGTTTTAACGTGAGCACATGAATTATTAACTGTCTGTCTTGTTAAGTACCAGATCAGTGCCTTTTGCTGTAGATGGGGAGGAAAAAGCATGCAATGTAGGAATACTCTTTAGAGCAGTAGTAAAATAAAATAATAATTAAAAAAATAAGTTTAAAAGTGAATATGAGGTGTAGGCCTTGTGCGGCCTCTTGTGAGGCAGAGGGGCCTTTCCTCAAACCAGTTGAGGCCTCATTGCCAAGGTGCTCATCAAATAAAAGCCAAGGAAGTTTGCATGTTTCCAAACTTATTTGGATGACGAGAAATTGGAGCTGAATAATTTATGTAGAGCAAATGCTGTGAAGGTCTGTGCACTGTATTTCTGACCTATCTGTAGAAATAATTTAATCCCAGCATGGTCCATTGACAATGGTTAGAATTGCCCTTGCTAACAGCTACAGTGCTTAGAACTCATCACATCAACTCCCTCAAACAGGTGAGGGGCTCAGCTTTCCCATCAGATGGTGCCTGGAAAGCAGATATCTTCTATCTCTGTTCCAAGGAAAACTTTCTCCTTTAAAATTTACAATGTGAAGCAGGCTCTACAGTGTGAAGAAGTGTTTTATTGTCAATCTCTTTGGAGTAAGAGAAATCAGCCTGGAAGAGAAGAAACGAAAGGATTTTAAAATGTGTTTATAACCAGATTGCCTCTTAGGTTCAAATTGTCTCGATATCATGAATAAATGCAGGTCTGCCACAAAACTACTGGAGTCCAGTACTGGATGTGGGGAGGACTAATGGTTTATTACTGGCAAAGTCCTCGGTACGTGCTGGAAAACACTGGGCATTTCTACTTTTCTCATGATACTTGGAAATAGAGGAACCAGAGGGATGATAAGTTTCTGCTTTCTGAAAATGAAGTGCAAGCATCATTCCAGGAAGCCAAATATGTTTTTGAGGTTTTGAAAAAACTGAGTTGAAAAGTCCTGTCTCCACACAATGGCATTGGTACATTTGACCTGAGCAAATATTAACTAAAGAGCTGTTTGGAGTTCAGAGGGAAATGAAGTATTCCTGGAGGGTCATTCCCTGGCACTCCTCAGTTCAGGCACTGCCCTTTCCCTTTAGCTTCTGCTCACCAAGCACTTGCACTGGTCAGTGCCTATGCACACAAATGCCTGGTGAATTGATAAATTGATAGTCCCCCTATCCTCAGTATTACTTTCTTGGGGTTTTCTGTTGTCATTTCATCACTTCTGCCTACCCTATCCTTCCCTTTTTTTTTTCCTTTATTTTTGATTTTTTAAAGATTACCTTAGAATCTCAGCTCTGTCAGAAATGATCACTTCTTCCCCCTGTACCATTGAGAAATCAAATGGAGCCAAAAATTTGCAGTATTTGCTCATCAGCTACCTGGGAGATAGCAGCTGGTTTTTTTCTCGTGAAAAGCAGACAAAAAATTAAATCAAAGTATTAACTCTTTTCTCAATTATATAGTTATATAGTATTTCTTGTGAGTTTTGGTTTTTGTTTAGTTTTGGAGCTTTTTTTCCTTTCAAGCTTTTTCCCTCTTCTGAGCTAAAACTTTCTTAGGGAGAAGATTCACTTTTCTTTTTCCTTAGTCATTCTTGACCTATGGCTTGTGAATGGAACTCCTGATTGTCCAGCTGATTGTAAACCCTTGTGAGTGTGGTGCAATGCTTTGTTCCCAGCGATCTGGATTGAACAAGGCCATTCTCTATCCTCATGTGAAGTTCTGTGCTTAAACCACACCATATAAAATCTACATCTCAGCAAAATCTTCAGGCTGCAGCAGTGCACAACTGCAAAGACACCCAGAGGACCAAAGCATCCCACAAATTGTGGCAAATTTCCCACAAAGTCCTGCAAATTGCAAGAAAATTCATGGGAAAAGAGACAGGAAGTGATTTTCCCTGCCTGGGGAGAACTCTTGTAGAGGTCTGACCTGCAGGTTCTCACAAAAGTTGGAAGGGAAAAAAATACATTTTTAATGTTGCACTGTGGAATATCTCTTGTTCCTATTTAGGAGGAAAGCACTAAAAATGCAGTATGTGTTTTAGATGTTTATTTTTCTCTGGTGTGATATAGCTACAGGTACATGAAATAGTACAGCAAAATACAGGAATCCTGGATAACATGACTGCTGCTTATTGTACCACTCCTGTTTTACCTACAACTTGTCAGCTCCCCAAAGTGGCACTGCTTGAACCACTGCCATTTCAAATATTAGTAGAAAGCCACATATTCTTTCATGCTTCAGTTATAAAGGGAGCGTATAAATTATTTAATTGGGAGAAAGTATTGCATTAATATATTTACACTTCTAATGCATTTACAGAAACGTGCTCCTCCCCAGTGAGAATAATAAAACATCGGTGTAAAGTTGCACCGGAGACACAACTGTGGGTTGCGAGGAGTTCTACCCAGGGAAGCAGCCCCTTTCCATCCTCTTCTAGAAGGTGGTTGCTGCATTTTTAGAGCAAGATACAGCTGCCTGCTGTACCCTTGCTGGAGCTCTGCCAGAGCCTACTTTTCCCTCAAGAAACATGTGGTTGTTATACATCGGTCTATTTTGCCTCGCTGCTCCCTTCATCTCAAGGGCAACTGCTCTCTGCAGATCACTTGTACCCTCCCAAACTGAGTTTGGGATAATGGCCCCGTGGATGCCATGTGTCTTAATCTGATTGCCAATGTCAACTCAAAGGAATGTGTTCCCCTAAAAGTCTTCTAATTTAAGTGCACCGAGGCTTTTGCACTAGTCTGGTTAACTAGCACCCAGGCTTGTGATCTGCTTAGGCTTATGTTTCACAGGTACAGCTAGAATTCTGAAATATTTTAAACCATATGCCTGTTTGCCTCAAAGAAGAGGCTCTGTTTTTTAAATTTCATTTAGTCCTTTCTGGTTTTACACTTTAAAGCAATGGATTCTCTGCTGCTGCAAAAGCATTGAAATTAGAGTCCAGATTAACCACAGACTTCAAGAATAGTATCAAAGCTGAAAGTAGTTTTGAATGGGATGTGGGTGTTAACTAGGAATGTTCTGCTGCACAAAACCCACTCTTGGGTTGGATAGGGGCTGAGTTAATATAGGAGTGAGCCAAAATGATCAGGGAATCCTGTTGGCTCGTGTGTGTCCAGTGCCTGTGGTCACAGTTCAGTTGCCAGGACAGAAATGTGGATAGGAAATGGCCACCCTGAGTAGAGATCATGTGTGTTCGTGCTTTTCCAAAGAGCCAGTGGTGTTACCTGGCAGGGTTATGTGAGTGTGGCCAGTGTGACAACTTTCCCATGTGCTTTCCCACCTTCCTGTGACTGCAGCTCATGGAATTCCAGAGATAAGGATCTATAAACATGTACCTTTAATGGATGTGCTGAGCCACTCCTGGCACAAGGCTTTGGTGAAAAGGAACTGGCATATCTGTTTCATCAGGAAATGCTTCTTAGATCTAGGTTAGAGGTTTGGGTGGAAGTTGGGAAGGAGGAGATTAAGGGACAGGGTTGGTGCATCCAGGTTTGACCCGGGCATGTGGGAATGGAGCCCACCACTGTGCTTTTGCTGTGGTGGGTTTGCAGAACCGCTCTGGTGGAATTTAGAAAAGGCTGTTAATTTCTTCTTATACTTTCTCCTACATTTCTTGTTCTGTTCTTTACTTTCTTTGTGGCTAGACCTGGGCAGGTAAATAAGCAACGTGTTTCCAGCATGCTGCTGGCTGCAGAAAAATCACACCCCATTTAATTTGTACCCTAGGCAGAATAAACTCAATCAAAGGCAGAATAAATTCCATCGTATTTTTCTTCTTTATGTCAATGCTTGTAGAAACCGAGGAAAAGCCACTCTGAGTGTGGATTCACTGCTGAGATTTGGAGGCTTTCTCTTGCTGCCCTGACCTAGCCTTTTGTTGTTGACCAAGCCTTGAGCAGCCTGGCCTAGCAGGGGGTGTCCCTGCCGATGGCAGGGGTTTGGAATGAGATGATCTTTAAGGTCCCTTCCAAACCAAGTCTTTCTGTGATTCTGTGAAAGTGCATCTATGTTACTGCTTAAACTCTGAGGGGACTTGCCAACAGCTCTCGGCAATTTTATTGCTTGTGTTATTTTGATCATGTCCATATAGCACCAAAAAGTACATACATTTACTAAAAATGTTAACAAAAACTCTACAAAAATCTAAAACAAATTAAGCCAAGCAAGCCCTCTCTCTCTCTCAAGCCTGAAGTTCAGTGGAAAAATTTCTGATGCTTTCTTTTTAATAGAATAAAGATGTGCACTAAAGTGCAACTGGATTTATGACAGAATGACCCTCTGTTCATTTACTGTTTCCAGGAGAGCAGCAGCCCTCGGCACACTCTTCCAGCTTCCTGAAAGGTGTTGCAGCTCTGCCTCAGAGGTCTCATATCCAGGATAACAGTGATTTACCTTATTTACTCGAAGCTGACCTCCCCTTTAGTATACTGCTCCTTCACTTAGTCAGCTTGATGGGTGCCAGATATTGTTCTCCTGCAGGAAGTTCTTCCTGGAATTCTGCAGCAAACCAAAGGCTGAGAGAGTGGGAAAATGAAAATAAGGTCAACTTTCCCTTAGGACTAGAGAATAGAAGAAATACACTGACACCGTTTGAGACCTTCTTCCCAGAAAAATAGAAGCCACAAATACAGCCAGATGACACAAACTGATTCCAGTACATAACTAGTTCTTACCATTCCCTTTTCTTCCTGGGATGAATTTCGCCTAATCTGTGTTTTAATTATGTCTAGTAAAAATGTGTTCAGAGATTTTTTCTGATTTTAGTATGTAGAAATATTAATATGTACTGAGTATTACTCAATACAATCAAGAATTTGCAAAATCGGGGCACAGCAGATAACTTGCGTAAGGCAGGGTAGCATTATTTATTTGTGCTAAGAATTGTACTTTTAGTCCAACTTCAAATAAACAAATATTCCTTGCAGGTCTTAGCTGACCTTCCTTGCTTTCCAGGGAAAACTTCTCTCCATCCTGAGAAGTCCCATAGTTTGAGCCATGCTCATGCATCAGTGACAGGCTGAAGACATATATATTTAGGATATTTATAGTTCCTTTCACCCCACTTGGCCCTGTTTCCAGAAATTATGAATCATCATTTTTGATAAAACAGAAAATAGAAGCAGCGAGGAAAAAGACCTCATGCACATTTCCTAGGAATTGTTGCTGAGCGTCGGTTTGTCAACCGCGTCTTCTCTTCACATCTATCTTCGCTTTCTCAAAGAGGGCCTGGAGAAAGCTTTGGGTCTGCTTTTTAAGATACAGGGGTTACTGACAAATTGCAGCACGGTGATAAAAAACCAAGATGACGATGAGGAGGACAGGAATACTGCAGAGTTTGGGCAATAAAAAGAGAGAGAGAGTTGAAAAGTTACCAAGGAATGTTTCAGAGAAACAAAGGATGTGGTCTTGGGGTCTCCAGAGAGCGCAGTTATTTTATTATATTCTGTTCCTATTATCACTTTTGTTTCGTTCCAGGGAGATTTTCAGCGACTTAAGGAATAGATTTTGGGGCCAGCTATGCTTGCACACAACTCCTCTTGAGTTCCTCTGGAGGTATTTGTGGGCAACAGAAGGCAAATTGTGGCCTTTGGTGGACGATTTCTGTAGCCAGCTTGTAGTGTCAATATATCCACACAAAAATGCAAGTATCCAAAAGCGACTGCTTTAACCTCTCATAAACCTGAAAGGCTCTGAAAGTGATGGGCATGTGTTACTTACATTTTTTTCCTCAAATAACTCCAATTTTGAGGCCCTTTCTATCCCTTATGTGTCATAATCATAACTTTTTTTTATTCACTGGACCAGCAAGCACACACAGTCCCTGTAAAACAGCCTCTAGATCCCCTGTCAGGTACCGTTCCAATTTTACGGTAAATTTCCTGTTTTATGGATTCTTTTCTGAAAAACTCCTCATGGTATTCTCTGAAGAACATGAAATTTCCTTTAAAACCTGAGGAATTGCTGTCCTGTAAATCCTATTTTGCTTTAGCCCTGAGTTTGTCTTTATTTTTTAACTCAACAATTGTGGTTATTACTTCTTGAATGTTTTATTTCTATTTCACATGTTTCTTAGTAGAGTTATTTTGGAGTTTCTTAAAAATACATTTTTTGGTGTTCATTTAATTACTCTGTTCTTCAGAGATGAGAATAAATCTTATTTACCAACCACTCCCTCTGCTCAGGCTGTAGTTAAAACACATGTACAGGATATCACAATTTGAAGAGTGTAAGGCATTTGTGTTTTAATTAGAATCTTAGAGGAGAAACTTGTTCACATGAATTACTAGCTGGATTTTTAGCGGGTTGTATAAATGGTGACAAATTACATCTTTGTATTCAGGGAGAGTGTGGAGTTACTTGGTGAAAATCACTACATATGTTAAATCTTTTCAGTGTCTGCTATAAATATTGAAGATATGTGGGTATGAAATTATATGAGCACAAACGACCCAAGAGTAATTAAAATATTTGATCTGCTTCTGTTTGCTGCAAAAAGAAAAAAAAAAATCTGATTTTTAGACTATCTTTAAAAGAAGAAAAAAGTGAGGAGAGAAGTAACTTCCTCTTACAGCACTGATATTTGTGGTGAAATAGGGCAGAGCAGATAAGATTCAAAGCAGTTAAGGGAAATCTTTGCAAACCCTGAAGGGCAGCACTTGGTTCATACCCTCGTTTTAGTGGTGAGATACTTGAGACACTTTCCCTGTAAACACGTGGGTTTATCCCAGTGATTTTTTTGTGTACATTTATTCTCTATATTTGCTTTATGTACGTATTTATTTTATGCAGGAATTTGTCTTGCTAAAAATAGTTAAAATTTTCCTCCTCAAGTAAGAGATGCTGCTGAAGGTCTTCTTGCAGGTGATATGCAAAAATCTTGGGGTTGTGAAGGTCTGTGATGTCTTAGGAACTTGAACTAGAGCACTGGAAGACTGTTTTTCCACCAATAAAAAATAAATTGCCTGTCTGTGTGTTGGTGCAGCCAGAGAAATTAAAACTTCTGGCAAGAAAAGGTGGCTTTTGAGAAAATCTGAGAGTTTTTAGATTCAGTGTAATCTGCGAAGGGCATTGCGTACTTATTGGTGAACATCTCAAGCTTGGAAAAATACCCTGATATATCTGTCTCGAGTACAAGTGCTCATCTGCAAAAATGACACCTCTATTAAATTAACTTGTTTCTGCTAGCCTCTTGTTTACTTAGGGCTGCTTTCACTGCTCCATAAAATGCCAATAATGGAGATGACTGACGTCATCTCCTTCGACATGTGCTCTTTGATGTGTTTTTATCCCATATGGACAAGAAGGGATTTAGGTCTTGTGATGAGCTCAAAAGACTTGAGTTTTGCTTTTCGGTTGCAAGTCCTTTTGACCTCCAGCTTTGTTGGTGCTGGATTTTTTCAGAGGCAAGTCGAAGAGAAAAGCAGTAGCCAGGTACCTGCTTGCTAGGAATCAATTTAGGTACATAAGTGTACATGCACCTATGGATGTAGATTTACATATAAATATATGATCTGATTTTAGTTTTTCCAACAAGGTTGTTGTGATATTAAAATAATAAATGTCCTTAAAGATTAATTTAATCCCTACAAAGCTGTTAAAGGTCTTCAAACAAACAGCAATATGACTCTTCTTGAAGGAAATGGAGATTAGTTTCATTTCTAGGCATGAACTCAACAAGCGTTTTCCACTGGTGAACTTTTATGGGAGTTGTTCCCAGGGCTTTTGGACAACTCTAGGCAGCAAATCTCTACTGCTTTAGCTCGCTCTTGAATAATTCTTAGTGTACTGAAGTGCTGTATGCTACATGTGTGGAGTTAGCTGTGAGTACATGGAAATTTACTTTGCTTATAATACATTATTTTTCTAATTTCATTCGGGTCTCCCAGCTTCTTCAGACTTCCCTGGGTCTGACAAGGGTGCTTTTAGTGAGGAGTAAAACTTAAGACAGTGCTTTGCCTGTGCCCTAAAAAAATCTTAGGTGGTGGTAGTGACATATCCTTAAATATCAAATGGAAATTCAACATGGACAATCTTTTACCATTCATTTAAGCAACCTCGCCTTGAAGGCAAAGGTGTTTGCCAAAATATGGGTGATGGTTTATTGCTATTGGCAGTGGAGGGAGGGGTGCAGCCCCCAGTGCACACCCTGGACACACCCAGGGACTAGAGCAAAGCATTTTTTTTGTCTGTAGGATGCACTGAATTAATCCGAACACCAAGGGAATCTCTTTAGTTTACTCCCTCTTTTTAACTTATTGATCAATTTGTTCTTGTAAACCTACTTAATGATTCTTGGTAAACCTACTTAACGGTTCTTTTACCTTTTGCTTCTGATAAACTTGCCCTCTGTGTTTTTAGCATGTTTTGTTTTCTTCCACTATTTAGGAATGTTTCCCCACGTTCAGGAACTGCATTAGGGAGGCAAGTGCATTTACTTCAGTTTTCTCAGGAGCTACTGAAATTCAAAATGCAGCACTCAGCAATAACTCTAGGAGAAGAAGGAGGAGTTAATCTGGGAAGAACAAGTACCCAAGTACCCCTCCTGTAGGTTTGACTCTCCATCATGTTTTTTAATTGTGGATAAATAACCCCTGAATATTTCCACAGCAATTCCCATTGCTTGAATAGGTCGCTTTACTCTGTGCTTTTCTGCATTCTGGCTTGAGCGTTTACACACAATCTTGGCAAAGCCCCTCTCCTGCACTGGCTCCTCTATGAACATCTCCCTCCAGATATCATGCAGAGGAGGAAAAAAATTGGTGCCTGGGTTTGTTTGTTGTGGTTTGAGTCCCAGCGCCACTCGCGCTGAGCTGAGACATGAGATTCGTCACTTTTTGAGCGCCAGGAGAAAGGAAGCTGCTGCTGCGGGGAAATCCGGGAGCTTCCTCTTCCTGCTGGTCAGCCTCTTTTTTTCCCGAGGTTGGCCCCTTTCCCAATGGGCTGCTAAGAGCCCAAAGCTCACTGGCTGAAATCCTGGCCTAATTAAAACCGGTGCCAAACCTCCCATTGACTTCAAGGCTCTCGCCCAGCGCATCATTGCATCCAAGGGCCGCCTCACCCCATTGTTTACGGGATTGTTCCGATGGCTTTCCTTGGGCGATGCTCAAACGGCTCGCAGCTCTCTTCCCCTGCGGACAGGCAGCAGGCTCCAAACCGAGTTCATCATCAAGCAGCATTTTATCAGTTTTAGCACAATATCTTTGTAAATTAGGCCAAAACAAGTCCCGGATTCTCAGGCAGCTCCTCCATTGCAGCAGTCTGGAAGTGTGAACTTCTCTGGATTTATTTTGTTTCCCTTGTGCGGAGGGGCTGGGAGATATCCGTAATGCCTCCTGCACTGTACTTACACACATGCAAATTTTGGCAATGGGAATACATTAAAGAGCCAGTGGAAAGGGTAGGGGGATAGAAAAGGAAAGGGTTGGGTCCAGAAATTATCAGATGAGGCTTTGACAGAGCAGCTCTCATATGGCACAGTACAGGGACAATATTCATGCTGACGTAAGAATTTCATAGAGTTTACTCTTTGGAGTTGTTGATGTGAAAAGCAGTAAAAAAACTTGAAGAAACTGAATATTAATAACTAAAAAGGTGCATTGGTTTCTTAGAGCTTTTCTTTTTATTCCCCTTTGACTTGCATAACATATCTGTGTTGGTTTTGCTTTGGTTTCTTTTTTTAAGGAAAAGGAGCCTTTTCATTTGATTAAGCCATCTACTTGTTTGGTGCCATGTGTTATAAAAACAAAAGCAGACATAAACATAAAACAAACGATTAAGCAAGTGAAAAGAATCCTGAAATGAAATATTCAGAGTTGATTTGTGAGTGGGTCACTCTGTGGTCCCTCTGACCTCAAACACAGCAGCAAAACACGTTCTTGAAAACCGCTGGAAAGTAAATAGTGCTCTTGGCTGCTGGTGGTGAGGGACTGGGTCCTGCCCATGTCCTGAACATCCAGGCTGACCTCTGCAAATCCTTTGTCAGGTTGTCTTCCCAGGTTCTTCCTCCAGGAAAACGATTTGTAAACCATCCAGGAAGTGCTTTTAGTTAAAATTCTTAATATTTGTTTCCTACAGCCGTTTTAGCGGAGAGGGGAGAGAGGTGTTTGATGTGGAGTATTTGATACAGCACAGGAGTTGTGTGCTGAGACATGTACAAGGAGTGCTTCTGAAAGAGAGAGGACGAGGTCCTGCCTTCCTCAAGAGTCAGGATCTCGGGTGCAGTTGATGGACTTTGAGATGTGCAGGAGTGGCAGTACCAGCGGTACAAACCACCAGCCCATTCGAGAGCTGGTGTGCCCTTTGATTTCTCTATAGGAAAGCAAGAAATCCCTTCAATTTGTCATTTACTCTTGGTCCTGAAGGATGAATCTGAGTGTGCCACAGATTTTGTTTTTCAGAGTAATTTTTGAACCCTGTAGTGCAAAAAAGCAGGAGAGAGGAGACACAGAAGCATCAGGAATTCCCCTGAAAATGAGCTTCTTATCTCCTGTAAAATAAAAAAAGGCAAGTGGGAGAAACTTTTTCATAGATTTAATAAACAGTTCAAAGTCTCCTGCAGGACCTCTCATATTATGCATGTTTTTCATTGTTCTTTAATGAGCAAATGACCCGTTAATGTGCACAAGAACATATCAGAAGCACATGGCAGTGAAGAAGCTTGGGTGGTACTAGATTTGATCAAAGATTTTCAAATCTGACCCCAAGTATTTGATGAAGAAGATTAACATGGAGACAATTTACCAAACAAATACAGCATTAAGAGCCAAGAGACAGGCTGAGGGAATTGAAGGCTCCAGATTGCCCACATGAAGAATATCACTAAACATAAAGAAAACAAAGCCAGGATAAATGTCTGGGATGTGGAGTCCCACAGAACAGGACTTGTGCTGCCGATTTACTTTTTTTTTTCCAATACAGTATGTAATTCTTTTCTTTTCCTCCCAAATAATAATTAAAAAAAAAAACTTCTTCCTGTGACCTGGGTTCTAACAGTGTTACTCTAAGCATTTAAAAAGATTTCTGGAGCAGAATTGGTTAATTAGTGCTTTGTGTTACATATGACCCAACCAGAGATAAAAAGGTTTAAAGGTCTCTTGTAACCCTGCAATGCCATTTGTAACACAAAAATAACCCCCTTTCATTACTGGCATGCCACTGTAGCAGGCAGGTTATTTTTTCCCTTCGCTGCAATGAGGGCAGCTTTCGCATCAGAAGAATTCTTGGCAAATTAATGCGCTACCTCTTGGGCTAATTAAATTAGAAAGGATCAAAAATACAGAGCAGCTTTTGTGGTGGACACAATGTTGTGCTTCATGCATCTTGCTCAGAGAGGAATTTCTGCCATTTAGCCCCTTTTTGCCTCTAGCAGCGTTCTGGACTCTCTAACACAGTCAAGTTCCTAATTTGCCTCAATGAGAGAGAATTATTAACTGATAATAAGAAAAGGAGCATTCACAGCTCCAGGCTGGGCTGTGTGGAAAAGGGTGAGCTACACAGCACCTGAAGCGCATGCAATTTTTATTAATTCCTGCCTAAAACAACGCATTCAGGAGTAAAATTGCTGTGCAAATGACAAAAA
This sequence comes from Bombycilla garrulus, assembly GCA_013400315.1. NCBI lineage: Eukaryota > Metazoa > Chordata > Aves > Passeriformes > Bombycillidae > Bombycilla > Bombycilla garrulus. The sequence continues at coordinate 985,160 of VXBU01005406.1, forward strand.
CAATTATAATTTTGATTCTCCGGTTCTGAAAATATGAACTGCTTTATCTTAAATACAACTAGATTAAACTAGTAATAAGTTCACCTCTCCTTGAGCCTACACAGAGCAGTTTTGGTTGTGGCAAGTGCATTTCATTTTGAAGTTGGTTCCACTTAAATTGATTGTTCTTGTCTTTAGAAGTATTTTTGAAAGCGAGAGAGGTGTAGTTTTTCATTTATGCCGGCAACACGAAAGGCAAAGCTGCTTTTACTCATTGCAAATAGAAATTGTGCTGCTTGGAGAGAACAATCTATGCAACACAAGATATTAAAGTGGATCTAGGATAATGCAAAGCAATGCAGCAAGACTGCCCATAGATGGATATAAAGCTGTGGTAGGATATTCTTCTACTTTTTGTCCCAAAAGCCATTTCTTGTTAGCACAGAGAGATGTTCCCAGACAGACATTGCTGTCAGAGTTGGACTGGGCTGTGTCCCTCTTCCAAATGCAGTTAATGGCCACGACCAAGCAGGCCTTGCTCTGTCTGCCCTTTGACAGCGGAAACATTTATTAAAGCTAATGGGAGTTGGCTGGACAGAGAAAAACAGCATGAAGACCCTTCATGTAAAGCTTAAAAAATAATTCTTTGTCCAAGAACTACTAAACTTTCTTTGCTTTCAAGATATTGAAACCTCTGCTTGTTTTTTCCTATGTAGATACTGTTTTGCTGTGGTTGGTATTTTTGCCCTTTATGGTTCCACTCGCTGCCATATACTGGGGTCTAAAAAAAATTTCCGGGTTCATCTCTATCTGCTTTATTTTTGATTCCAAGCATATGTGCTTTTACATGTGTCTGAAAAAGATAAATTCCAAGATTTTTAAATAGTCAGGAGGGCAGGTATTGCAAGTTACAGCAGCTTCTGGGTTAACAGTAGCTCCTTCACTAATGATTCACACGGAGTTTTGGAATAGAGAGAGTTGGATTTGCTTTTCTTTTTCAGAAAAGCAAAACTGAGCTCTTCTAATAACCTGTATTTCATCAGAACGCTCAGCATCACCTCAAATGACTTTTGCATATACTTAATTTGGAGGGGGGAAAAGCATAAGTGAAAATCTGGAGTTTGGGTATTTTTTTGGGAACATGTGAAACATGAACCAGTGCGTAGCACCTGTGATTTGTGTGACTAATGACTCTGTCTGCATTTCTGTAATAATTATTATATTAATATCAATAATAGAAATGCAATGGGTAACCACAGTTGTAAAGGCAGCCTCTGTCTCGGTAAACATTGCAAACTGGAAAATTGTGAAAGAGAAAAGATTACAGGGAAAGGAGGGCTGAGGAAGAAGCAGGCTTGGCTGCTGAAAACAGGAGAGAAACAGTGCGGTGGGTGGGAGCAGGATAGTGCCTGGTACCCCATCCCACCAGCTGAGCTCTGCTCCTGCTGCTCACCTGAAAACTTAAAAATCTTTGGGTAGACTGGAGGGAGAGAAAAAAAACACTGTGAATGAAAGAATTTAAAAACTCATCTCACATATTCCCTATTTCCTTGAAGTAAAAAACCCTCAAAAATAAACAGTCCAAGAAACACTGCAGAGAGCCTAATTATTTCAGTTAATTACTTTTGAAATAAACTATTCTTGATATGTGTAAAGGTGGGAGATTATGATGCACTTTTCAGCTTTTTAATTTGTTTTTGTGGGTTATTTTCTTTATTTGTATTAATGTTACAGTACTGATTAAACAGGCCTTCATAGAACCTTTAGGACTGCCAAAAAACCTGGAGTTTGTGACATTGTGCTAAGAGCACTGGGCTGTGTTTATTTGGGTGGAAAGAAGGGGGAAATGAAACCCTGTGTTGTTTAGGGTTTGGTCTAGTGGAAGGTTGTCCCTGCCATGGGCAGGGGGTGGAATGGGGTGGTTTTGAAGGTCCCTTTAACCCAAACCCCATCCCATGATTTCCAGCTGCTTAGTGAGGGATCAGTGAGGCTCTTATGGTGCACCATAAGCATGAATAAAGGCAAAATAAAATTATTGGAAAGTAGTTTCTTAACTAGAACTGAAAAAAATATTTTAATCAAATCATTCACGAGTGGGGAGGATCTCTTACAAGTCTGTAGAAGTCTTTTGAAACATTATTTCCTGTACAGTCATTAGAGCAATCTGGTAAAAGGAAATGATGATTATGCACATAATTTAGGAGAGAGAAGAAAAACTTGGATATTTCAAGCAAAGCTGAAAGGTTTGTACTAGTCAATCATTATGAAAAGAGAAACTCCTGACTTTGCATTTATACATTTATGTGAAATCATTTTGTGCGATAATCACTTTCTGATTCTAGACCCTTACCAGGGAAATTGGGAAACTTGTGGGAAGTGATGGCCTGACTGTGGTTAATTTTTAGTCTTATCTAAAGATCACTTTCCAGGAACTTCCACAGCAGTTGGATGGTAGAGTTTTGTATCCAGACGACTCCCAGAAGTGTAAGGCTGGACAGGAAAGCCTTCTTGTGAAATATCCCCTGTACATGCAGAAAAATGAAACCCTGATTGGCTTTTATGGTTTGTGATGTGAAATGAAGCTTTTGGCAAAGAAACCACCCACGAATTTTAAAGGAATAGGGAGCCCACTCTACTGATCCTTTATTGCCAGATCTTCTATGCTTGGTGCTGTCCCTTCTTACATTTGGCACACACTGTAGGAACAACTTCTGGGATATTTTATTATTAAGATTTGAGTGATTTAAATAAAATATCTTTCACATCAGATTACCATGTGAACAAAAAGTGAAGCAACCCCATGAAAGCTGCAAAAGTACTGCCTATATGCAAGAAATTGTCTCCACGCTGGTAAATATTAGGGATAAAAAATAATAGAAGGTTATAGTGGTTTAAGTTAAATAAATTGACGTTATCTGTTGCTACAACTGCATCTTCCAGTTGGTAAATTGCAATGAGATGCTTGAGATTTTAAATCCAATCCTTCCTTGGGTCAGTCCTGTGAGAAAAGCAGCCTTGGGAAGGGACTCAGCACTGCAGGGAGTCTGGATCTTCTTCTCCAGAGGTCACCTCCTTACCCCAAACATATGCACGCTTTCCTTGAGCAAATTTTGTTGATGTCTGTTTGCTAAACAAATATTGTCCTAAATACACAAACCGTTGCATGGTTTCAAAGAAAAACCAGTTTGGTACTGATGATTCACTCCCTGAGGCTCTGCCCAGGCAGAGTGATTCCCTTCTGATTTTCTTTCTCTTACTTTTTGTTTTTTTATTTTTTCCCATGAAATTTCATTTCCTGGCAGTTGCAGCATTTCTGAGCTGTATTGTTTGCAGTGGGGACTCCCTCATTTAGAGGCGTGTTAAAGTAGATTCAGTTGGTGGCTGGGTGTGTTGGAGATGTGGGTTTCAATTTAAGTTTTCCTTAACTTGGAGGTTGGTAATGAAAAAATACACTCTGAGTCTGAAAGGTTGGCTCTGGGTGTGGGTTAACTGAGGGCCCTCATGCTCTGCATGGGGGAACTGAGGCCTTGGAATCCTGGAAAAAGGCCTGGTTGGATGGAATTCTGAGCAACCTGGCCTGGAGGAAAGTGTCCCTGCTCATGATAGAGAGGTTGGAACGAGATAAGATTTAAGGCCCTTTCCAGAAGTTCTGTTTTGTTCCCAGTCCAAAGGCGTTTTGGGATGATGTAAATTGCTGTAAAAGGAAATTCATTCCATAGTTCTGCTTTTGGATCCTCCTGCAGGTTCAGAATTGTGTGAGGGCTCTGCATCTGTATCTGAGTTCGTGAATTGTTCCAGCGAGGCACTGATGGGGAATGCTGTCACTTTTTGGGTAGAAGTTTATCACAGAGATATTGTGCCTGCTGCTTTCTCTCATCTTTGGTATCTTTTTGGGAAATAAAACAGTTCGCAAATGACACAATTTCTAGAGGAACTAAGGCAACGGAGAAAATTTTGGTGTCCTGACACCACATTTTGGATTATTTTAGAGTTTTTTTTCTCTCCCTCTCTGAAATTGCTAATAACAGATGCTTGAATTCTAGTCAAGTGAAAAATTCCAATTGATTTCAAAAGCAGTTGGATTGGATCCTAGCATCAGTTTGGCACCTATGAAAATACAAACATATGCGAGGGCCTCACTTTCAACTGCACTCAAAAACAATATTAAAGAAACCCAAACCAAGAGCAAAAATTTTGAAATTACTGATTTAGAGTAAAAATCTTTGAGACTTACAGGCATTTCAGATAGGAACTGGAAGGCATTGATGAGAGTTTGGAAGGAAAGTTTGAATAAAAGCTATATTGTCTATTTATCATGGAATTGCCTTTGACCTCCACATGTTACTTTTTTGTGGGTTTTATGTTCAGGACTCCTTGGTTCTGAAGGCACCACATTTTGGCTCAAGGTTCCCATGTAGATGTTTGATTTGGGTTTACTCTTGGGGTGTTCTGTTCTAGCTGGGCTCGAGCATATGGTTTGATTTTTCGAGTGAAGTGACACCACTTCTTACAAATGCACATTACTCATTCCCCATGCAAGTTCAATAAAATCATGGCATCTCTTATTTTTTATTTAAAGCTGACAAAGAAGTCATACTTAAAAACCAATCTAGGAAATTACTTCATTGTCAAAATTATTTCCTCTGATCATTTCCATGCTTTAATTTTTATATTATTCTTACTGTAGCTGTGGTGGTGGACTTTTACCACTGGAATGAATGGGAAAATGACATCATAGTGAAATGTCATGTTTTTTCAGCTCTTAAATGGCTGAACTACAATTAATCAAAATTGGTGTGATTTTTACGAAGTGATATGACCAATAATTTAGGATTTTAATTGCTACATGAAAAGTCTGGTTTTTTTTAAAGCATAAACATTTATGAATATCTTTTTTATAAGAGCAGCATGAACTTAATATTATCACGTGACTCCAACATCAAATATTGCCTGTATGGTGAGAAATGGTAAATACAGTGTTTTTAAAAGATGTCTAATTTTCTTTGCACTGTCTGGGAGGATGATGTGCATGACTCTCTGCAGAAGGATAGCTTGTTTGATGTAAAGTTGCACTGAGCAGTGCATGGGATGGCAGCCTGCCAATTAGTGATCCATTTTCTAGAAACAGAGTTTGAGGCCGTGCCAACTAGTCGCATACATCTTATCTTCAGCATCATGGTGCAGCCTCGTAATTCGTGCAAAATTATGTTTGACGTTAAATTATAAACCCTTAGTGTAACAATAAAAAAATAAATAACCCTAAAAGCAAATTAAAAATTATGTTTTCACTGGAGCAGGTTATAAGCCCACTAGAAATGTGATCTGTAGTCATCAGTCTATGGGCAAAATTCCATTTCTTAAGCGTTGCTTTTTTAAAAATTTTTTCCCCTCTCTACCTAGCAAAAAAAGGCTGCAATTCAGAAAATTAGGTTAGGTTAGTGCAAAGAGGTATTTTTTTTTCATATGAGGTGATGGATAAGACCTTTCTTTAATTAAAAAGTCAGATGTGATGCAGGGGGTGATTTCTGCCACATCCTTACTTATCACAAAAGCTTCAGTTTTGTTCTAAAAAGTGGAGGTTTTGCGGAAAAAAAAGTGGTGGAAAGGTAAAGCAAATGCTTTCCAGATGCTGTCCCAGGACCAAAATCTGTTTGTGTGACCACTGCAGTGGTCCAGTGTCACCAGCAGCACGTTTGGGGAAGCAAAGATTCTTTCTGGGAGACAGAAAGATTGGTTGAAGAAGAATTAACCAGAGTGATAAGAAGCATTTTATTTATTTATCTGTGTAAATTTCATAGATTAGCCCAGGGCATATTGCGACATCCTTGTCTCACTTTAGTTTTGCATTTAAACTAAAAGAAATTTGATTTCCAATAGAATTGAGGATGATTGCTTATTTTCAGAAGTGTTTTAAAATAGGGAAGATTTCTACTAAGCATTTATACATTTCCCCTCCTAACCAAAATCCTATGTCAAATTCACACTTTTCCTGGTTTGCTAATATTATCTGGCAGGATGAGTTCACAGGCTGGCAACATTAAAATCTTGGTGATTTTTCTGTACACAATTATAAGTTGTTGGTCATATAAGAAAAAAAATAAAAGATAATTAGAATACTTCTGAACGGTCCAAGACTGTTGGCATGTAAAATTCTTCTCATTAACTTGAATTCAAGCTCCAGTGAAAATGGTTTTAGGAGGCCTTTAGTGCCCAAGTATATGAAAATTAATCCAAAATCTCTTAAAATGTAACTTGAACTTACTTTACAGAGCAGACTTCACTTTACACTTGTACCTCGAAGATTTCTTAGCACCTCTAAGTTTATACTTATCACCATCTTCTCACAAAGCTAGTGAGGTGTTCATGTTTATTTATAAAACCTGAAAAGAGCTTATTCACTTTTAATTTGTTTTAAAATTAATTTGTTTAATTTGTTTTTAAATTGTTTCTTTGTGTGGGCATAAAGAACAAATTGTGTTAACATCAAGATTTGGAGCTCCTCCATTTAAATGCCCCAGCCTGGTCCATTGCAGTCTTCTCCTTGCCTGGTGGTGCCCAACATTCCCAAATAAATTTTGGGATAAGCTCCACTCCTCAGGGGCAGGCAGTGGTGCTCCTGAGCCTCTGTGAGGTTGTTGGAACCCAGGGGGTTCCTGTGATGCCTTTGGCCGACCCAAAACCTGCTCAGGAGGCTTTTCAGCCTTGCCAGAGGTGTCAGGGACCCTGGAATGATACTAAAAATACCTGTAGCTCTGATTCTAACCCATGGAACAGGTTGTCAACTTTGTATGAGGAATTTCAGGTCACAAAAACTTAGATAGTAAAATAGTAGTAGTTATAAGTAAAAAGAAGATAATTTGCATGTATGTACAGGGGGGTTTAGGGCCCTGTACAGGGGGGTTGGAGATCTGTACAGGGGGGTCTGAGACACAAGATGGAGGATTTTTACACGTGGCATGTTATCTTTTCTTCTTCTTCATAACCTCCATCTTCTTGGTGATGCTGGCATTTTTGGATTGGTTTGACACAGATCTGGACATGGTGATGTGAGGGGCACAGACTGGTACTTAATTGTAAACATTTAATACGTAGTTTTTAGTATAAAAGATTACAGCTCACCCGGGGTGGGCACAGTGTTTCTCTGGACGCGTTCTGTGTCGACCCTGGCAGGGCAGAGAAATCTACCTTTGATAAGGACTTAATAAACTGCCTTGAGAACACGAACAAACGACTCCAGACTACTCCTTCAACAGCACGGGCCGGAAACCTGGACTTTCCTACATATTGCGGGGTCTCCTGGGGTTAAGGAGATCCCCGCATGAGGTGGCGGGCACTGCTTCTCTGCACCCAAGATGAGACCTCAAAATCATTGCCAGGTAACTCCAAACACTCTTTACACATCTTCCAGTGCCAAATTAATTCCAGCAATGGAAATTAATTTCCTGGCGTGTTTTGGGAAGGAAGAGGTGAATTAATTACTGTGGACACCACGACACCAAAAAGCCTACAGTTAGTCATGGGTTCAGATTAGCATGAAACCAGTTGTAATTGGGTTCCGCTTCTTTATCATTTGAGAGCTCTTTTACATGACAACAGGACACTCACATCTCCAAGGGATACCTTTGGCACTTCCACTGCTCTCATCTCTTTGCACACCCCTGTTCATTATTGAAATCTTGGAAGCAAAGCAGGACATGGGGAGGTCTGTCCGTCTGCTTTATTTCACCTCAGCAAACTCTACGCTCCTTCCTTGGCACAGGAAGCATTTACAGAAGTTGTTTAAAGAGCAATTGCTCTTCTTTACTGGAGATGCTGGTCTTTGCTCAGAATTTAAATTGGGTTTGTGGCTCAGAAGGGGAATGTGAGGCTTCTGAGCTGTGTTTATGAGCCCAGTGCTGCTGATGGGCGTCAGGGAAGGAGGTCTCATCGGACTGGCTGTGTGTTTAGGCAACTCTACAGCCCCATGTTGCTCTTCACCATTAAAATTGTGTGCAGAAGACCGAATTAGGAGGTTTACAAATGCAGAACGTAAATAAGCTCTGAATGCTGTCAAGTAAAATACAATTGTGTTGTTGAAAGTGGAGATCCTAGAGCCATACTGGTGTAGGAAATGGGCCCAGTGTCTATGGGAAAAAAAAGTGTAACTCAGATTGCAGGTCCACAAGTGGGGTCTGCACTGCCTGCACTTGGTTTTGTTGCTGCCTATATGTTTCCTGTGTGTTTTGCTATGAAGTCTCATTCTCTTTATCTGTCTTGACAGATGGAATCAGTAAATGTTACATTATCAAGTTTTATCTAAAAATGTCTCCCATTGATAGAGCATTTATATCATGTCATAATAGCCCTTTGTACCAAAGCAAGGAGAGCTGGGAAAATCCTAACTAGTGAGTAAGCTTGCATTTTTAAAGTAGTAAAAAAGTTCTTTGTTCTACAGCATCCTATTTTTAGAGTGAACTTAATTAAAGTGAGTTAGGAATTTTGAAATCTGGAATAGGAAAAATTGGGTCATTATTAATTATTGTGTATATAATAAATCCAGGGGCTGTGGTCTTTTTTCTTCACAATGCACGTATGTCTTCTCCTTCCTCACAGGCATTTTTCATTACCAGAGGAATCAGCTTCCCTTCTCCAAGGCCCTGGCTTAGCAACTTGCTGAGCTGAGAATTGAGCAGTAAGCACACAAGGAGGACTTTTTTGGGGGGGTCACTCCAGACGCTGTCAAGGTCACTTCTGTGCTGAATTGCACATAGCGCCCTGTCAAAACCCAGGTTCTCTAATGCATCTCTGCAGCCGCTTTTCCTCCTCCCAGTCCTTCAACACCTTTTCCCTTTCACCTGCTCCCTGTCAGTCTGAAGTCAAGGAGTGCAGGTTTCTGTAAATGGAAGGTGAAGCTCTCGGGACCGCAGGGAGTAATAATGTCCCCAGCTCATATTATTTTCTAGTGGTGCTCATATCCCCTAATCAATGTAATTCATGTTGGTTTTCTCTCCCCTTTTTCTTCCTCTAACTCTTTTTCGGAGTCAGCATTCCTCTTGTCAACTGCTTTTTCTTTCCTGTTTTCTTTTTCCCCATCACCCCCAGCTCCTGAGCTCCCGTGTCACCTCTCCAGTTTGGATCCTTTCCCGTGGATACTCGGTCCTGTTGTGAGCTCCCATCTGCCAAATCCCCACCTCTGCTGCTGCTGCGCGTGTACAACAACCTGCTTTGGGCTGGGTCAGGACAGAAGTGGCCTGTCTGTGTCATCTGGGCCTTCCTTTGCTTCTGAACCCCTGGGGATGGAAGTGTCCAGGTAAAGCAATGCAGAATTGCCTCAATGCAAACAGCAATTTCTGGGCTTGGAGTAGTAAATAGGCTCTTTTCCAACTTGTACCATGATTTCTGTTCCTGTGTGAGCCAAAAAACACTGAAGAAAGTTGAATTACCTTTTTTATAAATAATTTCTAACAAGAAAAAGGAAATGCCTTTCTACCTTTTTTTTTGAGTGCAGTTTTTGAAACTCTCAAGGTTTTATTGCATCATGTTTTGAGAAATGAGGAACAGTGGGATATAATTTTTTTCTCTCTCCTCTCAAACTTCAGTTGCAGTTTATTTCTGTTTGAGCGTCCCATCGAGGTGTCCTGAATAATTTGTTCGAACTATGCCATATTATTAAGAGATTCTTCTGATTTTACAAGCATTGCTAAACTGCCATGGCTGCACTGGTTTGTGCTATTCAATATCTGTTTTTACCCTCATAATTCTTGGATTATTCCCTGTGACATCCTGTCAAATCTCTTCAGTTTGGACTCTTGTAAATGATGCCCCTTGGGTTTCTCTGAGTGCCTACAAACAGACAGGAAATGTTCAGCAGTGATTAAAGCTCATCAATATACTCTGTCAAGTAGCTGCTGTATTTAAAACTATAGGTGGACAGATCTGAGCAGTGGAAAAATTGGTGAGGTAAAGTAATTATGATGTTTATTTCTAGGCGACATAAGAGGACACAAATACCTACACAGATATACCTATATATTTATGAAAAACAATGCACTTAAAAGAATGAAAAATAAAATAATGACCAAGTAACTCACAATTTATATTTTCTCATAAACCTCTAGTTTATTTTAATTGTAGATGTTAATTACTATATGAACACTAAAGTGTAAAAGTAAATATGAAAAGAAAGGAAACAAAGATCTACTGCAGCCCAACATTCTTTTCACTTGAATATTTGTTTTTCCGTATGTGGCGTGCAGTTGGAATGGAATAATGGGTAGAGAGATGATTGTTATCACCATCAGCTTTCCAGTAACAGGTAAAGGATAATTCTTTCCTACGCCAAAATTTCTCTGTGGCAAATACCAGCTTTGAACTGCTGATCTGAGACTTTGAATTTGAATCTGATAGACTCAGAAAATAATTAATCTGCTCTTACAAGGCATTAGAAGGAGTTCTAAAGTTACACATGGAGATCAGCTAAGTGTTGAGGCAAAAAATGGAAATAAAAAAAGTTGTTTTTTTCTCCAAGCCATACATAAATCTGTTGATAAATCCAGAGCTGAAGGTCATGCTTTCCACATGCAATAACACACCCTCTGTATAATTTTTTCAACCCATCAACAGATATGTAGCACACTCTAAGGAAGTGTGATGGTTTAAGAATTGTGGTGCTGTGGTGGCAGATTTGCAATGAAGATCATGTTGAGAAATACAAAAACTACCTCAGGGGCCATGTCTCTTGTTCATTACCTCTGCTTTTTGGATCAAGAGGGTACAGATTATTTTGAAAAAAACCCCAAGCTTTGCTTTGAATGCCCTGTCCAGGAATGAGTTAGCCACAGCCCTGCCTCTAGTTAGGTTTTTTCTCACTTTGGAGGTTTTAAACATGAATGGAAAGGTGGTTGAAAGGTAAATCATGTTGTATTTCAGGTTTCTAGGGCCTTCTGCAGCAACCCCTTCATGACAGTGTGTGTCATTTCTGTGCTGGAGTGTGAAACCAGCTCTGTGTTTGGGGCTTTTCATCATTTCAGCTTCAGAACCCCAAGTTTTCAAACTGCTCTAAAATGTTCATCTTTTCAGGATGGAAGTGGGTAAGAGGACAAAAATGTGATTGCATCCAAATTTTAAAACCAGAGTAAAATTTGAAGAGTTAATAAATTCAAGGGATGTGATTTCAGGTACCAGTTTATTTTAGAGATATTGGCTGACAACAGAAGAGATTTAGATCAGTGGTCACTCAGACTCCCAAACTTTGGTATCAGAGCTTGGATTTGGTCAGGAAACTAGACCTCTCTTTTTTTCCTGTTGCATTTCATGTGCATGAAACCTCTATCTTTTACTAAGGCCTTAAATACCTGCAGCAGACATTCCTTGCTGCCTTTGGATACCAATATTCAGTTTGCCAACCTATTACTCCTGTCTAGACTTCACAATGACTGCTTAGGTACATTTAATTAAAATGATAGACTAGAGCTCAACCAAGAAGTGTTGAGATAATTCCATTCCATAAGGGAAGAAATGAGATTAAAATCCAGAAGGGACCCCCTCCCTCCCTTTCCCATTTCTCCAGAATTGCCATCAGCCATGAGATTATCTCCAAGGCTTCCTGGAGATGCATAAGCCCAAAGCATGCCACAAACATCTACCCTTGAATGGAATGATCCATCACTCATTCAAACAAACAAAACCCCTTCTGAGCCTAATATCCTTAGTGTCATCATTAATTATAATATGCAATCATAATCATTCTGGAGGTAGACCTGGGGTTAATTTGGCCAATCAGCTGCTGATCATTAACAGTGGCCTATTGAAGTGTATGAAAATGATCCCCTGTAGTTCCTGCACGTATGAGGGAAGTAATACATTGTGTTCTTTTTTTCCTACAGGCTGTGTGCCAAAGTATTAGTTTTCCCTGTGACTCCAATTCACAATTACTGGATACTTTTAGCTCTTATCAGTTTTTTTATGAACAGGTGGATGGGAAATCATTTTGGCATAAAATAAACAGGGAGAGGTGCTGCAATGGGTTATCTTTGTTTTAAAGGCTTGGTGCCAGCCTTCTATTTATTTATTTTTCTAATCTTTCCAGTTTTCTTTTTATAGCAGGTTTTGAAATAATATGCAGGTTTGTTTTGTCAGAAGTATGAAGAAAGGGTTTTTTGTGACATTCACTTGTGTCGCTCTCCTCCTACCTGTGCTGACATTGTGCTGCTCCTCAGGACCTTTGCTTCATTTGACTGCTAAAAACTGATCTTAGCAAAACCCCAAAAGTAGAAAAAGATGTGTCAAAATCTTAAGTCTCTGCTTTTGTGTTTGAGCATCCACTTAGCAGTCAAGGCCTGTTACCACATGTATGTATATGCTAATTTACCTGTAAAATGAGAGGGGGATGTTTATTTCAAAACATAAATAAATACAAAATATTTTTCTGTTTTACAGCATCACAGAGTACACAGTTGTGAAGGCAACAGTTTAAAATTATGGAACTTTGAAATATTCCTATGGTACTTGAGTGGATAGGCTTGCAGGATTCATCTTAATTGTGTGTCCTATGATTTGATTGCCTTTAGTGAAATCACAAAGTAAGTTGCTTGTATGTGAAATTATAAATGAAAACAAGTAGATCCAAGAGGTTCCTTTCCACTGATAAATTAATAAGCAGTGGCCAAAATTACTTTAATTAAAGAGCTGGTTCTCAGATAGTGGAAGGCTGAATAAAATTAGATGTCTACAGCAAACACCTCTTTTTCCTGTGCCGAAAGAAGGATTTCCCAAATCAAGGCTGCCAATCACGTGCTGTGTTTTAACTACAGGGAATTGAACTGGTTCGAAGTAACAGAAGGAAAAAAATTAATATGAATGATCATATAAATTCTTTCTCTTCTCTGTTTCAGGTTAATTGTCTGGGAAAAGGGATGCTGTATCCAAAATGGCGCAAGGTAGTGATGTGGTGAAAGGCAGAAAAAAAATCTATAGTTGGATGATATTTTGATTTTTTTAAAAAAGCATTTTTGCCCATGTACTCGCGCCGAGGAAACATGAATGGGCACAAACGTCTATTTTTTAATGAAAGAAAAGAGTTGATTCACTCGCAGGCAGCAGTAACGTAACTTATTTTATAACAGCAAGAGCCAAGCATATGGTATTCATCATTAGCAGTAGCAACAGAAGCCGTTTCTGCCGGGCCCTGGCTGGAGAGCCCTGCTCCAGAGGCGAGCCCTGCCTCGCTGGGCTCCCTCCTTCCCCTGGCAGCCCTGCCCTGGCACCCTCCTGCTGTGCCCTCCTCAGACTTGCCTAAAAACTGAGGCCAGACCAGATTAAGAGAATAAAAGTAAATATATTTATTAAAGGGTCGTCAGGTACTTTAAGGGTGGACAAAGCCTCCCTGAAGGGCTACACCCAAAGTGGACAATGGGTCGTGAGTTTTTCACACTTTTATGAGTTTGTTCAATTTGCATATTGGGAGTTAATCTTCCAATTACAGTTTCAGGTAATGATGTTATTTGCCCCCAGTTTGTTCCTCCCCCAACTCAATTTTGTTTATATATTTCTGGGCCTGAGGCAGTGAGGTGTCCTTGATTCCCAGGCCTAGATAGGAATTGTTTTGTCTAATCAAAATGTGAAGACCATAGCTAACATTCCATATGGAGTTCAGAGTTATATACTAGAGAGTTGCAGGATTTCAAATATATGAAAAATATAAAATCTAAAACTAGTGCCCATGCCTCCAGTGTGTCATCTGAGATTCCAACCCCATCAGCTGCTCTTGTATTTGTGAAGCCAGTTCCATAATTCATGTATTTTACCTTTGTTTGTCCCTTTTTCGTGCTGCATGTTGTGAGCTGTATTCATCTACAGGGCTATCAGGTCTATCTGAAGAAACACCATGTGACAAGAAGAGCTTCTTTATTTATTTATTTTTCCCACCTCCTCTCTTAGCAATTGGCTGGGCAGCTTGGAGATGTGAATCAAAGCTGGAGCTGTCAGTGAGCAGCTTTTAAAATGTCCTCACCATTCCCCATTATCATTATGCTTACACACTACACCAGCAGCTAAGCCTTGGCTTGATCGTCACAGCCATCATCTCTACTCCTCTATAGCTTTCAAAATGTTCCTCTAAAGCAGAAATTCCTGGCAACACATCAGGTTGGAGACAAATGTTTAATATCCATGTTGCTAATGGTAAAACTGAGACTTGCTCCAAGTGGCCAATCCCAAGTGTGTTATGCAGTGAGCGATCTCCACATGGGTAGCAGCCTTCCTTTGTCCCTGTCACACCAGCCCTTGCCACCAGAACAGCCCAACTCCTACTCCTGCAGACACCTTGGGTGTGCTCCCAGCAGTTACTGTGGTGCTGTGTTAAATTGAGGATGAGAGGAGGTTTATACAATTTTTTTTTTTTTTGTATGGAGATATCAAGTTAGATGGTAAACTGTTTGCTGCCTTGCAATGGGATTTGGAGTGGGGAAAACTTGAGCTCTGGGCTTTACTGTATTTGTGGATGCTTAGTAATTTGAGATGAGTTGCATGTAAGTTTTTATGAAAGAGTAGAGTTGCTAAAATTGCACATAAACTACAAAAAAGGTGTTTTGAGGCCCTGGCACAGGGTGCCCAGAGAAGATGTGGCTGCCTCATGCCTGGAAGTGTCCAAGGCCAGGCTGGATGGGGCTTGGAGCCACCTGGGATATAGTGAAAGGTGCCCATGGCAGGAGGTGGAATGAGATGAGCATGAAGGTCCCTGCCAATCCAGCCTATTCAGTGATTTTTAAAAGCAGCTGTAGCCTTTATTACCTGTTAACATTCTCCTTCACAACTTCTATTCTTATGAAAAGTCACTTATTCCTCAATATCAATTTGCTCTGTTCCTTTCTGCATTCACTTAAACTCAGAGATGAATCCAACCATGGGTGGCCTGTGAGCATTCTATTGTTGTTGTCCTCAAAATTTCAATTCAGTTTGTTTTTACAGAATCCCATGATATTGCGTAAAACATTGTTATGCTGTTACTAGATTGTGTCAAATCAGGAAAATAATTGGAGGCTACCCATTCATCTCAGAATATTTTAATTAGTTGATATCCTTATCTGTCTTAAATTACTAACAACTTCCTCCTTGAAGCTAGAAAAGTATGGAGGGCCTCATTAGTTCTGTCTCTGTATTGCACTTGAGCACTGCCAGAAATGCAAGTTTGTGACTGAAACGTGAGTTTTGCTTTCAATACATTTGTGTTCTAGTCTCCCCCTTCCTCTACCATCCCCAGATTTTCCATATGAAGCACAGTGCTCCTACCCTTCCTTTTCTCTTAAAGGCTGGTTGATAATGATGGTAGGATTTTGTGAATACTAATACAGGTATTTGTATTCTCTGCAGGGAAGGCAACATCGGTTCTGGTCTGTAAATATGTACAACAGTTTATGACTTTCATGAAATATTGGAGGAATGCAGAGATGAGAAGTTTAGTAGTATGGTAAGAAAGCCAAAATCCAAACAATGCTTCAAAGGCTTTTAAAATAAATCTTTATGTTGGTGTTGACAAAACTGAAGTAGTGCTATTTGAGACGGATTTTTCCATTGAGAGGCAATTTCAAAAGCACAATTATAGTCATACTTGGCCAAAGTGATGTCCTATCTGAGGCCACCTAGATGTAGAGAGAGCTGAATTAATGCACCAGCCTCTCCCCAGAGCCAGGGGACCTCTGTTGCTTCCAAGGAAGATTCCCCTCTCACATGCAAGCTTCTAGAAGAGCTGATGATTTATTCCATAGTAAAAACCTCCCAGATACTCTGAAATAAAAAAAAAGAAATTTGTGTTTCTGCTTTGGACCATTACACTCAGCAAAATTGGGGTACTGCTTGGCTGAGGCAAACTATTAGATACCAAGGCCTGAAAGTCATTAATACAACAAATTAATAGTATTGGGCAAAAATTAGGTGGTGTTTTGTTCTGTTTGGGGTTTTTTTAATGATAGGTTATTTCTTCTTCATTCTCTTTGCAATTTTTCCAATTCTTGTGAATATCTGTGAGAAAAATGAGCTGACTCAGTTTTCTTTACTTGAACAGGAGGGTGTGAAGGGTCCAGACTCCGTGATCAGGTGATGCTGAATGGTCATGTAGGACAACCCTTGTCCTGTGATCCACCAAATAAGGAGGGAACTTCTACCCATAGACTGCAGAAAAGCAGAAGCAATTAAGATAATCAATGAAATTGGAACATGGTAAGAGGCTGGGGAAAAATGTGGGAAGAAAAGGAATTCCTCTAATAGATGTTATGTAATAGCAATTGTAAGGCTATGAATTTCCATCCTTTCTTGCACCTCTTGGGGAGAGGAAGAGGAGAGTGTTTAGAGCAGGTGGCTCTGCTCTGCCCTTTTATTCCCTGGGGAGGAGGGGATGCAGCATCCTGGACCTTCGGACTTGTGGCTGTTTTGGGACAGTCTGAGCACTTCAGAGGTTTTGTAGGAGCAGGCAAATTTTCACCAGTTTCTGTTGCCAAGCTGCACACCACAAATGTGTCTGTAAGCCCTGAGAAATAAATATGACTGCAGCTTTGTTTATAAGTGGCATAAAAACAACAGAGACAGCCAGTCAACCAGCTTTTATAAATTATAATTTTAAACTGAAAACATAATTTGAGGTCAAGGCTGCTGCTCTGATTTCCAGGAATTTCTTTTTCTTTTAATTCCCTGATTTTTACCTCTTCCTCCTTCATGCACTTGTACCCATGTTCAAAGATTCAAATCAGGAATAAATGAGGAATAAGGAGTACTAATCTTAAATGGTAAAAGATGAGAATTTCAAATTAAGTTGTGGGGTGTTTTAGCTCTTCGAGCAACTTCATGTTTTCCTGAAGTAAAAGGTGTGCAGTGCTTCAGATTTGTTGCTGTATTTTGGGACTTCAGCTGCAGACTTGTTTGTGAGCAGCCAAAATGGCCTTTGCAGCACATTGGAGAGCACAGATTTTAAATCAGTTATTTAAATTAAAAAACCACTAATCCCTATCAACAATTCCACTGCTGCTGTAAAATTCTCCCAAAGTGAAAGGTGTGGTGCTTGCATAGCTGGTATTGGTAGTAGATGTAGGAATTTGCATGGACTTTTACTAATTAATCTCAACTGTTTATTTAAATTGAACCATATTTGCTTTTGCTGTTTATCATGCAGATGTCCTCGCTTTAGTTTCTTTCTTTTTAAGCTTTTAAGGCTTTTGATTGCTGCCTAATCCCTTCAAAATGTACTGTATATCACATTTATGAAATGTATGGGTAGCAGAGAGAAGCAGACAACTTTGTTTTTAAACAAAGACCCCAGGATAAGGGGCAATGTTTTTCCCCTCACAGGTGATGGAGTACGTACAAAGAATGCAGCGGATAATGGCAGTCCTGTCCTCTGAACAGATGGTGATGGTCCTGTTGCTAGGATAAGGCCTGAAGAATTTAGTTTTTAATTCCACATTATTTGCCTCAGTGCCATGAATATCCCTAGGTTTCCTCAGGCAAAAATACAACAAATACACAGAAAGAGAAAGAGAAGTGACATGCGGATAGAAAAGGAGACAGAGCACGGGAAAGGACTGGAGCCAGGTCAATAGAAGCTTTTGGGAAAATGTCTGCTCAGCTGTCTGCAATCACCTGGGTTTGAAAGGCAGGCAGGAAGGAAGATTGGTTTGGCATGAGAACGAGGCCTTTGATGCTTTAGATACCACAGAGAAAAATACGCGTTTCTTCCCATTAGAAGTCTGTTGACTTTCCTAATTAAGATAAACATGTTTCTGAAGAAGTTAGCTCTCACAGTACTACATTTGTAAAAACAACCATGCTTTTAAAATATATACACAGACAAGGACGTGTGCCAAGAACTAGTGCTGGTGTGGTCTTACAAATCACTTTACAGGAATATTTTTAAATCATTGCTTTATTTAAAAGTGAGCGGATTTCATTCCCTCCAGTCAATTAAATATCTAATTTCAACTCAAGTAGATAATAACCAAAGTATTTTTATATAAATGAATGAACAGTTAGAAAACTGTTAAACACACAGCCCTCAAGCATGAAAAATATATTCGTTTAACTGTTTTATTCTTTTATCACTAATTTACTACAGAGATTTTTGTACTTACATCGTTTTCAGTTTTGGCACTGGGGGAAAGAAATCTTATTTAAAAAAAATAATTGAGATTGAAATTCTCAAGGATCCCTCTGCCACCTGAATTATTCCATCAACCATATTAAGGATGTGGTGCATAGTGCCGGTGGAGTTGTAAATTTTCCACAATGGCAGTTTTGAGGAAAGAAACAAAATTGTGAAAACTTCCAGTGACCCAGTTCCCACAACAAAGCACGTGTTAAATGTCAAAAAAACATGTTGAATTCATAAAAGGACACAGTGCCTGTAAAATGTACAATACCTGAGATTTGGGGGATTAATTGCTGTATTCTCCTCTTTCTAGGTGCCTGTACAAAGCCAGATTGCTTTAAGTGATTTAAAGGAGCCCCAGATCAGATGCTCTGGGATTGGTGAGTGTCTGGTTCAAATTATTGATTTTTCCTCCATAGTGATTCTGGTAATTAGGATGTGATCCCAATCATGCCATCCCTGTCACGATTTATCACACAACAATTTAGTGAGAAGGAAATTGTATAATGCAAACATCTCATATTTTGTGCTTAAAAATAAGATGAGGAAAATGTCGATGAGACTATATGGGACAGAAAAGGCAAATGTGTACCAAAACACATCATGTATGTTATTTATGTATGTGTGTTTATGCACGTATGTAATTAATGCTTTTGTCCTCAAAAATTGTCAGAATTTAATTTTATCAATAATAGGGTGTTATGTTTCAGGAAGGGTTTCAGAACCAGCTCATTTGGAAAAGAAACTTTTCCTGGTCTTCAAGCAGTTTTTCATCATCTCTCCAGAAATATTAATAAGTAATATAAAATGGATCAGAATTTATTGATATTCAATTCTCTGGGTATCACATTGTCTTGGAACCTCATAATCACCAAACTGGCAAGAAAATAATCACTAATACACTCTCACTTAATATATTCTATTTCCAAGCACTCCTTTATTTTTACCTCAAATTTGGTAAAATTGGTGGTTGGTGATTGGTTCATAGAATTTCTTCTCCCTCATCTTGCAAAATATTCAACCAGCTTGTTTAACATTTGCTTTCTTTCTTAACACCTCCAGATGTTATCTGGCTGTTCTCAATTCTCATTTTTTCAGGGCATAGTCACTTGTTCTACAGCATTCACAGGATTAATAGAATTTTGCTTAATATTAGATATTCATCAGAGGGATGTCCTGGGTGCAGGTGACATCTGACTGCCTGAGGGACACAACTCCAACCTCTACGTGTCTTGCTGAGGCTGCTGAGTAGATGTATTCTTCAATTTATCATAAGAAATGATGAGGTAAATTTGGTTCACAGCCCTTCATGTGTAAATAAATAAAAATACCCCTGAAACTTGATCGGAGATGAAAGAAACCATTTCCGTCGGAGAGCGGCAGAAGTGGTTTCCCATGCCGTGTGCTGTGTGACACACACAGAAGCCTTTGTGGCTCATCTTGTTTATCCTTCATATTCCAAGCAGGAGTCAGACACATGTCTTAAAATGGGATAATGTGTCACTTCTGACATTGCTCTTTTTCTGTAGTTTGTGTTCTTTCCTGAAATGTTGACTGTTCTTTTAGAAACCCATTGTGGAGAAAGATGTGTGTATGTGATTCTTCTCAATTCCTGGTTCGTACAGTATCATACTCTGTGATCTTTTCAGATTACTAGAATGGAATCCAGATTAGAAAATGTTTTATGTTTTAATCTCGTTACAATGGTACAAGAATTTCCTTAAAAACAGTTTTTTTGCTTTCTAATCTTAGACCATTTTTTTAATACAAAAGCAAAAGGTGCCAGTGGCACAGCTACCTCATGTAATGAAACACATAGATTTCTCTTCTACTTATTTTATTTCTCGTACTCATCATTCATATTTAATGCCACAGGCATTTGACTTCTTAATTCCCTATATTGAATTGAAGAGGCATGCACAGCATGCACTCCAGTTTAATGACTTGTAATTCTTCTTCATTGATGACATACTTTTTCACCTGGAAAACTTGTGGTGCCAAACTTCCTCTCACATGCGTGGTGCAGTCAGTATCCTTGACAAGGTGGTGATGGCTGGAGGGTGGAATGACTCGGAAGTGTAAGGTCCTAACCTTAAATGCCTCTTGGACTGAGAGAACACTGGCCTAAGGGCTTTTATGGTATACATGTATATATTTTTTTGTGTAGTTGGACCTCAGTTGCTGACTTCTCTCCTGCTGGCTCTAGGACATGCCTCTTTGTTTGTTCATTCTCTTTTTGTGAGACAAATTTTGAGTAATACACAACTTTCCCGCCCTCAGCTAATTAGCATTAATCTACTGAGTGGGTTTGCCAATAGTAGTTCCAACAAAAAGGTTTCGTAAGCTTCAGCAGGACTAGAAGATCATATGAGTGATAAATGACAGTGTCTGACATCAGTATTTTGGACTAAGATATGATTACCCAGGCACTATCCTGAACTTTGCTGTTTATTTACAGACATCTCATAGGACTGTCATAGTTTGGGTTAGTTACTTGTGAAAGCTGAAGGTTTTGGAATAAAATATTCCGTAGAACTACAAAGCATTCAGGCCATTATAAGAACATTGCACCTTTCCAGGTTTTCAAAGCACTTTAGAAGCATTTACCAACCCCCATAGCACTGAAACATGGGAAGTCTTATCTTTTATTGATTTCCCAAGTGGGTTGGCTGAGACATTGAAGAGCTCTGGTTTGCTAACTGTGAGCACTCTGATGGCCAAATGCAGCGTCTGAAGGAAAACAAAAAATGACACTGAATTTCCCCTTGAACTATTACGGGGAAACCTTTTGGAGAGCTTCCCTCAGGAAAACAGAGGGAAAGGCACAGAGATGGAGTTGCCTGATTATCCAGGCAGAGCAGTCCTGAGTGGGAACAGGAGGATGTGGAGGGATTATGCAGTTAAATCCAGCTCCAGAGTAGAGGAACATCCTTCATTCAAAACTTGCTCAAGGTGTGTGTTCTTCGTGAGGGTAGGTGGCATGTGGATGGAGAGGGAGAAGATGTTTTTTGGAAGAGCAGGACTAGGTAGGAGAACAAATCCAGTTTGGCTCCTTGTGTTCCAGGAAAGGTGGATGTTTCTGGTCCTTTTCAATCTAACATCAATATTTCAGCAAACTCCAAGAAGTGAAAAGTTATACTTGAGTGAGTGCAGGGATCACGAGAAAATGAGCATTATTCTGTTCATGAATGGTGATTTAACTGATGTCTTAGTAACAGCCTTGAAGTTTTCCTTTGGAATAGATCCTAAAGGATTAAAAAATAAATTAATGGTACATGTTGGAAAAGATCTTCAAACATTTCAGCATAGAAGTACAAAGCTTATATCTGGGAGGGATTTCAGAGGTCATCTAGTTCCAACTCCTGTCCCAAGGCAGGAGCAGCTCTACCTAAATGTGCTTTGGTTGTCGGGTGGTTTTTTTTTCCCTTGGAAATTTTCCATTATTTTCATAACTTTCCAATAGTTCTCCCTTCTACCCCCCACCCTTGAAATCTTAATGTATTTAGTGTTCTGATTTCTCTTTAGCAGTTAGAAATGTCTCAGAAAGTGGTTATTAATAAATCATTAAAGGTTTGCATCTCATTTCATTTCCTTGCTGCTCTGCTACTCTTTATTCCTAACCATAGTACAGAGTCATTTTGAAAACAGAAGGAGGAATTTTTCACAACTGAGTCAAATCTAAATGATGGGGGTAAACCCAGAGATTTTTTCCCTTTACCTGGAATGCTCTTTGTCATTCAAGTTATTTGCTTGGATTAAAGATTTCTTAGCCTGATCTTGTTTTATCTGTCATTGGTGAAGGAAAAATAATCTTGCATGCAAGGCTTTACAAGCTGCGTGTCTTGAACATGGAGTCACTTCACCAATAAGGCTTTTCTGGGAATAGAGAACAGCAAGGTTGAATATAAGGCTTGATAACTACAGATATTTTCAGTAGCACCAAAGGAGGTATGGGAAGTGATGAAAAAACTTATGAAAGGTAAACGGACTATAATTCATACTAAATATCTCCCCTTGTGCAGAAGCTCTTTTTAAATTACTCAGATAAATGAGCTCATTTATGGAATATTTTGTACTGCATGAACTTATATGGGCACCTGTCATGTATATATATATTTTAATACTGAACTCATATAGATGGCTTAAAGTCCCCCTTGCCCTTTAGTAAATTTAAATCTCCCACAAAGCTGCTGTACAGTAGTCATAAAGAAACATTTATGGTTCAACATAATTTCCCTTCATTTCTTTTTCTCTTTCTGTAAAAAAAAGGCAGTTTAAAAGTAATAAAGCACTTCCTTCTGTAAATCTTTGATCTTTTTTCTTCCTAAGGGAAGATTAATTTGTAAATATGCTAATGGATTTGTATAATATGAAACCTTCATAAGAAAAACTACATTAGTTCATATGAATGAACACATCTATCTTATTCAATTTATAAACTAATGGCTGAGAGCATCAACAATGCATTCTGCTCAGTCTCGTGTCCAAAATCACTGCCTGTGATTCAAAGACAGCACAGAATTTTGCAAAAAAAGTAAGTTTGGCCAATTTTATTTTCCCTGACTATTTCTTTACTTTATTATTTGTTTGCAGTAGTGAGATTGGCTGCTGCTCCAGCCAGGTGAGTACCTCATTCCGAGGAAATCCCATGTGATGGGAGTTGCTTTGTGTGGATGTAATGTACCCAGCTGCATGCCCTCCTAAATCCTGGTGGTTTCCAGCAGCGTGCTGGGGCTGTCAGTACAGAGATCCCTCAGAAGATGAATGCAGCAAAGTGTTCATCCAATTGCTTACATAGCTGAGAAGCTGACCCTCACTCTGGGACAGTGATCCTGCCACTTTCCTTCCAGCTGGAAGCCCTGCAGGACTTTGGTTCCACCAGTGCAGCAGTTGGATGCAGTGATCCTTGAGGATCCCTTCCAGCTCAGGATTTTCTGGTCTCTCTACTCCCCAGGCACTGTGGCTGCCCTGGGCCCAAACTGCTCTCTGCCCCACAGCAAGAGGAGATGGGACATGGGCAGGGACTTCATGGGGGGATTCAACCCAATGCAAGTGCAGAGAAAAGTGGTTCACTGGAAAGTTTTCATGCTCTGTGTCCTGAGTGCCTCTAGGCAATGCAGAGCTCCTTCCTCATTCCCCTTTTCCTGCCAAGCCCTGTGTTTTTTGATATTTTTCTGGTGCTTAGCTGAGAAGCCATGGAGGGTTGAGGTTTGCTCCAGCCCTGCCTGCCAGCGAGGCTAAGGCACCTCTTCTGGCGCAATGGGATTGGCAGTGGAGAGGGCACAGAGAGGCTGGGGCAGAGCCTTCTGTCTCCATCATTTTATTTCTGCTGAGGTCTCTTTACTATTTAATTTTCTCCATGATCTTTTTCTCCTGGTGTTTCTTTGCCTCTTTTCATTTCTGAACTAAGCAATCCTAATAGAAACTTGAGATTATTAAGTGAATGTAAAAACCAGAGTCTGTGTGCTGATTCAGAGGGGCTGTGATGTGTGACAGCATGGTCACGCCGTGGCAACCCAGCCCACGGGGAAATGCTGCTCTTAGCCATGGGCTCATCTCTCTGCCTCTCCACAAGGAAGAAATCCACGTACTTTGCTTTTATTCCCTCCTATATCTGGCATATTTTTAAATAAAAAGTGCATGGTGAGGATTTAAATTGATTTTGAATTTAGCCCTAATTTTGATCCAATTTTGTTTGCAGAAGGAAGCTTAGCGCCGGAGGAATGTAAGTGGTGCCCTTGTACCTCTAAGCACCTCTAAGCTTTACAGGGTGATTTTCCAGGCCCGGTTTATTAAGGTAAGCACAGATATGTTGAACTTCAAGCCAGCATAGCCAATGAAGGATTGTTTGATGTGCTGGGGTACTCGTCGTTAGCAGCCTCTTTTCCCAAGGGCTGACAGATTTGTGTCCGGCTCCAGCTCGTGGCTTTCATCCTGCTGCCATAAACAAAAGGTGTGCATTTCTTCAGGCGTGGAGCTTACCCAGACTCCTTCCCTCATTTGATGCTATCGTGCTCGGGATAAGAATAGAATTGTAATGTGCACCTTGAGGCTGGAGAAAAGGAGCACAAGGAGGCAACCCACGGCTGGTTCCTAATAGGGGTGGGTGGGAAGGAAGTGTCAAACACTGCTCAGAATAGATGAATATTATAAAGGGGTCTGGAAAGATCAAAAATAAGAGATTCAGATCTTTTTTTCCTTTCTTTTCTGTCCAGGAAATTCTTTCCAGGGTTTCTCAGTAAGAGTGGGGATGGAGGGTGAGCAGAGCGAAACTGGTGGGAGAGATGTCGGTGCTGCAGTGAGCAGAGCTGAGCCTGCAGTGCCACAGAGCCTGTTCTCTTCAGAAAAGAAAAGGCAGGGGGTGGAGGGAGGTTTAGGCTTTTCTCTAGCAAAGTTTTCTTCTCAACAGTCAAAAATAATAGAAAGTAGACATAGAAGAGATCTGTTAATTGATCTTGTCCATATCTTGCCCAACACAGGGTTATTCCCTGCAGCATATTTACTAGTGCTGAGTTCAGCTTTGTTTTTAAAACCTCCAGTGACAATCTCCCGAGGGAAGTGGTGAAAGCCTGACTCTACAGCCTACTACATCTCCTTGTCGATCTGCTTTGCAGAGGGAGACTCTCACAAACCAGGAAATATTTTCTGACGTTCAGCCTACACCCCTCACTTCTTTTTTTTTTTCATTTCTGTCTTATTAATTCTATTTATACTCCTCTGTATCATGCAAAATAATGTCCTTCCAGGAGCACATCACGAGTGCTAACACCAAAAGGTTATGTTCTTGAGAAAGAAGAGCTTTGCCTCGTGTTGACTCTTTCTAAACCCAAGTAAATGCATAATTTAATTCCCTGCTCTGTTGCTGGCTCATAGGTGGTTGTTAAACAGCTGCAGGTAGAATTTTAGGTAAACCTCTAAACTCAAGATATTCTGCATAAAAAGAGCCAACAAATCTAAGATGAATCCTTAGCACTTTTACAATTTTAATTTCTAATATTTATATTTTTTATTGCTTCATTTCATTGATAGAAGTCTTTCTGCAAAGCATGTCCTTTCTCATTGCCTTTCCTCTGCTCCTAATCTTAGCACTGGATCACGATTTGGTCAAGGTCCTGTTTAAATAGTTTTGGGGTTGCCAACATGGTGTATTCTGATATTCAGATCTCATAATCCAATTTTGAAATTAAAGAGCTCGGGGCAAAAACACTCGCACAACTGAAATGCATGTTTTTGAGCACCGTGCCAGTGTTTTCTTAAGAAGAATATACCAAACATTCTCTCTCTTCCCAATTAATATAACAAATGTCCTGCACAAAATCTCCCTCTTTAACTCGTGCTCCATGTGAGCACAAGAGACAGTGTAAATGGAAGCTGGGCTGTGATTTCAGGGAAGGTATCTGAATTCCAGCTGAATGCAGAAAATATGCAGAAGAGCAACTGATTTATAGTGCCTCATTTGCTGTCTTAGCAGAACGATGTTGTCTGTATTCCCAACAATAAAACCAACAGCAAGGAAAAAGTCAGCATGTTTTCCCCCCCATACCAAGGCTTTTTCTCCCCTCTGCCCAAGCCTTTATTTCAAGTTTCTCAGTATTAAATCTAAAGGTTCATCAACTCACATCTTTACAGCTCTGTCTTTCTGTATACAGGACCCTGTCTGCCTGTTTCCTCTATTGCACTATTTTGTTTGTACTACTGTAATCATTTTGCTGGCCCAGATCTGTGTGGGTGTGCTGGCAGCTTTACAACAAAGTTACATGGGAACTGAGTTAAGGTTGAATATTTATTAGAAGAAGCCATCTGGCGTCAGGCTGTCTGTACAGGGGGGCTTATTTCTTTAGTAGTCTCTCCTTTTTCTTTCTAGCTCTTCCTCCCTCTCTCTCCGTTTCTCATTTACGTGCCGCATATATGTGAAAAGTGGAACACACATCTTGACATATTGATTTGATTCTTGATATTTATAGCAATTAACCCCTCTCATGTGATTATCCCTGTCGCCTCACCCCATACCTCTCTCTCTCTCCCCCTCTCTGTTCCTGCTGTGGGGGATGCTCAGGGTCTGTTCCCATGGTGGCAGCCCCCCGGATGCTGCAGGGCTCCCAGCGCAGCCCCTTCCCTCTCGTGCTGCTTCCCACAGGCTCCAGGCAGCTACAGCTCTGCTTAAACATCTCTCTCCTGCTCCTTCCACACTTTCCCTCCTCCAGCCCGTGAGCTCATAAAAGAGTGCTGCGCTCCAAAAAACTCCCGACTCACCATATTAAACAAACTAGCCAGCAGAAGGGTGTCCGTGCTATTTCACCATTTGTATGACATCGCCAGCCTTCAAAGTGCAGCACTAAATTGCCAAAAGATGTTTACTTTACTTGCTTAAGAGCTCCTCGTAATTCAATTGTTCTCTCTCCCGCAGTAGAAACACACATGCATCCTGAGCCGTGCTCTTGTGAGCTCCCACTAGTTATTTACCCACGGGCTTTCCTCAGTTGTTTTTTTACACGGTGCTTGATTTTTTAAAAATTTTTTCTTTTTTTTTTCAAGGGGCTTCTATCTCAAGGTAATTTTTTTCTGGGGTGCTCAACTGCAAGGACCTTGAAACATGCAGCTGTCTGGCTGCCTTTTTTTTCTCCTCAGTGACAGACATTTAGTGCTTTTTCCAAAATAATAAATATTTTCCTTTTTTGTTTTTTTTCTCTTTGTTTTTAAAAATGCACCAAGTTGGACATCCAAAATTGTTGGTCACCTTGGAAAACCTTGACCTATTTTTCCTAGCAGGCCAAGGAAGCTGATGCAGTCAAGCTGGCAGCCCTTTCCCACCATTCCTGACTTTTGTAAGTTAATACTCCGACCTCACAGTCTTGCATAACCTCCTTGCTCGTCGGTGTGGTGGTTTTGGTGGTGATGCCAGGTGGGAGAAGAGGAGCACTGGGCAGCAGAGGTTCTTTCCGCTGACAGAAACAGTGAGTCACTACTGTCCTGTGATTATTCCCTGGCCTTTTTTTTGCCAAAAAGTTGCCTGTGGGGATGAAAGGAAAGTCCTTTCTCCCTGACCTGTGCTGGGGGTTAGCAGCCTCCCAAGCTCTGGCAAGGCACAGCTCGTGGGCTGGTTTTGAGCAGTGCAAAGAAAAGAATGAGGGCCGGGAGCCATGGTGGCTCCAAGGATGTAAACTGGGAGATGTGGTGGTTCCCAGCTTCCCCCTCCCACTGCTGGCTGGATGATTGGCGGCCTGTTGTCTCCTCCCCCAGGTAGTGTCCCTGGTCTTGTCTTGTGTTTCTGTGTGTTTAATCTGGGAGAGAAAAAGATAAGGAT
Organism: Bombycilla garrulus; assembly: GCA_013400315.1. Taxonomy (NCBI): domain Eukaryota; kingdom Metazoa; phylum Chordata; class Aves; order Passeriformes; family Bombycillidae; genus Bombycilla; species Bombycilla garrulus. The sequence goes on from VXBU01005406.1 coordinate 1,012,555, forward strand.
TTTTCCATGTGGTGCAACAGGATGATGAGCAACAGCCCTGGTTGTGGGAAAGGGATGGGGAGTGGAGCAAGGAGTGGGAGCAGTGCAAGGAGGAGCAGGTTGTGAGGGATGGGTGAGTGTAAGGGGGCTGGAGAGAGGAGCTGCTGAGCTCACCTTCCTTCCTCTTTCCTGAGTTTAAATGAAGGAGGCTGCTCATCTTCACTAGCTCACAGTTATTCTTTCATCTGTAACATGAAAGGGGGCCAGGACAAGTACTCTGGTGAGCACCAGTGGTCTCAGGCCCTGATTCTCCATCAAAATGGGAGAGAGTGAATCAGGTAGGCTCTGTTTTCTATGCCTTACGCACAGTGACACGAGTCAGCCCTGGATCTGAAGCCCACCAAAGTTCCTTGCCCGGCAGACTGGAAGGGTTTTTTTTAAATTTTAATTTTTATTAAAATTTTAATTTTTTTTCTTTTAATTTTAAATTTTTTAAATTTTAAGTTTTTAAATTTTAAGAAAGTGGGCAGGAGACATTGACTTTGTTACTGCTGTTAATTCATTTTTCCTTCTGGTAAATGAAGTCATCTTAAGTGATCCTGTAAAAGCACAATGATGATTGTCTTCTACAAGTATTGCGAAGCAAAGGCTGCTGTTGGTAGTAGAGTTCTGTGAAGTGCTTAGAAGAAAGGTTGTGTCAAGGTGTGTAGCTCAGTTTCCTTTGTCAGACCTACAGGTTTGGCAGTGCTGTTTCTCACTGATATAAACCCTATTTTATGTACCAAAGAACTGCTCATTACTGGTGTGAACAAAATATATAAAAAGAGGCTTGAGTTCAAGTTTGCTTTCAAGCTTGCTGCTCTTATCAACTTCCCATGCTCTCTGGACAGGCAGGCTGAGTATTAATCTCTGGTGAAATATGTCAGTGCTTGCCCTGGGCTGGTGTTACACAGACCAGATTAGGCCTGAGCAAGGACAGTGATGGGGCAGCAGCTTCTGACAGGGATGAGAAAGCAGCCCTGAGACAGGATGAGTGTTCAGGATGGAGCAGGATATGGGAGAACCTCAGAGCCAGATTGAGTACTTTCAGCAGTGAGTACTGTCACCAATTAAAATAACCATAAAAAGCCAGACATTCCTCACTGGAATAACTCATAACAGATCCCCAGCACTGCGTTACCTTTCAGCAGAGCTCTGTGAGGGAGCCCTGGCCTCTGCAGTGTGTAGATCTGATCAGGAAAAGAGGCAGAGGAAAGCTTCCTCCCATCCCAGACCACACCACCTCATTAGTGTTACTCTGTGATGGCCCTTCTCAGGCTCTTGCCCCATTTCTAAAACCAGCACAGCTTTTCAGCAATTGCTTTTCTAGCATCCCCCTCCTTGGTAGGACAGACACTCCTGGAGAATAACCCTTCTGGCTGATCTGGGGGTAACTCACTAAGCTGGTGCCTGGCAGCATCACCTGCCAGCTCCCCTGTGCTATAAAAACACCAAATTTGGCCCACTGTGCTCCAGGCACAGTTTGGGAGCTCCCCTAGAATAGAAGCAAGGGGAGATAAAAATGCAGTCCAGGAAAGCAGAACACTGAACCCCCTTAGCCCTTTGTTTTAAAAAAAATACAACCAGAAATCCCCAGAGAAGTTAATCTAATGTGTAAGCACAAAGTAGGGGAGTGTGTGTCTTAATGTGTGCCTTCAAGCTGACAAGCAGCTTGGTTTCCAGTACTGGAAGTGAGTAAATACTTGAGATTTCTCTGTTCCCACCTTTCCAGGTAGTCATTAAAAAGTTTCCACTGAGCCTTTTTTCTGTTTGATCAAATTTGCCTGTAGCTAAACTTACTACTTTTTTTTTAAATGCATGGGTATAAAGGTGCTGGCATGCATTTGAATAAAAAAATACAAGTATAATAATAATATTAATAACAACAGTAAAGTAAAATACAGATTTCAAAACACGAATCCAAGCACTGTGATTTGTCTTGGAAGAGCTGAGGATCTGAGCTGTAGTAGGACCACGTGGCTCCTGTGGTGGAGCAAACCCTCCCAGCCCAACAGTTATTCAGGGACAGAGCCAAGTGACACAGTTAAATAACAACTGTGCTAAAATCCTCATTGCTTTCGTGCCTTGGAAAAAAAGGATGAGGTTGTAGCAGGAATGCGTGTATTTTTAATTTTTTGTGTAATAAGTGCTTTGATACCAAACCCGGTCTATGCAGTATCTGTGTTCTGTTCTAGTGACTGTTTTTGAAACATCCTTGGGATCCTAAAACTTCTTTTTTCAGATGTCAGTGTGCCCAAACAGGCCAGCTACAGCTATGACCCTTTTATTAGAGGGATTTTTGCTGCATCCCCCATCCCTCAGAGCACCCTGGCTGCTCCCATGGGGCTGCACCAGCCCCAGATATTCCACTTATGAAACAGAACCTGATTTAAAACCCAAGCTCTTCTCTCTACTGCCCGTTTAGTCCAACAAAATGTGTTTTATTGTTGTTTCTTGACTTTTTCTTTGCAGACACAATTCCTCTGGGCTATTGTTGTTTCAACAAAAGAGGGGGAGGATAGGCTCAGCGAGTCACTCTCTGGCTTTCTGGTGAGGAATTAAGAAATACTCTAACAGTTTAATAATGGTAATCTCCAAATAGTTCATAACGGCATTAAGGGTAATTAATGACATTTGAACAGTAAGAGTACTTAATCCCTAGGGGAATGTGATAGCCACAATTTTATTTACATCTGAAGTTGTTTCAAAGGTAAAGGGAAAAGACTGATTTGTTTTTAAAATGGTTTTCATTCTTACACTTTCAGATTTTATCTTAATTTACTATAAGCAAATAAAAATCATATTTTTTTTGCCAACAATAAAAACTGCATTCCATGTTAGATCCAACATTAGGTTAAAAATAAAGAGGAGCTCTTATATGTTTCCTGTGGGATTAAGATTTTCTGAAAATTATAAATCACCAGTGATACTGTGGTTTACAAAGAAGGATAACTTCTTCTGAGAGACCCACATATTTACATTTTAAAAACATTTTTCATAGCCTTTAGAGCCATTAAAAGAACTTAAATAATTTCGAGGATAAATGCTGTGTGCTTTACCTTTTATGTTTTAGCAGCACTTCTTATTTTCTCTCCACACAGCTGACCTCTCTAAACCTTTGAAAATCGCTGTTACATCCTTTTACGTTTTCACAATTTTACAATGAGGGGAAAAATAACTCCTGTGATAGTTTTCGAGATAATACTCGAAGCAGCCTGATTCAGATGTTTAGCTTTCGAAAGTCAACAGAAGGAAAAGGCTTTCGTTGACCTTGGGTTTTTTAGAATAAATAGGATAACACCTGATTCAAGACAGGAAGCTTTAGTTGGGGTAAATATGCAGAGCAAAGCAGAGGGTGTCAATCCAGTTTAGCATTTGAATGCAGCCTCTGCTCTTTTGGTTATGCTCTTGAGCCTGTTTCTACTTTTGGCTCTTACATTCCACAGAACTTCTGTAAAATCAGCAGGGACAGTGCTAATAAATTTATAATGTTGTTTTGTATTTCTGAACATAGTACCTCAGTAATTAGGTGAAATATTTATGATGAATATAAAACAATGCAAATTCATTTGTTTGCCTGAAAGCCAGCTTGTTATTTATTTAGATTTATCTTTGAATGATTCTTAAATTGAATCACAGTATGAATGAGGGTGATATTTAAAGCAGGGAAAATTTGCTATAGTGTATTGATGCATTACACTGTATTAACTAGTGTTAAAGCCATGCAGAGGATGATTAAAAAACCAGAAAACAACAACAAAAAAAAACCACCAAACAAACCCACTTTGATCTGAGAATAATTTTTTTTTTTTGTCTTATTTTTGGTAGGAATTCCACAAGCTGAATTAATTCCCCACTGCTGAAATATTTAATAAATATTATGTTTCATTATAGCAAGCTGCCCATATGTGAAGTGGATCCTGAATTACAGGACAGGTAGGAGTAGGTTCAGCATAATGTCATCTAATTTTCACCTCAGCTGGCTGTTTCCCTTCATGGCCTACTACTTCCAGTAGTTTTTGTCATTTACTATTTTCAGTCCTCTAACTAATTCTAATCCAATGAATGTAGTGACCTATGAAAGGAAATGTCTGTGCAAAGTGTCCCTGTGCTGATGATTATGAACTAAATTGTTTACTTAGTTTGGATTTTTTTCCTTCCCCAAGTGAAAAATATCTTCCAGAAATAACTTTCTTTGCAAACATAATATTGTTGCTCTCCTCAGCTTTCTGCTTGACAGTCATCACGTTCATATCATGACTAAAGAAGGTTATCTTAAGATTAAAAAAAAAAAAGAAAATATATGTATTCAGTTTGAAAAGGATGTTTTATTTTGAAGCCCATATGTGAGAAAGTGTGGATCCACTAATAGGCGCAGCTATAGATTTTTATGCTATTTAATCTAATTTTGGGTGGACTGCTAATGTGCTGAAAACTGTTGGGAAGTCTTCACCCAGAGCACTTTAGCAGTGTGTGCTATGAACATATCCTCTGCTTCTTGCTTGATCTAAGCTTTGGGAAAACAACCCAGAGCAGTCTAAGGTGACCAATTCTTCCATGAATTGACCAAGAACATTTTCCATAAGGTTCTGTCTCACTGTCAAATCTGCAGCCAATACCTGGGTGTTTGGGGAACATATGGCCATCACTTGGGAGCTCTATTCCTCAGTTTTATCATCATTTTATGTTTATTTTATGAGCACATAAATAGATTTTAAAATAGGTTTGCCTCATGACACGACGACATCTAGGCTGTGATGTTCAGACCGAGAGCAGGGCTCCCGGACAAAAGCAGGGAATGAAGTTTCTACCTTATGGTGTCTTCTGTTGCCACCAAATGTGCTGCCACCAGAGCACATGGGCTGTGATACACGAGCAGGTGGGGACACAGGAATGAGCTCTGTGTGTCACTGCTGATCTGTGACATGTTCAGCCCAAGGTGGAGGCAGGCACCTGCAAGGATTTCCAGGTTGGCATTCCTGGTTTTTGTTGGCATCCCAGTATCTTAAGAGGAAGATAAAAAACTGGAGATAAAAAAGGGCTGGAGAACATGTGGGCCCTCTCCATAGGGAAATGGGAAATCTGGTTGCCAGGGATATGGAAAAGGCCCGAGCTGCTTCAGGACTTTTTTTGCCTGAGTTTTCACAGGGAAGTGCTCCAGTCACACCACCCAGAGTGCAGAGGGCAAAGACAGAGACTGGGAGAATGGCGAATCACCTGCTGTAGAAAATCAGGTGTGAAATCATTTAAAGAACAAGAAGCTGCACAAGCCATGGAACCTGAGGAGACACATTCCTGTGTGTCCTGAGGAAACAGCTGGAGGGAGTTTTTGGGCCCCTGCCCATTGTGTTTGAGAAGCCATGGCAGTCCAGCAAAGATCCCACTGTCTGCAAGAGTGAAACAGAACCACCATTTCCAAAAAGGGGAAAAAAGGAAAGCACTCACCTGTGCCCAGCAAGGGGATGGAAGGGATCCTCCTGGAAACTATGCTAATGCACGTGGAAAATAAGGAGGTGATTTGTGACACAGCCAACATGGATTCACTACAGGCAAATAGTGCTTGATGTGATAGGGTTAGAGTGCCGTGGATACGGAAAGAGTGGCTGACATAATCTACCTAGAATTGTGCAAGGGATTTGATGCTGCCTTGCAGGACATCCTTGTCTCTAAACTGGAAAAATTTAAAAGTCTAGGTTTTCAATAAATCACCCATGCCTGCTGCTCGCTTTCTAAGCTCTTAAAAATTATCTGAAACATGCTGAAAACATAGAGGAGTGCTCAGTAAATTTAGTTGGCTTGAAATGTGCTACTGTGTGTTACTATGAGAATGCTGTTCGGAGTCTCTTGCTGCCACACGCGTCTTTTGGAAAACAATTTCCTTTTTGGAAATGCAAATCTGGCACTATGGTTTGATGCCACAGTAGGACTGGGAAGTTTGAGTCTGATGCAGAAATATTAGTCACAGAAGAGGTAATTGAGTGCTGTGCTGTAATATTTATTACTGAAGGAATTTCATTTGTGATTCCGCCTTAGAAAATTAAAATCCATGTGTGATGGACAATCCTTGTCCCTTTTCCTGTTCCTATGCTAAAAGATCTTCCTTAAATTTCCTACTTTACAGGCATTCCCAGGAAAAAGAAAGTTGTCAGCTTCAGTAAGTACAGCAGTGCTCCTCCTCTTCAAACCCCAGTGGCATGAAATTTTCAGCTTTCTTTCATTTTTAAGATATAAAAAATTATTTCTCCTGGTGGATTGCCCATATGGAGAGATTTAAAGAAATATATGAGGCATATTCATAGCAAAGAACAAGCAAACGTTCCCACTCTCTCAATTAGTTTTGATTAAAAAAAAGAAAAAGAAGGTATTTTTGAGCAAATCTCATAATTTTAGGGCTGTCTCAAGGCTTCAGGGCCCTGAGTTGGCAATGGCACAGAGGTGGGGGGTGTGCTGTGGAATGGTATGGGAGGTGAAGTCCTGTGACCGTTTCCACCCAGCTCCAGAAAGCCAGCTAAAAAAACCCTCTTTGCAGGAATATTTTGGTTCATGTTACATCTCCTGATATTCCCGGATCACATGTGCCGTAGAGTCACAAGATTGTTCAAAAATCTAAAAATAGAGCTCGAAATACTCAAAATAGGACTTCAGTGGTATAAATACCAATTTAAACCAGGGTGCAGAAATAGCTGGAGCTCAGCTCCTTGTTTGATGGCAGAGCAGTGGTGGCAGCAGGGCTCCAGCCCATGCTGTGCTGCTCCTCTGGGCTCCCCCATCCCGCTCCAGATCCCAAGCTCACTATGGCACCCATGGTTGGACTTCATAGAATCACAGCATGGTTTGAGTCAGAATCGACTTTAAAGATTCTCTTTGCAACCCCCTGCCATGTGCAGGGACAACTTCCACTATCCCAGGCTGCTCCAAGCCCCATCCAGCCTGGCCTTGGACATCTCCAGGAATGGGGCACCCACAGCTTCTCTGGGCAATCTGTGCCAGGGCCTCACCACCCTCACAGTAAAGGTTTTTTTCCCCCTAATATCCAGTCTAAACCCATTCTCCTTCGGTTTGGAGCCGTTCCCCCTTGTCCTGTCACTCCAGGCTCTCCATCTTTTCTGTAGGTTCTCTTCCAGTTCAGGAAGGCTGGAATTAGGTCACACTGAAGATTCTCTTTTCTGGGGTGAACATTCCCAACACTCTCAGCATTTCCTCATAGACGTGCTCCATCCCTCCAATTTTGAGACTCTATGGCCTCCTCTAGGCTCCCTCCAACAGCTCCATGTCCTTTCCAAGCTGGGGACACCAGAGCTGAAGGCAGCACTGCCTGGACTCACCAGGGTGGAGCAGAGGGGCAGGTCGACCTCCCTAACTGTTTGGTCAATATAAATAGTAATATTTTACTGAGCAGACATACTAAGTTCTTGGCCTTGGTTTGCTGATGTCATTTTAGAAAAGTAGCTGGAAGTGTCCCATGAGAAGTTAAAAGTGCATTTATTCTAAGAAAAAAAAAAGGAAAATTAACAATATTTTTTTTCTAATAATGACTTAAAATGGGCATTGCTGTTAAACCCTCAGTATGTTTTTAGTAAGGGGACTACTAGTTCTCCCTCCACCCCCACGAGAAACCCACCCCGAAGCCACATTTATGTTGTTAATAGCATAACTGCCTCAGTGCTAAGATATGATCCTCTGCTGTGGTTGACAGTGCTGGGGAAATAGCTGCCTAAGTGATTCTTGGATTTTAAACCACAAAATGCTGATCATGAGTCCAACATTCACTTTTCAGCTTTGGGAGGAACAGGATTTTGACCTCAGAAAAGGCACAGTGCCTGTACTCATTAACATCCTTGTGGATATCTTTTTCTTGAAAGAAAGGTCTATAGGAATAGACCATATGATATAAAGAAAATAAAAGCTGTGGACTATGGGTTAGTGGTGAAGTCATGGTAATAATGAAGAATGACAAAGAAGTGAAGATGAGAACTCAGAAACCAAATTTTACCCAGAAATTGAACTGCAGATATTTTCACTGCTCTTATTGGCTTTCTGAAAGCCACTTGTGCTGACAGAGTTTTATGTCCATACATTTAAGTGGAATCAGATACTATGCCAGTAGCAAAAATTTGCTTTAATTACAAGATGAAAATAATTTTTAGTGGAAATTGAAGTCATTTAGGTCTCAATCCTGCAAAGAGTTTTATGCTTGTGTTTAATTAGTGTTAATGTCTCTAAGTAGTCCCATGATGGATTCTATTGAAGAAAATGGTGCTGCTCAGCTTGGGTACAGATAAACATAAAAATAGGTCTTTGCAGGGTTAAGGCTTGGTTTGCAATTGCACAAGATTGATTTTTTTTTTTTTTCACTCGAGATCTTGAAAAGAAAAGCTTGAATTTTGTGTTACAAAAAAATTTTGATTTCAGTATTTTATTGCCCTGGTCACTAAGATAAATGCTGGATTGTAACCTGTTGATTCAAGTACCAAGCTACGCACACTCCTTGGTCTTGTCCCTAAGATAAGGTTTGAAATCCTTATCATTCCCCTGGTCTGATTTCTACCCTCTCTTAGCCTGCCATTCCCACTAGCCAAAGTATTTCCACTATCCCTCAGAGTAAAGCAAAGCAAGAACAAATTATTTGGGGAAGCCACCTGCTTCTGTTGCTTAGATCACGTAATCAAAGAAAAAGAGCACTGCAGTGGTGGAAAAGTCATTTCAGTTAGCAAATAATTTATCAAATATTGAGAGGAACTGTGTCCTCAGTGTTTTGGCAAAGTGATCCTTGCTTATCAGTTGGTTACCATGAAAAGGTCAAATATTCTGAAATTTTGATCACATGCTCCATTTGTTGTAATTCAATGCTTCTCCCAAATTAAAAAACAAATGAGGCCAGAAGATGTTTGTCCCATTAGCAATGTGTAAGTTAAAGTCTGCAAATAATTAGATATCTAGGATACAGTAAACTGGTAAACATGTTAAATTATTAAACGTATTAATAAGGAGCACTGAGGAGTTATTTTTCCAACTAAAAATGATTTTCTGATGAAAGCTAGAAAAATTATTCTGTGTCAGTGAAAACTTAGTACATGATGATACTGAAAAGTCCGTGAAATTAAGGAAATTTTCAAGTGATAAAACTTGACTATCCTGAAAGGACATATATATGTATTTGAGAGACACCTGTGTGCAACTATTCTCATCATCTCTCTCAATGTTTTGAATTTCTATTATAATTTAATTTTTTTTCTTAAAATGCAGACTCTCAAAGTGACTCCTTTCACTAGGAAAATGGGGATTGCACACGCAGTGTTGAGAAGCTTTGGGTGGGGATGTGTGTCTGTGGGTATTTCATCATGACTTACACCAGACTGAAAACAGAGCTTTTCCCTGCCTGGTGTTCTATCTGCCTTTGTTCTATTAGAACCTGAAGAGAGATATTAACTTCCTTACATTTAAAAAATGCATTATTATATTCTTGTTTTGCTACATTGTGAATGCCAGAAAATGTTTTATTTTATTTATTTTCCTCTCAGCCTCTTCCCAGCGCTATTTTGCCATCAACCACTAATATTGACTATTTTTAACTATTTTCTTCTCTCTCCTTTTCCCCAACAGCACCACATCAACCAAATCTACATGAACCCTTTCAAATATGGACACCATTGTTTCACTGAGACCATCTGATGGACCTGCCCCAAATCTCCTCTGTGGTGAGGAAAGTGATTTTCCTTACAAAACTGCAATCCTGCTGCTGCATTTTTTGCCCAAGTCTTAAGGCTTCCTTGCTCTTCTGTGGGATTTTCCTGACACAGTGCAGCATGTGATGGTGCTTGAGAAGTGATGTTGATATGGTGCAGAAACTCTTGCAGCTGAAAGAAGGAGAAGCAGGTGAAGAAATGGGTGGCGTCTTCATCAAGAGAAAGCAGAACATAACTGGAATTAAATGCACATCTGCCAGTGATGGTCAAGGTAACATAAAATTATAAATATTGACAAGAGAGACCGTGTCCTGCCCTGGCTGGCAGGTGAAGTCACAGAGACAGGAGTTGTATCATCAGCTTTGGTTATAAGATATTTCAGTGAGCCTGGGGAAAAGGAATAAGTGAAACTTCAGTGCTGAAGACAAACTTTCTTACCATCTCTCATTACTGGTATGTTAGAAAGGAAATTTCTTTTTCAGTAATTTTATCTGAAGTGTGAAGACATCTATTATACTTTATCTGATTTAATTTGTAGTTAGAATAATGTAACATATTGTAAGCATAAAGCATGTCACATTTGCACTTCGCTCTCTATTGACTTATCTTAAAATACTGAGTTAAATTGAAGATACCTGTGTTTTTTCTCCTACATTTCCAATCAAAATTTTAAACCAAAATCAAAGTTTCAAACTAAACTTTTAGACTTGGCTCTTGCATTTCAGGTATTAACCACCACTCTCTAGGCAGTATTGAATAAGTTGTCTGAAAATTGTTTGCATTAGTTTCCAGTTTTCCATGATTTCTACAACAATGAGAAAAAATAATTGAATAATTAATTCCTCAAAGTGGTGAAAATAGTACTCTTTTCATCTAATTTAGAAGAGAATTGAAAAGACAAGTATCTTGAGTCTTGTTGGATATTAAGATCCTTCCTTATGCAAATAACCAGTGTGTCTTCAGAGAGAATTTCTGTGAAGGCCTGTGAAAAGGCTTTAACTCTTCTGACCACTGTTCTCCTTTCACATCCTACACATCCTGCCCTACCTTGGCTGGCCACATGGTCCTTGAGATGTCTTTTTGAAATCATTTCCTGACCAGTCTTCCTTTGCTTGTATTTTTGTGCAAGAAGACTCTCCACCAAGGGCTGGTGCTTGGCACGGTAAGGTGGAGGATTTGAAGATCCCCTTGGTGAGATAATTTCTTTGTGGGCAGCGTGAAAATCAGGAATAATTCTGCAAGAAATTTGGGCTGACTTAAGGGAAAATTTGGGGAGATGAGAAGTGACCATCTCTGGGCTGTGGAGAGAGGAACAGAAGAACAATGAGATGCTTTGAGCCGGAGGGGTAAAATGTGAAATAACAGGGTCAGAGCCACCATATCTCACAAGATTGTGTTTAACCGAGCATATCAAAGCCTATGTCTTCTCCAGCACAATGTGTGCCCCTTCCTTCCCTCACTCGGTGTTTGGCCTTTCCCTGTGAGGGTGGATGCCCTGCTCCAGCCTGTCACACACTGTGTGGCTGCTCCTCACCCCGTGACTCCCCAGCTCCTCCTGGCTGAATGAGTTCCCTCTGATCTCCATGTCTTCAGCTGCTGTCCTCCACACAGGAGACCCTTGTGTCTGGCAGCCACTGCTGGACCAGGCCCATGGAACTGCTACCCTGGCTCCTCTCCTGCATCTCAGCTCCAGGTGATCAATGTGGGGATGGAGTCAAAGGTCTTGGATCCCCACAGAGGAGTGGTGCCTGTGACACATGGATTGGCAGCTGGAAGGCAGAGGGACAGCAGAGGTTTCACCATGAAAGGAGTTGAGGAGTAGAGAAGGAAATTGTTGCACTGCTTGTTCTGAGAGAAAAACACTCTCCAGAAGACAAAAAAAAAGAGTTCTGCAGTTGATTTATATTTCTATTATAGGCTTATCCTGTTAGCTTGTTCTTAGAGAAGAGCTGCTCCCGGAGGTACAATTTATCCTTTTTAGAAACTCTCCTCCCCCAAGAAAGTTGCAACAGTGGAAAGAACAGAAGTTGGGATGGTGTTTGAATGAGGAATCTAAGAAAAGTGACTGAGCAGCTGGATTCCAGGCTGCATGCAAAGGAAAACTCTTCTGGGTGCAGGCACTCAGTGTAACTAGTGGAGAAGCACTTGTTTCTCAAGGAGAGGGACTTCATGGGAGTTGCAATGGTCATTTTAGAGGTTTCCCAAATGCTGTTAAGGTGGTGTTTTGAGAACAACAAGAAGAAAATTGGAAATGATTCTAACCTGTCAGATCCTTCTGGTTTGCTTCTTCTCCAGAGGATGTGAATGTAGCAGGGGATTGGGTAGGTACAAGGGATATGAAAGATAAAGTTGAGTGAAGAGCTTGCAGAATACGGGAGACCTTTGCATCCATGAGGACAGGCTGCTGAGTCAGGCCCGTGGCTACGTGCACACTCAAGAAATACACATGTGCTGATAGAAAACAGATTTAAAAGGTAATCGTGAAATTGCTTTAGAGCTCTGGATGTGTTTGGAAGTTTGTGACTGGTTGTCAGTGATGTCATAACCATATTTATTATAGCTCATAAATGGATGGGTCTGACTGTTTTCCTTATTTTAATGTATAAATTGCAGTTTATAATGGCAATAAAACACGCCAGGCTGTGCATTTCAGGGTGATTATTGCATTTCTCAGGTGGTTAAAGTTACTCTAACTGCTTTTCAGCTCAGATTTCAATAGTATTTGCCCAGTGTTCAGGCCATTTTTACTTGTATTTTTATGTACAAACCTCAAATTAAAGTGTTTTATTGCTTTTTAATTAAAATGTTGAAGTGTAAAGAAGGAATGGTCACAGGCAGATGGAGAGGCACAGTAGTAGGTGTTTTGATGTAAGGGGAGTGAGTGAGAAGGGAGATGGGGAGAGGAGAGGCTGCAGACCCTGTCAGTGTGTTTGGGTATTTCACAGGTACCCACTACTGGTTCCAGTAAACACAAGGCTGAATGGAAACATTTGTGAGCCAAGGGCATCGGTGCCTGCCTCGTAAAATCTCAAACTGAGAAACGAGGGATTAAATGGCTGTGAACCCTTAATTAAGTGCTCAGCCCCAGCGTGCCCTCCTGCTGGAGGCTGAGACATGCTGGTAGTCCCCACACAGGGGCTTGTGGGGAGCTCAGGCTCATGGTGCTTCTGATTTTCAACATGAAGTAAAGTCCTGAGCTCTCCTTCTTTGAGACAGCAACATCCTGCGTGGCCTGATTCTCAGGGCAGACTCTAAAACTGGGGGCAATGGTGGGATTTTAGTGGAATGCAATTATTCCGGGAGAAGCAAATTCCTGGGTATGTGAGTGAATTAATTCACCAGTTTGGGCCATGTGCAGGGGTGAAAGATCTGCTCTTGAAATCCTTTTGGGGTGATGTCATGTCTAAGAGTCTGCAAAGCACCAAAGTCCTCATGTCACGTGTGTCTGTGGGGTGGTGGCCTCTGTGTCTGTGTGAAGGGAAGGATGGTCGCATCAGGGCACTGGGACAGGGCTGTCCTTGTGATGGCCCCACCACCATTCCACTCCTCCACACCCTCACTGACCCAGCCTTGTTCCTCCTCTCACACCGAGTCCTGGACCAGCCTACCAGTGTAAAACTGGTGCTGCCAGGTTGGTCTCAATGATCTAAGAGATCTTTTCCAGTCCAAATGATTCTGTGGGATGTCATCTTGCTGGAGGTGAGGCCAGTGAGGCCCCTTCCTACCTTGGTCTTGTCAGCTTCTCAGAGTGTTGAGGATGTGTGGCATGTCAGGACACAGCATCCACAAGGCTCCTGCTTCTCTGCAAGGCTCCAAATCTGAGAAAAATGATGGTTATGTCTCAGGTTTGTGGTTATATTTTAATTTTAGGAGTTTCCTTCTTGGGGCAGGGCCATTGCAACCCTTTGGGTGCATTGGTTTTTGCGGTCCATGATTGGTGAAGGTTTGGATATTTGTATATAAAATTACAGCATCATTTAGGCTGGAAAAGATTACCGAAACCATTGAATCCAGTCTGTGACGAATCCCCACCTTGTCACCCAGACCAGAGCACTGAGTTCCACATCCACTTGTTCCTTGGACACCTTCAGGGATGGGGATTCCTCCACCATCTTCCTGGGGAGCCCCTTCCAATGCTTGAATTCTACACGCAGTCCAAGCTCATTATCCAGGATTCTCTCTTCTGGTGCATCTTTAAAGGAGCAAGTGTCAGAGTGATCTAGTTTGTATCATATTGGTACGATTTAAAATAAATTAAAAAATAAAATCATGACTATTCATGTGGGTAAGGGCATGAGCATTATAAATTTAAATTAGATATTTAGCCTTTCATTAAGGAGGGAAAAACCTTCCACCCCAACAAACCAAAACCAAACTGGTCTTGCTGCCTAATTTTACACAAAAATGTACATAAAATAATTTTTTCAAGGCAGGCTTTTTCTCCCCCCATTGTTTGCCCCATCTTTATTTCTATTTCTCCTGTGCAAAATATCCCTCTTGCATACCTCCCCTTTCTTCCCATGCAAGAATGGAAGAAATGCTTAATGGGAACCAAAGCACATTAGGAATATTAAGGAAAAATTACAGTATATACACTATGAAATGAAATGCATCTTTTGTGAATAAATCCCCCCAGAAATCTTATATTTCCAGGCATCCACTTACATACCTTCATGTAACAACTTATACATTCGTAAAACATTCATTGAAAGCAGCTCTGCAGTTTTATAGAAAACAACATGCCAGGGATGCAAGAATCTTGCCAGTTCTGTGAAAAATGACACCAATTAAAGCTTAAATTGCTTGTTTTCTCATAAGGTACATATTTTCATAACTTTGAAATCAAATAATTGCTGCTTTTATATTAAATACAATAAAACAAAAAGGATGCTAGTTTAGAGGAACTGCTACAAGCATTTTAATATAATTTTCCCACCATTTAAAGTCACAAAATATGGAAAACAAGTCAAGTATGCAAAGTTCCAAGGAGATAGAGAAACTCCTTCAGATTATTACATCATTTGTCTTTTGTGTCAGGAAATGTGTATGTGATTTCATTGTTTGATTAAATGCCAAAAAAAAGGCATATTGCACTTATCTAACTGATTACAGATTTTATTCATCTGAAAAAGTATTTGTTCGTACTTTGACATTAGAAGGCAATATTTTTTTTAATGCTCCGAACAAGCATTTTCAAAAAATTATAATCCTAACTTCCCAGGCTTGCTTTTTATTTTGTATTAACAATGCACTGTACTAAAATTTCCCATACTGGAACACAGTCCCTAGTGGTTTTCAAGCTATAAACTGAGTAAACAGTCCCTTTCTTATTGAGTGTCTGTGTGAGTGCATGTTGTTTCTGGAATACATCATATTCATTTGCAGAAACCCTCTGTATGGATCTTTAACACTTTTTTCCCCCCTTTTTTTTTCTGAGGTACCTAAAATAATGGCTTTTTAAGACAGTAATATAGCCGTGTAACTTGTGGGGAAAAGCACACTGTGGCTCACAATCTGAATTAAACGTGTGTCATTGGGGGTAAGTTTCATTTAAAATACCTATTTCTGCTAATTATTCAAAATGCTTATGCCGTGCTGCTGTGCTATCTCTGATTTGTGTTAGCGTGTTTCTGGAAATGCTGTGCTAAGAATACAGGAAAATCAACTAAAAATATTTCCATATTGAGTTCCTTGGGCTTTTTTAGTAAGAGCATAGAAAGGTGGCACTTATAGGTGACATTTTTTGGACTCTCACCATATCAGGGTTGAGAAACTAAGCTTTACATAATGAAGAAACCTTAAAAAAACCTCAACAGAAATAATTTGAGGAGAAACATGAAGCTTCATCTGGGGACTTCAAGGTCAGGTACCATTGGCCTGGCCTCCATTAACCCCCACAGGAAATCTTCCAGAATCCTTATTTTATCTTGAGTGGGTGTTCCCAAACTATCAGTTTTTTCTTTTTTTTCTTTTTTTCTCCACCAAAATAGAGACACAGTTTCCTTTAAAAGACATGAATTTCATCTGGTAGAACATTTTAACAATGTTTACACGCCACGGAGAAATTTGCAGGGAGAATGGTGATATTTTAAATTGCTCTATTAACAAAACTCTGCCTAAATTTGGAAGAGGGAAAATTATTTGAAAACTTAGTAAGCGATTAATAGTAAGATATTAAAAGACAGCTAAGTGTTCTCAGTCACTGGGGAAAATAAACTGGGATGGTATAATGAGATCCCTACAGTCTTGTGATCAATCCAAAGTAGCAAGAATGTAATACCAATGGGTTAACTAATTATTTGTATATATTTAAAAAGTCTCTCAGTAGTCTGAATCATGTCCAACGTGAACGCTGAGGATTACATGGTCTATTATTAACCCATTAGTATTGCGCTTTCGGCGCTCTTTGGCAACAAAAAGCTCCAGCAGGAATAAACCGTCTAAAATACGTGTCTTTTTAATCAAGTGGGTAAATTTTTTTTTTGGTGGGGAGGGAGAGTGTAACTTATTTATAGTGTCATTTTAAACTCAAGTTACAACGTCTTAGATTTAAGAGACAGGCCAGCAATGCAGGCAAGGGTGTCTCCTGCGAGGAGACAGAGATTAATGCCATGTGTACTGATGATTCTCCACCACAATTTAGGATTCTGGTGGCGCCATGACGCCCGTTTTTTATGGTGGTTTGCCAAGAGAAAATTACTTAAACCAATTGTGAATGCATTCCTGTTATACTTTTACACAACCACATTTCTGTACATAAATAGCATAATGAGTATTTTTTAAATGATCTCTCGTTCCAGATTCACCTACTTTGCATAAAACGTCAAGCACAGGAAGGAGGGGAGTTGAGGTTTTGTTTGTGTTTTTCTTTTTCCTTTTTCCTAACTGAGAAAGGTTTTCACATGGGAATATACTTTTTTTTTCTCCCCTCCTCCTTTCTCCATGACAACTGACCACAATTGAAGTAGGTTCTTCTTAACATACTGTAATGTGAGAATTTTCTTCAGCTGGAGGGTGTTTTAGTCCCTAAATTGAAAGCTGTTCTACTTCAGTGCATAGAATGTGAACATGAATGTTAGGATCAGTACATTTGCCAGGTAAAGTTGGTACAGGGGCAGCTTGAAGGCCCTCAAAACCAGAAGTTTCTAAGACTTTACAAATCTGAGGTTGAGAAGAGTTTGTAAGCTGAAATCTTCTAAGCCCAACATGATATTCTGATATTAAAGAGAGTGTACATCAGGCAAGCAGAATATTTTGAAGTGTTTTTGCTAAGTAACTTCACAACTTTTTTTATCAGTTTACTTGTTTCAATATTTTGCAAAGAATGCATTTATTCATTTTTGCCCCACTCTGTGAAGAGGGGTTTGTGGAGCTGTCTATTTTGTGGTGTTATTTCTGTGAGCCTGCTGTAGGTCAATAAAGCAAGATTTATTAGTGGCTTTTAGAAATGCTGGTATTCTAATCATTGCTGTATTTTTAGGAGTGAGTCTCTTTGTTGCCTGAACCACTTAATCTGTCTCCACGAGTTTGGTTCTTGGTTGTGTTCCTATTCGAAGGCAATTCTCAAGTGCAAGTGTGCTCATGCTGGGTGAGGGAGCTCACAGAGCTGCTCTGTCCCTCTGAGGGTTTTGAAAACTTGAAATGAAATGAAGTATCTAGCATGGTATTTAATGGGAGGAGGGCTGTGTGTGAGGATGATGGGCTTGGAGGCCGCCTCTGCTTCTGGTTTTGCTGTGCTCTGAAAGATTTGTAATTCTTTTAAAGTCAGTGGCTTCCTACTGTGACTGTGAGAACTATGGTAATCAAGCCTGAAGCATTTGAATGACAATGTTGTCATGTTTAAATATTAATCTGACTTGAGCAGATAGAGATATAATACTGGGAGAGAATAATGTGTGTCTATAAATAAGGTCCTTGTCCAAGGCCAAAACGAGCACTCTCCCTGTGTCCTTAGGCATCAAAAGTTCTTCCTGCTCTGACAGAACGCTTGGAGGGGTGTGACTAAAAAAAATCTTTAGTCAGGGTTGAAGTTTTCATGAAGAAATATCAATGTGTGTGCTGAGGAGAGAGTTTTGCTTGCTTTCTTACAACCATTGCAACAAGTAACAGGGACTTCACACAAAACACAGCAAAGCAGCTGATCTAACCATATTTCCATTTTTATGGTGCTCCTGGTAGAGAGGTGTTTACTGAGCAGACCTCTAAGGAAAAAAAAGGTGGTCTCCAATACATCTCTGTGTTCTTTAACATAATATTTTGGTTTGGAAATTAGAGACTGATTTAAAAGTAATAAAAAATTAATTTATTATTTCAAAATAATATAAAATATAAAGGAAAAATAATTTCCTCTTGATGTGCAATTAAGTTCAGTGTTTAAGTATACCTTCAGTGTCAGAATAACAGATTTCTATTGCTCAGTGTGGTTCCTGCAGTTAATACATCCAGTTGTATCAATATTGGCTGTTAAACCAGTGCAAATGGTGGTCTTCGAAGTACATTTGCTCTGAAAATTGGAGAAATATTGCAGGGAAAATGAAGAAGGAGGGCTAGGAGATTAAACAGTTTGGGAGTAAGGGCAGAAGAAGTTTTCTGGCAATTTAAGGATGATTACAGTCACTGGAAGTTATGAAGGTCTAGCAGTTTGAAAGGAGAGAGAGAGAGAAGACTTTGGAAAAGAGATGGAAGGGCCAAGTACACAGGACAGAGAGGTCAAGAGGAAGATTGGCAGGACAGCCAAAGAGTTTGCCTCCAGAGAGAAGCAGAAAGGGATGACTTCCTAAAATAGAAAGCCCAAAGAGTATCATCAAAGGATTCAGCTGTGGGAAACCTGTCCAGCTAAAGAGGCAGCAACTCTCAGATGTTTATTATTTTTTGGAATGCTGCAAGATGTAAAGCAGTCAATTTCAATTAAAATAAAAGCATGTTTAGATTCAGACTAAAAAATTTGCCTTTCAGATTTTCTCCAGAAAACTTCTGCTGCAGTTCAAAAAGCCCCAAGTTATCTCAGGGTCTTAACATGTTAGAAATTGCCCAGCTATTTGAAGCATAGTTGAAAATGTGTGTAGGGGACTGCTTTGCAGAAATATGGAGCCTTGTAACAAGAAGTTGTAATTTAAATTATCAAATATAAAGTGTAGCCCAGTGGGACTCTTATCATGGGGTGACATTTTCAGACTTACTCATTTTTTAACTGTACCTTCAAGTACCTTTATGATCACCTGTCATATATGTGTCACTGCTTATGTCAGCTTGAAAGGTCAGGGCTTAGAGTTAGAATTTTGCAGCAACAAGTAATATCTGTGACTTTTTTCAAGTGTATGAGATAATACAGAGTACATCAACTTCTGCTGCTGGAGAAACATTGACTTGTGACGTAGCTATGCTCGATAGCTTAATTATTCATTGCTTTGTTCCTTTTTGCTTTTATAAAATTGGTTTCTGTCAGGTTTGAAGTATGTCAGCTCAAGACCCAAACATGGATCATACTTGCAAAGTCAGCTGTACAGAAGTCTTCACTTAATGAACATGTTTACTTTACTTTTGTGCTTCTATAAATAATGTGTAATGTAAATTTCCAAGGTCTAGGGTCCCTTTCCCAGAGGGGAGGTAGTTCTGGTGCAGGAATTGAGAAAGTTAAACCATTGATGCTTCTGATGAGGGCTCTGCAGCTTTATTTGAGATATTCTCTAGAACACCTTACTCAAGGAAACTTTTATTTTTGGCTGCCAAATGTATGGAGAGGGCACATATGTAATAAGGCAAGGGTTGGGTGTTTGTGGAAGTTATGCCCATATCTATCACAAAGCATTTCTCTACAAACCTCTGCTTTGTACCCTCATTTAAGGGGAAACTAAAAATTCTACTTGTAATGCACAAATGTTTGTTTGACACTTGTGATATTATCAGGGTAGCTCCATAAAACCTGATGCTATGATTTTTATCGATTTTATATCCAGAATAAAGAGGAAAGTTACCATTTTGCCAAAACACACATTTAAGTCTTCAGCCTTTTGGTGAGAGTTGTGACATTTCAACACTGATACGTAAGAAGAAAAAAAAATTCAAAATGCTCTTGTAAGGAAGCATCTGTTTACTAATGATGCTTGGCTATCCCAAAGTCAGCCCTGTGTACTGGGATGATTATAACAGGATTTCAGGGGAACAAAGGCAGAATGTTTGGATGAATTTACATGAATTTAACAGAAGCAGGTTTTAGTAGTGTCTGTGTCTGCGTTTCTGAGAGCTCTATGAGAACTGTGTTGTGAGAACAATAATCCTAGAACAGTGATACCTAGGTTGCTTTCAGTGGGACCAAAGCCCACATTTATTAATCTACACTCAATTCGTCTACACTTTCTAGTTGACCATGAAGTTTTGCACACCATCATCTCCCCACCGATCCAGTACAGGTGTTAACCAAGAGCATTGGTTATTCTGTGTTTGAGGAGCGGAGCTTTCAGGGAGGGCTCTGGGAAAGGAACAACCAAGCCACACTGTCATGTTCGGCTGACACAGCTGTTTGTTGTACAACCTCTCCTCCCTGCTTGGACTGTTGCCATGGATGATTTAAGTGTGTTTGGAATCCTGGTGGGTGCTGGAGCCTTGCTGGGCCGTCTCTACTGGGACCAGTGACTGAAGAGGGCATCAGTCGTGCTCGCTGGTTGGCAAACCCATGCAACGCCAAGAGTGAGGAAATAAAAATCTAATGCTCTTCAAATGGGCAGCCTGACGCATAATGGAGATGGGGCAGCGAGCCTGGGTCTGTCAGGAGCATCACTTTAACCCAACAAGACACATGTAACCAGGCATGACATGCTGGCGTGCTGGCACGGGGACTGGTGCATCTGAAACAAAGGCAGTTGCTGAAAATCAGATTCCCCTCACCCTCAGCAAATTTCAGTTTGCAGGATTTCATGATTAACAGGCTTTCTTGGATATTTACAACTTTCTGGAGAGAGAGCTTTTCTTTTTTTTTTGTTCTTTTCTTTTTGTTTTGTTTGGGTTTTTTTTTAAGAAAAAAGTTAAATGGAACACACACATTGCCTTTGAAATGTAGCCATAGGAAGGTCATATATTTAGGTGTTACATATTAAAATATTGATTTTTTTAGAATATAAGACCCCTGCTTACAATAAATACAATGCAAGTCATAACCTTTATTATAAAAATATTCCAGTGTTCCATGGTAAAGGGTCATTAACATTGCTATACTGTAGAATTTGATCATTACTGGAGGATACTATGTTTTGTTTTTAATCAGGCAGTGATTTATATAGAAACTTATTAAGAACCAAGATATGGCTCATTTCTGATCTCTGACATGCTTAAAAGATGTTACAAATTAAGGGATTGATCCTGCAGATCGCTGGGCTGATAGGAAGAAATGTCAATAAGCAAAGTGCTTGCTCTGTCACTGGCCTCTTCCTTGCACATCAGTAGATGGGGCAGCATGTCCTAGGGGAAGCTGAGATATTAAAGCTGTCCTGATCCCAGCCATTCCAAAGTCCTTGTACCTTAAGAGAAGTGAGGCATAGATTCCTTCTTTTATTTCAGTTCTGGATGAATGGTTGAGGGTTGCTTTTTTTTTGAAGTGGAGAAAGTCTCACCCCTAAGAATGCGTTGGGATGCTCTCACTTGAGGTGTTGGCTTTGCATCCTCTTGTACTTGATGTGTGTGGCCTGACGTTGTGAAGGGGCACCTGGGGAATGGAGAATTTTGGGAAGGGCTGATGGTGAGCAAAGGTGGCTGGGGGCATGGATGTGAAGCTGAGATACAGCAGAGGTGGTATTCATCACACAGAGATCCTTCAGCTCCTTGTAGTGAGGACAGGAGCTCATGAGCCTCTTTAGTGCAGAAAATTGACTTTGGGGTTCTTCCAACTCAAGATATTCTGTGATTCTCAGTGCTGAAAATTCAGCCACACAGTGACAAGGGGAGTTCACGCAAACAGTTTAATGTGATAACTTATCATGCCTTTAATTAATTAATTAATTAAAATTATTCCAGTTGCATTGCGGCACTCTGCTGGAGTAGCTCAGCCAGAAGGTTTGTGCTGGGGTACTCTTGGCTGCTGTCAGCATCACCAGTGCTCACAGAGACACTCTCAGTGGTAAGGAAGTGTGTCCCCTACCAGTATGACACAGATCACCCTCCTGGAACGTGGATCTGCCTGCAGTGCTGGGCCCTCCTGGGATGGGCATTGCTGAGGCCTTTGGGATGGCCATAGCAGAGCCAAGGGTGCTGAAGGGAGGGAAGTGCCACATGGCAATTAAAATAACTGCTGGA
Organism: Bombycilla garrulus; assembly: GCA_013400315.1. NCBI lineage: Eukaryota > Metazoa > Chordata > Aves > Passeriformes > Bombycillidae > Bombycilla > Bombycilla garrulus. The sequence continues at coordinate 1,034,544 of VXBU01005406.1, forward strand.
AATGAAGAGTTCCTAGCAGAAAAAACTTGCCTTCATATTAACCCCTTTATGTGAGGAAATCTGTGAACAGTGTGATGTCGAATGTTACCAAGAAAATTTCATAGAGGGGAGCAAAGTCTTCCTGTGCCAGAATGATCCTGCTACACATGCATTACTTATTAATGTGGGTGACTTTGGTTTGAAGGGTTTAAACATTTTTTTTTTTTAGGTAGTGAATGTTTTCCATTATTTTAATTGGGAAAAGCCTGATAAAAGCAAATGTACACTTGACGTGTCAAAGAACACGCTACAGCTTTTTTATTCACATGTGAAACCTGCTTATATGTCACTTTATATGATTTTCTTTTTAAATTTTATTAGCTGGGTTTTAGTGCTCTTTAAAGTAAAAGTGATAGCAACCAGGTGCATTATGGGCTAGATGACACAACCCTGCCAACACACCTACGTGAATAATTCCCACATTTCCAGGCTCTGCTGTTTGTGCAGGACCAGGCAGATGTTTTGTGCTGTCGATACACAGAAGGCCCTCAGGCAGACACCAACAGTCTGATTTTTAGACCATAAATTATATTTCACTCCTCTAAAATGAAATATAGTAATTTAAAAAAAGGTTGTTCACCGATTTTTACATTTTTGTCCACATCATTTTTCTCTAATATTTTTAAGTTCTGATGAGAATTTAAAAAATTAAACAACATATCAAACCCCCCTATTTACTTGCTTTCAGCCATTTGAAGCCTTTTCATGGCTATTCAAATAGAGAGAATGCCAACTATAAATATATGAACTTTTGAGGATAATGAGAGGCACAAACTGCACCCCATGCAGTCACTGCTGCCTGTACCTACATGAGCCTGTTACTGCTTAAAATTTTATATGGTTATTTCTTTTTAAACACCTCAGCAGATTGAAGCGAAGACTTTTGCAACCTGAGTTTAAAGAAAACAAAAAAAAAAGAAAAAAAAGCCCAGAAAGAGCCTTATATTATTTTTTTCTTGAAGCCTTTGATCCTGCCTCTCCAGTCGTGGGAACCAGGAGAAGTCATCTCCTGTGAACTGTGAGTAGGAAGCTGCGAGGGAATCAGCAGATGAGTTTGAACGTTAGGCCTTGTTTATGCTGGGGATTAAGTCATTTGTGGTCAGTGCCCAACGCAGCTGGGCTGCTGCAGGCTCCCATCAGATGACATTCCTGCAGGGAGAAGGAACCAGGGCATTTCACTCCCCACCAGAGCAGGGGGAATCCAGACCTGCTCCTGCTCCTTGTGCTCCCATCGTGTCAGATCGGAGCAGCGCTCCTCGGGTGAACGGAAAACTTCAGGGAATAAAAGGGTCCTGGAAGGGACTGATCAAAACCATAATTTTATGGGTGTAGCAATAAACAGCCAAGCCAAGCCCAAGCTGCAGAAAAGCTCAGCGGCAGCTACTCTGTGTTTCTCGAGGTTCTGAAGGAAAAAACAATCGGCAGATAGGGAAGTGAGGGGGAAAAAACCACTTAAATTGCTGCAATGCTCTGTCTGTGGGACTATTTCAAATATCTGCCTACATTTGGTATGTCCTAGGCCGTGCTCTGAAAGTTTAAGACTTTTTCCAAAGGTGGTTTTATTGTCAACCACTATTAGGGTGGATTTATTTTTTTCTAGCAGGCACATGGTTAACATCTTTCTGTGCTTCTAAATATAAACTCGCTTCCCAGTAGTATTATCCAGGTCTCGTTCCTTCTTTATTTCTCTCCCTTTTTTTTTCTATTCCTCTCCCTCTTTCTCCCCGTCACTGTGGATTTGATGAGGCTCCAAGTTACAACTGGATGCTGTGAGGATGGATTGCTGTTGAGATCCGTGCCGAGCTGCACCAACACTCTCTGTAAAGTTTTACTTTCGTGGAGTGCTATACAGTGACTTTTTATGTGTCTAAGAAATGGAAACATTTTGTCTCGTATAAAAAAAAAAAGAAATATTTTTATACTGTGCTCCATTCACAGACCACATCAGAGGTATTCTAAGAATAGAATAGATCAAATATATTTTATGGAAATATAATGAGAAAAGGATGTGTTCCCAAAACTCACTCTGAACAAAGGAATGCAACATAGTCAGGAATACTTTAATGCGCCTAACAATTTTCTCATGTGAAAGGCTGCAGGAACAGTCTTGGTTTGAAGAAATCTTCCAATTCTCCCCAGGCACCCTGAACTTGAAATCAGAACTAGGAAAGCTATATATTACAAAAAAAGAAAATGTATGGAAAAAGTGACTGAGGGCATTAACCATAAAAGACGTTTTGAAAAGAAAAATAACATCAATATGAAACATTTTGTCATGTTTCATTTCATTGATCATATATTTATTTTATGTGCTCTGGAGCGCTGAAGCTTAGATGTAACTACATTTCAGGAGCCTCATATTAGACCTGTCATTTTCTTTGTGGTGAAAACTAAATAGCAAGGAAAAAAAAATAAAATAGATCTCAATTATTAAATTTGGGTTGGATTCCATTGGATTCTGCTTAAAAAAAAAAAAGGGAGCTTGGAAAAAGAGACATTAAATTAACAGCTATTAAAGGCACTGCCTGTGTGACAGATAGGGAAGTAGGAGGTACACCTACAATGTAAAATAATGCATCTTTTCCACGGTAATGCAATATGTTCACCTTAAATAGGCTTGTAATTAAACCTGCCACTGTTGATTAGATCAACCACGTAGGAAAGATGCATTTGTATTAGTTCTAATTAAATCTGTTTTAAACAAGTTGGAGTTACGGATTGGCTTTTCCACTCCCCAATACAATAATTATGTATTTCAGATGGTGCACGTGGCTACTCTGTAGTAGATCTCTGCTTAAAAGGCTTTTCTGTAGCTGGTTCCCAGGTTTCTTCTGCCTTAGGTCTGAACTTCCTTTCTTGGCAAAACCCTCAATGATTTAAATTTGGGTTGGTACAGGAGCATGATGGATGGAATCAGGCCAGTGTGAGCACCATAAGAAATTTGTTTTAGTGTTGGTAAGGAAAAATATTTATTGCAACTGAGGTTTTTGAGTCTTAATATGTTTTCTAATAAACATAAGGTTGGTTTAGAAGTTCCTAGTGGAGAGAAATGGGATAGGGCAGGCCTGAGCTTGAGGAGCTCGGGCAGGTTCTGGCACATTCATGCCACTTTCTCCAGAGTTGGGTGGCATTTACCCACACTCAGCATCTCTGAAGGTTGCTGCTGTAAAGCCCAATATGATCCACTGTGTTCGCAGAACCCCCTGCTGGAGTCTGACGCTCTGTCAGAGGTAAAATTATACTCTCCTTGGATTGTCTGGAGTGAGGATCTTGGCCCTAAGTGGAAATTTTCAGGTATGTCAAGCAATGCAATCTCTAAATGCTAACAAAGTCCTATTGTGATGGTAATTTATTTGGGGGCATTCTGTGCAGTTCAGATATCTGAGCAGGTTTTCAAAGGTGTAAGTCCAGGGCAATACCAGCAGCCTTTCTCTCAGTTCTTCATCCCTCTTCTCAGTGCAGAGCAGGTTGTGGGTTCTCAGTGAAAATGAAGGGATTGGAGATTTTGGGCTCCTTTCTGATGCTGAACCTGTTGGGCTTTTGGGCTCTCTCCTTGTCGTGGTCCTGGTGGCTTTGTGTGCCAAAACCCTTTCTGCGAGACAGGATGTGTCTGGAGTGCAGAGATCCGTGCCTGGGAGTATCCTCAGGATGGGGTGATGGCCAGAGATGCAGATTCACCTCTGGGCACAGCGTGGCTCTGCTCCTTTGGACTCCTTTACTACCAGCAGCCAAGTGGGTCAGGAATTGTGATCGTGGCTCTGGGAATGCCAGACTTTATTTCTGAAACAACCCAAGTGCACTGAAAACCTTCAGGAACTGAGAGTGCTCTGTTTCGCATTGTAACACAACTGGAAAAAAACCCAAAAACTTGTATGTTTTCATATTGATTTTCCTTCTCTTGGTGCAGCATTTTCAATTTAAATGGCAGCAGACTGAGGCACAGAATGGGAAGGAATGTTCTGAGCTCTGCAACTGGGAAAAGAGCCTGGTTTTCTGATTTTGTGTCCATGTTATCCAATTAAATTTTGTCACTGTCCTGTGATTTCATGTCCAGGGCAGTATTGCTTCCACAGAAAAGCTAATTATGGAATAAGATAAGTATGAAAGTGCCCATATTTAATTACTACTATATAGTATATTCGGAAAAAGATTTTTTCCCCCTAAAATTGTTTTAATTAACAAGAAGGAAAAGTTTATGCTGATTTTTATTGTCACGAGATAGAAAGAAAATTATTTCAACCTACCATTGAACTATATTTAACTTCCATCTTTCTATCTACAACAGAAAACTTGAAAATCAGTTTGTTAGATTTTATTGCTCCTTTTTATCTCATAAGCGTTTTCCTCAAGTACCATTAAATAATGATACAATTTTTAGAATATCAGTTTTCAGATGGTAAAAGTTGAATTTTTGTTTTTAAGTTGTGTGTTTTGTCCTTTCTGTATTTCTTAGCTGAGGGGGAAATCTTCTACCTTCCAGAAACCTGATAGTTTGGACCAGATCCCTGTCTGAACAGGTTGTATGCTGCCCTTTTCAAAATCAAGCTATCAGAGGATGCCCTTCAGCAGAAGTGTTAAGAGGACTTGGTGAGCTTAACATGTTTCGCCTGCTTAATTTAATTTGGAAAAATTCAACCAGAAAATGAAGTTATTAACAGGTTGGTACATTCAGAGATAAGATGATGTCACAGGAAAGCAATCAAGTGGGCAGCTTGTCAAAATATAAAATATGTATCTGTCAGAATCAAATGATAGATAAGCTGTGGCTGGGTGTAGGATGCAGTGAAAATAGTGTGCTAAAAATTGAAGCCGAATCCCACCAGTCTGGAGCACAAGCTTTGAGTGACTATTGTGGTGAGCAGAAACACAGCAATCCTGGGGACATGACCTGTGCTGCCTAAACGTGGTGTGTGCAATTTCTGGCCACTGGCCAGAGGCACGTTCATCCCCGTGAGACCTCCAAGGGTCAGCAGAGACCTTGGAAGTGTGGCTGCTCCAACAGCTGGGGGCTGAAACCAGCTCTGGGGTCCCCAGTGTGAGGGGATGTGGAACTGCTGGAGAGAGTCCAGGGGAGGCCACGGGGCTGCTCCCTCAGGGCTGGAGCCCCTCTCCCAGGATGGGAGAGCTGGGGGTGCTCACCTGGAGGAGAGAAGGCTTCAGGGAGAGCTCAGTGCAATTTCAGGGCCTAAAGGGGCTCCAGAAGAACTGGAGAGGGACTGGGGACAGGGGATGGAGGGACAGGACACAGGGAATGGCTTCATAGTGACAGAGCAGGGTTAGATTAGAGATTAAGAAGGAATTCTCCCCTGTGAGGGTGGGGAGGCCCTGGCACAGGGTGCCCAGAGAAACTGTGGCTGCCCCTGGATCCCTGGAAGTGCCCAAAGCCAGGTTGGACAGGGCTTGGAGCAGCCTGGGACGGTGAAGGTGTCCCTGCCCGTGGCAGGAGGGTTGGAACAAGATGACCCTTGATGGTCCCTTCCAGCCCAAACCTTTCAGTGGTTCTATAACTGAAGCTGGGACACCCCATTAGCTCAGATATGCCAAAATGAGCATTAGTCAATATTTCCCTGCATAACTTGGAAACTTTTGAGGCCTTAAAATGTGAAAATAATCTGTCTGGCCAATGTAAGAGCATTTCTGTGCTGGAGAGGTCAGATGAAAGAGAGGAGTCTCCAGTGTATTCTCCAGGAACACGTACATGTCGTGTTCCACCACAGCGCCCTTCCTGCCTTCTGGCTTGTCATTTCAAATAGCTGGCACCAGGAGGTTAAAGTTAATAAACTTGGGAATTTTAAATGACAATTTGGAGTCTTGTATGAGCAAAACAGAATAGGCCACTTAGCAAGGAATGCAGTCAAACTCCCAAATATTGTGATGGCAAAATGAAAGCAATACCATTATAATAAAAGTCAGTATTGTGTTATCATTGAATTTGGGGAGACGATCCTGTTTGTGTGGAACTTCGTTCACTGCAAGTTGCAAAACTGAGCAGCTTAAAGGCTGTAAACTCTTAGGGATAGCTCGTGAAATGTGTCTGTTTGCTCAGGGTCTTCCATGATGCAGAGTTTAATTGTGATGGGAATTCTCAGGAGTAAGAGAATACAAAAAGTAGAAGCTCTAAATAAAAGGCTGCTCTTATATTTAAAGGTCAGAAGGGACTGGTCTGACCCCTTCATCTATGGGCCACAGTGATTTGTTCACTAATATCACCATTCTGTTATTTCCAATTTATGCTTAAATAGTTCCTAAAGAGTCAGCTTGAGATGTAATCTTCCTAGAGAAAAAATAAATTTTAATATGTTGTTCTATGGAAATTTTTTTCAGTACAGAAAATATTTTTCGCTTAAGTTTCTTTAGCCCTCTGACCTTCAGAATTTGCTTCTTATTATTTATGCCTGAAAAAAAAATTAACTTTTATCAAAATCCTTCTCTTTCATGAATGAAACAGGTGGAGTTTAAATCTGTAACGACTCTTAAAAATTATCCTTTCTTTGGGCGAGATTTTTTCTCCCCTGAGTTAATTCCAGCAAGTTTGCCAGGCATTTTACTGTGTTATTTGCAGAAACTGAATATTTTTGGGTTTAGTTTGGTGGGGATCTTTTTTGTTTTCTAATATTTTCCCCAGTGCTGTATAGTGAGGAGACAGCAACAGTCTGCTGCTGTTATCCTCCATTTTATGTACTCGAAGATCACATTCTGGAATTTGGAACTCCAAGATGTTGGCATTTTATGTGCTGTACTTAGTCTATATCACGTTTTTATTCAGCAGTAATTGTAATGGTGATACAGAATGATATATAGTGCTGCTGTACAGATTTAAAACATCATAGATATGTATCAAGTCTTAAAGTGGAACATATGATGCATTTTTGCTTAAAATTTGAAAATAAATCACAAATCTCCCAGCATGAGGAGCTCTGTTTTAGACTTGTGTAACGACAATGCTCTCGTAATTGAAAGAAAAAAGAAAAGGAAATTTGGGAGACTGTTAGTCTACATGTGGCATACTTTTTTCCCCCTTGAATTGAAAATAAGGGAAAAAAAATCCATTGACACATTTGGACTGAAGAACTCTTTGCTGCACATGTTTTATATATGTGGGTTTATTACACAGCTCATGTGTCTTAATTAGGTAATTTATATTGTGTTATCCAAAGAAGATGTTCTTGTTCAATTGGATACACAATGAAAGTTTCAAGAAAACTCATTAATCCTGTGTTTACAGAGATCAGAGCATGGCCATGGAATAACAACAGCCACAAATGTATCTCCATATGCTGAGGCAGTTACCTATGAGGTGGTGTTCCCTGGATAATTGTTTGGAAATAGGGACATATACACAATATAGGTAGGGATGAGTCATATTTTGAGCGAGACTTTTTCTTCCTAGTTCTCTTCCTGAAACGAAACATATTAGATTTATCCACTGTGCATCTTTTGAAGCAAAAATTTGATGATAAATCAAACTGATCTCAATGAGGAAAGTTCAGTCATTTTGTTATCTCGGACAATTTGAGCACTGATGTTTCAGAGGGGTAATGGCAACTTTAAATTGAGCTCTCCTGACCTCTTTTTTTCCTCTTTCCCACAGACCCTTGATATTTCCTAAATGAGTGTTTTGTTTCCTTGTACTAATCTGACACTGTTCACCCAGAAACTGAATCTAGTTATCGCTGGTTAGGCTAATTAAGATTTCTTGGTTTCTCTCCCTCTTTGTCATTAAACTGGATTTGAGCTTCACATACCCTTGCAATTACTTTGAAATTCCAACTCTCCTTGCAAATACTTTGAGAAATCTGAAAGCTAAATGGTTCCCAAGTTTAAAATAGGGTGTTCCCTAGTTGAAAGGCAAAAAAGCAATATCATTATATTTGTATTCTGATGAAATTCATTATGTACAATATAATTTGTGTCTCCATAACAATCTACTCTTCTTCAATTAGGGATTAAGCCAGATACTATGTTTTCTCTAGATCTTTTTAGTAATTTTTTTTTTCATTGAAAATACAGAAAGAATTTGAAATGTTTGTTACTGGCAGTAAAATATATGTTTGCAGAGTTTTTCTTCTGTTTATTGTAAATCAGCTACAGAACAGCAATCCATGGCATCAGTCCAGGAAACTGAGATTATGAAGTTAGGCAGTAAAATGATGAACAAAAAATCGTGTTTATAGATCTCGATGATCGTCTTCTTTGCTATGCAGTGAGGACCTGCTCCAGCTCCCTTTGAAGTCAACAAGAAAACTCCCACCAACTTCCAGCGGGATTTGGCTCAGATGCCGATTTTCCACATTTGTGTCCAGTTTGGGGTGGGATACGGCAAGAAGGGAGTGCAGGCAGAGAGCTGTAAATGATGGGATTGGTGCAAGGACCTTGGGTGCAGTGGGGAAGGAAGGTGAAGAGATGATGTTATTTATCTCACCAATTCCATTGTTCTTGGGAGCACAAGCACTGGAAATGGTGACACACGGCTGGCCAATTTGGTGTGCTACAAACCCTCGCTGCTGTCCACAACTCCAGTCCCCTCAAGAGCATTTAAAGTGTAACCTAGGAGAAATCTGTTGTAATTTGCTCTCCTGCTCTCTGTATTTATAAGCCTACAATATTGTAAGTTTTTACTGTGGGTGGACAAGCAACATCCACTCATATCAAAGAAGATAGAAGTACAGATAAATATAACTTTATACATTCATTTTTATATAACTTATGCAAATGTATGCACAAGTTAGTCACAGTCCCCAGGCTGGCAGCAGATCTGATGTGGTCATTGTTGTGGCTTGTTTTGGACACCAGCGTTGCTGGACAGTCCTGCTGCCTCCAAGCAGAGCTTTGCATGTGTAAGTTTGTGTGCTCAAGCAAGGTTTGGCTGGATGGAGATGGCAGGATGGGACATAGAGGGGCACGGTCATGGCAGTTCTTCATTTCTCCAGTCGAGGTGTGGCTTAGGCAAACTGCATGTGGAGTCTCCCAGTGTTTTCTCTCTTGAGGGCATTTCCAAGAAGGGTTGAAATCTGAAAACTGAGGCAGGAGGAGCTGGCTTTTGTGCATGGACTGCAGCCCTCACTGGCATTTGTATGTTCACAGAACGATTTGGGTTAAAGATCATCTCACTGCAGCCCCTGCCACAGGCAGGGACATCTTCCACCAGACCAGGCTGCTCAGAGCCCCATCCAGCCATCTCCTTGCTCAGCCTCATCCCCTCATCAGCCACCTCCTGTGACAACTAGAGTGTTGTTCTCCACCTTTTAAATTAAGTAAAAAGTTGTATTTTACTCCTGGTTGCTCCAGAAAAGAATAATTTTCTTTAGCACTTGCTGTTGAGTACTAACTGACCATCTTAAAAAACAAATCAAAGACACAGCAGCTTCATGTTCTTTTCTGTGTGAACTTATCTGTTCCCCAAAGACTAAACAGAACAAAAGGGACAGTTTTGGTATGCTGGGGTTCAGTTGTCAAAATTAGTATTCTTAATGTTCTTCCTTATTTTAAACACCCATGAATAACTTGGTCCCTACTTCTTAGATTATAGATTTTAGTGTATGAATTTTAATAATTCTAATTAATGGTGCTATCTTTATTATATTACTTTGTACTTGGGTTCACTCTTTCATCACAAGATCTCAAAGCACTCTATTAAGCAGCACCAAATCTTTGTAAAGTAGATGAATTTTAGCCTATTGAGTTTATGTATTGGGTAAGTGTAGTAAAGGGAATGAACAGTTTTTCCAAAGTTGATTTCAGAGCTTTGCATTGATTCTCTGCAACATTTAAACACTGGGAAAATTAGGCTCCAGAAAACTTGACTCCCACTTCTACCCACTAAGTTATGAATCTCTTTTCTCCCCATTTTGAATTTCAAGTAATCTTTGAAAAATTTGTATTTGTGAGTCTTCAAATATGAATAGTGATAATTATATCAATATCATTAATATGCACTATTAAAATAAATCTACATTTGCAAAGCTTTGATGTGCTTACAAAAACTGAACTTTTAAATGAAAGTGTGTTTTTAAATCACTTGTGTATTGCAGAAATCTGTTAAGACAGTCTCACAAAGATCTGCATAAGCTCAGAGCAATGATTCACGTGCCCCTGCAGCTATGTCTTGGGAGCATCACAGATACCTGATGGAACAGACCTGCTCAGCACCTCACAGGTTTTTTTTCTCTTACCATATTTGTTAATTATGGTAGTTTTCAAAAATCTGTTTGGTGTGTATGTGTATATATATAAATTTATGTGTGATTTTTTTATGGTGCTGTAGCTGTGTGCTGTGAGAATTACCACCTGGAAATCTGTCTGCTAAATCCACACCAGACTTCTGTGGTGGACTGTTACCTCTGATAATCTCACCTTTCAAATCCACCAGGTATCGCAGATGTTGTAGTACTTTTCTTAAAAGTTCATCTTTCCCTTTCCCACTGCTCTACACCAAGGTGAGAGCTGGTCATTCACCACATGAATTTTCTTCTTCAAAAGGATTTTCATATTTAAGACTTGTTAAATAGCTCAAGCTGCTACATCATTACTCTTTCTTTTCCATTTGGACATTTTAAGACACTTATCTGGTTTAAAAATAATAAAGTTGTGACCTTTAGTTGACATTCCAAGCTCATGTTTTGAAGGCTGTGCTTATATTTTGAGGTTGCTGCCTAGGAAAATCAAGGCTGACTGAACTGACTAATTCTGCTGAACTCCTTTCAATGCTTTTTTGGGGGGGAGTTTTAGTCTAAAGGAGCATGTTTAACAATCAGTCTCTGCCCAGGCTGCTGAAGGCAGAAGGTGCCTGAGAGTGAAGCAAAAATATTTTGAAGAGCAGGATTGGACTCCCTGTCTCCTTTGCACTAACCACCAACAGCTGGAGAACAGGATGCAAGAGGATCACATCTCATGGACACGTGAGCCAAGGCTTGAGGCTTTGCAAAGTTTCCAGGGGAAAAGGTACAGGGTTTTTTTTGTTGCCTTTGCTTGATTGTCTGTATTTAAATGGAATGGAAGTTTTTAAATACTAGCACAGATCTTTGTAAAATATGTAAATTGTAGTCTGTGGACTTTCTGTATCAGGTAAGTGTAGCAATATGTGGGAGGTTTTTTTTTTAGTTTATAGCTTTTTTACCAAATTGCTGAACAATGCAGCTAAGCAGCAACAGGGGGAGGACTTAGGTGGGATGGGGAGATAAGAAAAGTTGGGGAAAGACCAAAGGATGTCTGTAGGTGTCCGGGCAGTCTTCAGACTTTTGTCCTATGGCTTCAAACCCTGGGATCAGTGGATTCTACCTATTCCAGTAGAAGTTTTGGTCAGAGCAGCAGTTTATGGGAGAATGTCCCATTGCAGTTTATGGTTCTCAGTAGTGATGGCACAGTGCCTGTACTTATCTGGTTCCAGGTCATATGCGGTTAGAACATGTTTGATCTCCTCCAGAGGACAAGGAGTATCCCACAGCCACCTTAATTTCATCCCCTCTGGCATCTGCTGAAACATCTGGTGGTGGCTGGATTTGGAGACATTACAGTGGATGTGTTGGGAAACCCGTCTGGCTCGGGATGAGAGTTTTTCTTCTCTGTGCTGCACAGCATTGGGGGATCTGGAAGTCCTTCATGCTCTGACCTTTAGCAAGTTGAAATGCTCCGTGCAGGGCTGTCATTGAGAAAACAGCATTTCCTGCTTGAAATTTCATGAGGCATATTTTTAGTTGCGTACTTACGACCACTGGTTAAAAATGGGGTCTTTTTAACTGCTACCTTAGGCCTTCGTATTTTAGTATAAAAACCCACCCTTTGTTTCTTGATGATGCTCTTTTGGAGATAGTTATGTGGGGATAGTGTTGACTAGTAATTATTTACTTGGTCAGATGGGTTGGTTTTCCTTCAATCTAAGCATTTCATATTAGCAGCGGCATCTTAAATAGTTATTTAGAGAAGAGCTGCAGAAGATAGAAACTTCACAGAGGAGGGGAAGAAAAAAAATCCAAATAAAAAAAAAGACAAAACAACAAAAAAAAACAACCCACCACACACAAGTTAGAAGGGCTTAGAATAAATTATTGTATGTCATTCTGTGGGAAAATCTTCCCGTACGGATGCTGCGTTGTTCGCAATGTGAGTGCCAGATCCACTCAGCTCTGCTTTGCACTTCTGTCACCCTTATCACTCATGAGACGATCCTCTTCCACTGTAAGTGCTACCCCCAGCGGCATGTACTCATTTATAGGGCTTGCATGCTTGTGCTGAAGTCAGGCACCCAAGAGGCACAGGATGAATTGACAGTATAGGCAGATGCTTTCAGCAAAGGAACCAGGATGTTAAAAGAGCTTTAGCGTGGTTATTGTTTTGCCAGGCAAATCCATGTACTTGTCATCAAGGTGTTCAGGAGTATTTCAGCCTCGTCGTACAAGCTGAATACAAGAGCTGTAATCAAGAGTTACATCATTTGGTGAGACAAGACCTTGAGGAATACAGCAAAGGGAAATGTGCATAATTAGAACAGTTCAGTTACAAGAGAAAGGGGCTTTGATAGTGTTAGAAATGCAGCTGAAACATGCAGCCTCCATTGCCCTGTCATCAGGCATTAGATGGTAGATGTCAACGGGCCAGGGGGATCTCAGGATCCAGTCAAAGAGTGTGGGGTTCCCTCTTTGAACCTTTCCAATCCTCAGGAAAACACCTAAGGTGAGCATCTGCTGAGCCAGAAGGTTTCCTTCTCCATTTGTGGGCAAACACCAAACCAGAGATTAAAAAAGAGTCACTAACTAAAAAAAAAAAAATAAAGTAAAGAGCAGTTTGTTTTGATAGTTTTTCTCAGAAAAGAATGCTGAGAAATAGGAGCATGACCAATTCCTCTGCCACCTCAAAATTCCTGTAAAGGAAGAGGCTGACATGAAGAGGGGCCAGACGTGGTGACAGGGAACACGTCGTAGGTCGTCAAATGCCTTGGGGCCAATGCGCTTCCCATGGTGATTTCCACACTAACAAACTTGCCAAAATCCTTCCTAGAAATTTCACTTGGGGGAATATAAAAAAAAGCCTTTAGTGACACCCGTTCTAAGTATGCAACATCCAGCCTGCCTTATTTAGATTTTTCACAAAATATTTATCACTGCCATAGTGATATCTATCCTAAAAAAAGAGACAATGTTTCAAAGCAATTTGACCTTCTCTAGACCCTATCCAGAGACATCTCTATTCTTGCACGTGTATTATTGGCAAATGTTTTGAATTTTTGAGTTTGTAGAGGAAAATGTTCAACATCTCAGGGATTCTTGAGCCATGGGAGACTGCTTTCCACCCACCACTGAGTAGGTTACCAGACAATACTTAACGTTTAGGTATCAAATATGTTGTAACTATCCCTGGATGTGCAGTGAATTTATTACATTGCTCCTCTTTGCCTTTTCATTTTTCTATTTATTATAAGGCAAAGCTTGCTGGTGAGGCAGTGTGTCAGTGGGGCACTTCCAAGGAATGCCACTCAGGGAGCACTGGAGGAAGGATTTCAGCACTGATGCTCTTCCAAGACATGAGCACCAGCTGGCATCACTGGCACTCATCTTTTGGGTGAGACTGCGTCTGGAATCCCCTCTGTCTCAAAGAAACACTGCAGCAGGACACTGCAGGTGAGTTCTTCTGACATTAACTGGTTTCATGATGATCTAAAACTCAAGGTTAGACCTTTCTTTCCTTGAGGCTGCTGGCTGAGCCCTGCTGGGTGCTGTGGAACGCCAGCAGTGCTATGAATATCAGGAATGCTAATAATGGGGTCCCATTTCTAACTTGGGAACAAAGGTTTCATTGCGTGCGCATAACTTCCACGGGCAAGCATTCCTCTTGTCTTGCTGGATGAGGGGTGTGGCTCTGCGTGAATAACCCCAGTCCTTTAAAAGAGTGCTGGAAGACAGTCAAAGAATTGTTTCTTTGCCAATAATCGTAGTGTGGAGAGGCGCCAGGCTCAGGTTTTAATCCTGAAAATGATTCCAGTGCTGGGAAGGAGGTAAATATAGAGTGCAATCTGAGATCCAGGTCTTCGTTGGGTTTGGAGGTCTGTTTACTGGGGGTTTTGTTGCTGTCCTCTTGGGTTCTTTATAAATTTCATTTTTTAGTAGTTTAACTAATTTATCCTAATTTTCTCAGACAGTTCATAGTGTTGCTTGTTAGTAATTGACTCCAGGGTGTTTAATGTGTTTAAGCCAATAGCAGAGGTCAGAGGAACGGTATCTAAAGACCGCATGGAGAGCATCTGCATATTTGATCTTGTTTTCACCAGATTCCTGGCTCTGGCTGTCTTAGGGATACCCAAGAGGGTCGCAGTTGTCATAAGCATGTCTTAAGTGGGTGCTTCAGAATTGTCCTGGGCTGGTATTGAGCGTGAAGTATGCGCAGCGGAAGAGGGAGCGAGGGAGGAGGAATGCGTGGCATTCCCCTCCGTCTCTCTGGCACAATTGTCCTGGTGGTCCTGTTTCAGCTGGTGGAATCCAGAACAGCCCCATGGCTGTGCTAGGGCACGTGAAGCTCCTTTTTCTGACCCTTATATGGCACAGGATTGCAGCACAACTAGCAGGGTGGGTTTGCAGCTCCTTTTCCTCTTTGCTCAGCCACAACGAGCCCAAATGTGATGTGTTTAGGAATCTGGCCCTGTATTTCCAAACTCCATGCAAATATGGTAATAATAGCTAAACTGACATTTGCTTTCGCTTCTGTATAGTGTGTCTTTAATATGATTACTACCCTTAACATTTAAAGGAACTTTGACAGTTATGTAATCCCTTCAACATTTAAGTACAACAGGAATTTATTATTAAGTGCAGTGGCTGGAAATGGAGCGCTTTTTTCATTCACACTATAAACAGTTATGTTGGATTAGTAATCCTGCTTGTCAGAGTTGTTCACTGTTTGATATTAATCAGTAGGTTTATGAAAGGTGCAATAGAAGGCAGAAATGAGCAGTGAAGAAGTTGTAAACCTTGGTTCCATAAAATGAGACTCTATGTATTGCTCAGGTTCACAACATTTCTTGCAGTAACCTTAGACTGAGGAGAAAGGAAGTGCTGCATTATGGTAGTGATGCCTGAACTGTCTTGGTAAACATATATTTAGTTTCTCACCATGTAAATGCTGTAGCTGGTAGTGATGAAAGCCCAGACTTCTGAGAATGTTTTTAGGTTGTTTTGTAAAGAGTGTGTTTTTCGGATTGTTGTGTAGATCGAGCATGATACAACCTAGCAAAACACTTAATGATCAAATATTACATGACAAAATGAATACCATCTCCTTTTGGTGCTTATCCACTATTAAAATCATGTGCAAATCACTTCACCTGAATATTTCTACCTAATTTGTGGGTTGTTATCTTTGAGCTACATAATTAATTTCTGTATCTTGCAAACACTGTTGCACTGCAGGTTTGTTGTCGATTTTTTCTTTTTTTTTTTTAACACTTCTGAGTCTCTAGTACATATTCATGCAGCACGTACAGAAGAGCCAGGTCTTCTGGTTGGAAATGTCATCCTGTGAGATCTTTAGATGATCAAAGTGACAATGACACCATTGTAATGCAACATGTCTTCAAACAGTGCATAATAAATTACCATGATTGGTTAATGAACATGCATGATTAATGAAACAAAATATAGACATATAAAAAAGACTTTTCTTGTAAATGTCAGTCATCTTCCTTGTTCAAATGCTTCTGGATATGTCCCTTATACACCTTGCAGAACAGCTGACACATACGTGTATGTAGATACACAGTAGTGAAATCAAAATAGAATATTTAACCTTTCTATTAGAAGTGAAATTAAACTTGAATAGCATATTTGACTGGTTTCAATACCTAGGTTTGTTTGAAGTTAATTTTACCCCCTTATTTCTGAAATCTTGCTTATTACAGCTTTGTTTTGGCATTGAAAATATAAATCTTCATTGAATAACATTGGACATCATTATGTATATCTTTCAGTGATCACTTTTAAAGCAACGTGGCATTAGCTTTTTAAATTCTTGGGGCTAAATTTAGCATTTGCTTGTGGTAGGATCAAAAGTGTCAAAAATCTTCATCACTGCCTCATTATCAATCACTTGGATATTTTGGGAGAAGCAGTTTGGTTTGCATCGTCGGACCTCCTACCTAGCATCACAGAAGGCTGTGCATCAATAAAATTAACTTTTGTCACTCAAACTAAATCGGGCTGAGGCGCCCCTGCCAGAACAGCTCATGTGCGTGCGAGGAGCGCGGCTGATCCCGGAAACGCTCGAACCTTGTTTGGGAAGGTAGAATAAAAGAATTAATCCACTTCTGGGTGTTGTCCCAGAGTTTTCTGTATGCCTCAAAAGAAATCCAGCAGGAAGGCGATAGATTCCCCCTCAGACAGAGCCAGGAAAAGGAAAAGTTCTGGATCCAACCAACGCAGCGATGGGCTGGACCAGACCCGGCCTGCTCCGTGCCGGTGTGCAGAGGACTGCCCAGCTGTGCCTCACCTGTGGAGGCCTCGGAGCTGTGATTTACAGTGCAGCTGCCCTTTGCTCAGCTCCCCGTTGCTCTGGAGGAAGTTGCTGCAGCTCTTTCCAGAGCACAACGTACCTCTCATCTCCTGCCAGCTCTGCAGAGCAGAGCCGTTCCCGACGGCAGGATCACCACCCTCGTCGCCTCCTCCATCGCTCGCCAAGCGGGAGACGCTGCTCTTCCAACATCTGGAGGTCTGCTCTGCAGCATGGGGTGCCTGGGGTTCACACGCTCCCTTTCTCCATGGATCTAGTTCCAGCCATGCTTGGGAGCCTTTCCCAGTGAAGCCCAGCATGGCTGGCTGTCCTTGCTGCCAGCGGGCCACAGCAGCAAGGCAATAAAAAGACAAAAATCACAGCCTTCCTGCAACATCTATTATTTTTTGCTGGAGGTTGTATGAGCCAGAGTGGAGGGAGGTGAATGTGTCCTGCCTGGCTGCATCCTGCCTTGCAGCCAACCCACTCAAGAGACAGAGTTGACTTTTCTTGGGCCTTTTGGCAAAAGAAACAATTCTGTTAAGTCTTACCCGTTCTGAAACACTTTGTGTGGTTTTAAGGTAAAAGTGAGTGTATGATCCTCAGCATCAGTTTCTAAATAGCAGATCATCACCCAGTAACTGCTTTTTTCACCCCTCCTCTCCCAGATTTCTTTCAGGTGCTCTGCACTGTGCTGTAATTAGATATGATATCAGCTGCTAAAGATATGTCCGTAGTACATCCAGTCCTCCTTCCTCCTGTGAATCCATCCGGAGCCCACTGATATGGTCCTCATCCATGTTTACTCATAGATTTTGTTATACTTTGAATTCATTATGAAGAATGGTAGTTTTCTGTGTTTCTGGGGTTTTGGTTGGTTTGTTTGGGATTCAAGCTGTGCCGTAGCTGCAGTTTGCCCCAGGAACCAAAGAAACCACTGAGCTTTTTATCCCCTCAGGAGAAAGGTAACAACAATTTATGGAGAGACTGCAAAAAGGCAGGATTAGAGGATTTTAGAAAATGTAAACCTTTTCCTTTTCTTGTTGTACAGACCTTTCCCAAGATGTCATTCCTAAGGAAAATGTGCTACTGTAGTGTAGATGGACGAAAAGTTTAAATTTGGGTTTGAACAAAGTCAGTACATGTGCACTCTTCATCATTTAAATAATTGTTTCAGTATTGCCTGTGAAACAAATATTTAGACTTTGATCTACTTCTAAAGCCAGATAGCTCTTGAAAATTTTCCTAAGCATTTTCCCCATTTCCTGAGCCAAGGAAATGATTTTTCAAAGCCTAAGTCAGCTTGTTTTATCTCAGAGGAAATAATGTCATTTTAGTGTACCTGGTAGGGCCAACCATTATTAAGAAAATATTAAGAAACCTCAAATGCTCACTTTTGTCCAAAGATTTCTGAAAAGGGTAAATCCAAACAGGACAAAATCATTTCTTTCAAACCCTTAAGCAAATGAAATGTACAGATTTGCACTGTCTTTTCAATAATATTCTTCAAATTCTAATTAACAAGTAAACCAGGCCACATGCAAATTCAAATGAAATTTTATTAAATTTTATCAAATTAACAGTACAGGACATGAAAGGAAATAATCTTAAAAATATCAGCCAACCACTCACTGGTAATAATGCAAATTGACTTCTCTTTGCTCTATACTACTGTGAGAGCTTTGACAAATCAGTCAGAAAGAAAGTGATGGACTTGCATGAATTGCACTCTGTGCTGGGTGAGAAATAGCTTCAAGAGGCTCAACTATTTCATGGCAAGATCTGAGCCAAAATATTTAGAATGGCAACATTTGGTAAATCAGCTTTCACCTTTTCAATGCTTATAACAATCTAGCTTCAGTCTGACCTTACAAAAAAAAAAGTATTTTTTCCAAACTTTTTGAAATTTAAAATTGTTTGTTAAATTTATTGCAGGAAGAAAAGTGGGATGCTGGGTTTAAAAAAACTGTTCACCTCTGACATGCATGGTCCTGGTGTAGGTCATTTTGAGTAATCATGGGATGAGCTCTGCTGGTGTTTGGAACCAAGTTCCAATGACAAATTAGTGGCATCACTTGGGAACAGATTTTACAACTGAAAGTAAACAAACTGCGAAAAATCTAATCCAGAAGACAAAATTAATTAGTATGAGAACAATCTATCAGAGCATCCGTAAAAATAGAAAAGCTACCCATTGTTTGAAGCAAACAGTCCCTTCCTTTGCCTTCACTGTTTACCCTTTAAAATTGAAGGTGATTTCTAATATCTGCACTTTTTTTTTTCCTTTAAATTTATTCCTTTGTAACAGATTCTAAGCAGTCTCTCTGTCTGAAAGGTGTTTATAACACCAGCTAATTTCTTTCTGGTTTCTTCAAGGTTAAGAATATCCATAGGTATCCATTCAGGGCATATTTATTCAATGGTTAGAAAGTACACCAAACTCTTGTCTAGTGTAGACTTTATTTTAGGAGCAAACATAAACACGAAGAAACTATAATCCTGGTGTAATGTAGGAATCTAATTAAGACTAATGAGGCAACATTAAATTTAATGTATGATGCATTTTATATGCCTTACCATTAGAGCTGCAGCAAGCTGTTCGTCAGAGCGTCGAACTTTGGTGAATAAGCCCCTCAAGGCATTGTTAAACAATCTGGGCTCAGGCCTTCTCCTGCCCATTAGGTTGTGCTGGGCTTGGAAAAATCTAGATATAAATGGAAATTTTGGTGGGGGGGGAAGAAAAAAGTGGGGAGAGGCCTCAAGAAGTTCTGCCCATCTTTGAATGGCTCAGCAAACTGATAAAAAGGGAAGATAAATGGATGGCTGCGTGTGACACCCTGGTGGAGATGCCAGGCTGGGGCAGAAGGGAGGAGGGCCAAGTGTAATGTGTGAGCTGCTGTTTGAGAGACACCTACAGCCATGGGAGAGAGGAGAGGCTGGGATTGAAGTGACACAGTTTATCAAGAAGAATGGGCATCAGCTAATTAACAGCACAGTTTATTATTTTCTTTTTGCTTTTCTTTAAATTCTTATTAATTTCAGGAAGTTCTATAAGTCCTTACATGTATTTAACTGTACAGGAAAATAAGAGTATAGCTCCAGATATAGATTTTGCTCTCCAGAATCCTTCCCCCCAGTACAAACGGAAGACTCCTCCAACAATACAAACAAAACTTTTAATGATTTGTTTAAGTCCTCATTATTGTAGGGATTTAAGACTTGTAGATGTGGCATTTGGGGATATGGATTAGTGTTGTGTTTGGCAGTGATGGGCTAACAGTTCAACTTGATGATCTTAAAGGGCTTTCCCAACATAAATGGTTTTATATTTGCCTTAACAAGCAGGGAAGTATACAGGACCCAATGAGGGTAAAGATGAGTTTGAATGCAGAAGGGGTTCTGAGGAAGGGGGAGATTTTTGGAGGAACACGTAAGGAGTTGACTTCATGGCTTTGCAGTACAAACTGGTACTATGGTGATGGGACGGAAGTGCAGGCTGAGCTGCAGCTTGGACAAGTTCCTGGGCTCTGGTGTTAATTGGTGATTGCCAGCTGCTGTGAGACTGGGCCAGCCATGGGAAGAAGGTGAGGTAAGAGGGATTTAGTTGGTGTGGGGAGAGGGGATGGGGAGGGCCAGTGTCAAAGTGCACTTCAACCCTGCTGGTCCAAAAGCTGAGTTCCAGCCTACTACATCCTGGAAATTCATTCCAGTTTATATTATTGCATGTGTTAGTGATGGCTTGAGTGTTTGAGACCTTGAAGTATTTCATCTACACATGAAATTGGATTTTTTTCTTTTTTTTCTTGTGGAATATAGCCATGGAAACCTGTAGTCTGTGCTGGAAAATAAATGACTGGAAACGTTTCTCGGTGACTAACTTGCTACGAGACGTTATTGTAAGTACAAGCAGCAAGTTATACTTTTGACAACAAACAAATGTCATGTGCTGGGTTGGAATAAAGGATTCAGCAGTGAGGCTGGTCTGAGGAAAAAGATGCTGTCAGGATGACTGGCAGTGGTTCTATAGGAAGATTGCAAAGGTACCTATTGCACAGGTTTGGGCTGGGGGAACGAGTTATTCCTTGCAGGAACATCAGAGAGCACCATGAAAGCTCAGCTGGGGGCAGAAAAGAAAACAATGCTGCCAGAGGGGCTCCAGGGGAGGTGGGAAGGAGCGACATGTTCACAAGTGTTTGGGATTGACCTCACTCAGCTGCTATGGAAGTGTGGGTGGGGGGGGACGACTTCAAGGCAAGCAGATGTAGGCTGATGCTGAGAGTTTTTACAGCCCCCTGGTGTGTGGGGCCATGCTGGGACCACCCCATCGTACCTGACCTGGCTGCCCGAGAGATGGAGAGGAAAAGCACATGCGAGGGGGGTGGTTTTCCCACCACAACCTGCTCTGCTCTTTCCCTTCCCGAAGGGAATGCC
The DNA here is from genome assembly GCA_013400315.1 of Bombycilla garrulus. NCBI lineage: Eukaryota > Metazoa > Chordata > Aves > Passeriformes > Bombycillidae > Bombycilla > Bombycilla garrulus. The sequence goes on from VXBU01005406.1 coordinate 1,055,484, forward strand.
TGTGTGCCTCAATACCTGTACAAACCTGAGTGAGGGTTATGTAGTTGTGTCTGTTCCTTGTTCAGTGCTGAACTGTAGGTAGATGGAGAATGAATTCAAACAGGGAGATGTGAAAGTTTATGGAAGCAGACAACTCCTGTGACTCCTTCATTCCTTATCCCGTGCTCTGTGCTCACCCAGCAAACTGCAGAAAGTGCAAATTTATTGCTAATAGAGTTATGAATTTATTTTCATTTCATTTTTCCTTCTCCAACATCCTTCTAATTTCCTTAATACCAATTCCTGATCTTTCTTGTGATGAACTAGAGGTATGCATGCTTTTCAAAACACAGGTATAGGTCCTATATTTCTCTTTAGGACTTTGTCTTTTCCTTGACCATGTCACACTCTGCTCAGCTTTTTCCAGCTGGGTGCTCTCTTCCTGTGTTTGGATCCTGTGGGTCACAGTTCTGGTGTGTCCTCCCAGCTTGGCCTCACTGATCTGGCCTCCAGGCAGCCTGTGCCCCACTGGGGTTTGTAACACACAGGTTTAAATACATATCACAGCCAAAGCAATCAGGGCTAAGACATTTGCAAGGCTCCTTAAATCCCGTCACTTCGGTGTTTAACCCAATTCTAGGGAAAATGCGATAGATAAACCTACCTGCCTTTCCTTGTTGTGTATGAGTGTTGTTTGGATTTAGGTCGAATTCCTTGAATGAGATAAACATCCTTTTAATCTCGGCGTCCTGTTGCAAATGGCTTTTCCTTTAGGAATGGATTCTCACCCTCCTCTGCAGCCAACTTCCTTTTGCTTTCCCACTGAAAGAACCGAGGTATTACCATAGCTTGGGATTCGTGTCTGGGATGTTAGGACAAACAAGGGTGGTGCAAACCTTGGGAAATGTTTGGTCTGCTAGAGAAGCACTCAGATGGGCTCCAAATAGGATTCCTAAGTTGTACAGGGATCTGGTGGTTGTCAGAACTCCTGAGTTCTATTTACTGCCAACGTGGCCACGATGCAGTGGGAACTGCTAACTTTCCTGCTGCAGTGTTTTTCCTGCTGGGGTGTGGGTTGTGTTCTCAAAATCCATCTGGCCATTACTTGTTTCCCCATCACAACAAGCAGTCAAGGTAGTTTTTACATAACCAGCCTTCTCTTTTCAAAGAAAAGAGGTGATTCTTGCCCAGAACTGTTATAGGGCTTCCTCCAGCCCTGCCTCTTGGGCTGTGCCTGCTCCCTTGAACCTCTTCCCTCCGTAGGGAGCCTCTTTTTAAATCACCAGTAAATCACCAGCGATGATCTGGGAGAGACTGATCCTCCTCACCTCTTCAATAGGTAAATTGCCCTTTTAGAAGAGTGATCCATGCTCCTGTCCTCATTTTTCATATCTCACTCAAAAAAAAAAAAAAAAAAAAAAAAGAAGAAAAGAAAAAATAATCTTCCAGGGACTTTGACTTAAGCAAAGGCACTTTAGAGTCTTTTTCTAATGTCATTCTAAAGTTAAAAAACAATTTGACTTCAAGGGAGATACAGCCCAATTTTTTAAAAACTTAATAGGATTAGTCATGGGAACTATTTTTAGCAAAAGTTCAACTTTATCCATGTATTTTAATGTGGGAAAAGTGTGTCCTTTTCCCTCTGCTAATGTTTGATGTATTCCAGCCCTCCTGCGAGTGTGTTTGAGTATCTTAGGGGCTCTGGAGTGGAGGAGAACTTCCTCTCGGATTCTCTCTGTTTTCTTTCGTGAAAATGACATTCCTAAGCTGTTTCACTTTCTGACAGGAAATGGAGCCTTGCCAAAAATGATTAAAGTCCAAGAAAGCATAACAGTTCCAAAGCTGCAGCAGTTCTTTAGGAGTCCCGAGTTTGACATTGTGTCAAACAAATGTGAAATATTGTTTAATAAATTTGAATAATACAGGGAAAGGGAAAAATGGTTCTTGGCTTATAATGCTGGTGCTCTTTATTAAGTCTGTAAAGGCCTGCCTAGCTCTAATAAATTGAAATATATACATAAATATACTTGTGCATGGATAACAGTTTAATATTGTAATATATAATGAACAGCGCACAGGCACCCCCCACATGCAGACATTGATTTATTGGTGCTATGACCATATATATATTGATATGTGTGTGTAGACTCCCTTACAAGTTTGTATATATTTATACACGGAATTACCATTCTCAAGCAACTCCTGTGCCCTGCTTCATATAAGAAATATCATAAGCGTTATTTATAAGGTGTGACGCGACATTATGACTTTATAAAAATACTAATCTAATTCTAGGTAAAATACAATTGTTCAAAGTTTCTCAATGGTTTTTAATTCAGTGTTTGTTTAAAGGAATTAGTTTGAGGCTTTTGCTTATGCCAAATGACACCTTATCATGTAATTCCAGTGTTACTAGAAGCAGAGTAGCCTGGAGCTGAGGCTCAGGGAAGCAGTGGGAATTCTGTGGCACCCAACAACCTGGCCCTGCCACCCTTTTAACAACTCTCTCTGCCACGGGGGCTTCCAGCCACTGAGAGTTTGACAGTTCTCAATATTAGGGTATTAACACAACAGCTCTGTCAAAATGAGCCAGACTTCTAAGAAATTCCTGTGCTGTTGAACCCAAGTGTGAAAAAGTCCTGCCAGGCTCCAGTAGTCCTAAGGTTACTCCTCAGAATCCACAAACACCCTTCAGCATTTGTAAGTTGGCTTCCAGTCTTATTTTGGCTTTTGATTGTGCTGCATTCACAAAAATCACATTTTTAAGTTGCTCTCTGGCCACAAGACCAGGAATTTTTTTTCCTTTTTCTTCTTGATTTTAGTATAAAAGCTGGATTACATCATCACCAGATTTAAGGAGCTTGCAATTTTAGAATTAGTCTAATGACTTAAGGCTCAATAAAATTGGGACATTTGGCAACTTTTCTAGAAAACGTGAAAAGTTGCTTTGTTGGTTCTTGCAAGAAAACTTCACTTGTTTCCCCTCTGTCAGATAGATTACTCCTCCACAAAAATATATCAAATATTCAGGAACTTATAAAATAATAAAAATGTTCTCCTGACACGGTCTTGAAGGCAAAACATTCTTTAAGTGAGGTGCGTTTCAAAGCGAAACTGTGGGAAAGGTTTCTATTTTTCATTCTTTGTGTGGAACTGCCGTGCTATTTGATTAAAAAGAGTCCTCTTTAATAGTTTTTCCAGTGGCATTTGAAATTTCACGTGGGTGAAGTGGAGCCGGGACCGTTGGTGCCGTCATTCAACACGGACAGCGATTCACGGCTACTTTTCAGAAGAGCTAAATTGATCAGACAAGTCAGTCAATGTCATTGAGCACTATTTGTCACTTCATAAGCAGCTACAATCTGCTGCTCCATAAATGCAGAAAGACCGTCGGATAAATCACATCAACCAGTGGGAGTAGATAGTATCCCTTCATCCATAATTGGAGCGGCCCTCTCCTGTCACTTTCGCTCATTCCCCGCGATTCCGGCGCGGATTGACACTGACAAAGAAAGAGCAGCCGCTGTCAGAGGAGCTGGAGTCTGCCTGCTGCTCTGCTCTCCCCACTAATAGATATCCATCATAATATTGTATTAACATCACAAAAAAATCAGAGTTATAGCTCGCGAGCTGCGTGTATCGATGACATATGTAGGGGTTTCTCCTGGGTTGCGGGGAAGGCTGATTAATGCAAAAGGAAAGCTCCTGATTAAAACCACTTACCAAACCCAAAGCCACAGGGATATTTACTGCCATGTGTGCTGCTGATTTCATGACAAAAATACGATTAAAAGAGAAATAAAATAACGAGAGCGTGATTTGTTGTAAATAGACCTCCTAGAAATTTGTTAATTGTTATTTGCTGGTGCGGGGATACATCGTGGAATTATTCCTATGCAGTGGTTTTATGGTTATATAGTTACCAAAATAATTAAGGAAATGGAACACCTTGAAAAAATATTATTGTCTGTTTAGCAAAAAAATAAAAAGAAAAGAAAAAGCCCACAAAACTTCTCTTTGGCAAATATGTATTTTCTAAGTGAACTGATGAAATCAGAAGAGAGTGTTTATTACAAAGGTGTGCCAGGCTAGAAACTTTTTTTCCTGGAGAAATGCTGGATGGTTTTTACCAGGAATATGTTAGATTAATCAGCTCTCAGTCCTGGAGAGAAATCACAGTGGAATACCCAAACTGCTGTGTAGTCACATGTAAATCTCTCTGACAACCTGGAGGCACGGATCATTTGTTCAGTGTTTGGTTCCAACAACAAGCTCGTGGAGGAAAATACCTTGTTTGCTTATAAAAAGATTGTAGCTGAATATGTAATTGCTGAGAACAGAGCACTGGGATCCCAGGTCTCCAGGATGAGGATCTGGATCCTTTCTCTTTATTTTAGGGGAGAAAAAGCCTTAAGTCAATTTGCCTGTGTGTAAACAAAGCTTCACGTTGCATGTCTTGTGGGAAAGTAGTGAAATGCTTTCCTTTTAAAGGTGCTCGGTGTAAATGTCATGTTCCCGGCTGGAGTCTTTGCTGGGCCCAAAGGCAAAGCGTGATATCAAATGACTGCTACAATTTTCAGTCTGGGACATCTCCTGACCCGTGTGCACAGATGATGAACAATTTCTCCTCTCTGGGTTGGCTTCTTTGCCTCTTGGTGCAGAAGTTGTCCTGAAAGCATGCCAGGAACCTAAGTCATAGGTAAGAAGCAGAAAGGATTTTATCTATGAAAGATGCAATTTTGTTAATATTCACATAAATTCCTCTAGAAGCACAGTTCTAAAGAAAACTCAAAGCAGTAGATCATAAAAGTATTCATCATTAAATATAAGATTTTGACTGGTTTTGAGAATAAAAGAATAGAAATATTGTGCTTAAAACCAAAATGTGAGACAAATCCACGTGCATTGGAGAGCTGAACAGCATCCAGAGGAGGCAGCTTACACAGGAGCGCATTCATTGTCAACATCTGATACTGAAAAGGTCAATAGTTAATTAAATAATCCATCACCTTAGGATAGAGAGCCATCCTCACTTCTGACAATCAATGGCAGAAATATTAAAAGGTCAGAAAATGAGTTACTATATATTGTGTTTTCTTACTGTGTGTTATAAAGATGTGGCTTGTGTTGAGTGGTGTGGGCATGAAGACAGGTGGGAAGAAATATTAGCTGGTGCCCAAATATTTTCTTAGATGCTCTTTTACCAGACTTCTTTATGTGTGGGCTTCTGAATCGATGGACCTCAAAGATGCAGTAAACTTTAACAATGACAATTTAAGACTGTATCACAGAATTTATAACATGCTTTATTTATTTATCAGTGTATTTTCAGGAGCATTTTTCTCCTGTGCTGCTTGCGGTTATACTGGGATAAACTGGGTGAGTGTGCTGATGTTCAGGATTTGTTTAGATATGGGGTAGCGTTACTTTGGGAGCCCAGGAGGCAGTTTTTGGTGCTTTTTTTCCTAGATCTGATAGGTATAGCAGGGTAAACAAAGTCCACTCAATGACTCCTGATTGTGTCATTCTGCCAGGGCGTGATGTGTACCTGGTTCCAGGGTCATCCTTATGAATAATTGCATTGCTTATTCTAGGGTACTGTATTTGATCACTGAATGTTTAAGTATTTTAAATTAATTATAATAGTGTTGCCATGAATATTTTTTTGCTTTTTCTGGTTGTCTTTTGCAAAAACCTTTCCCTCCCTACTTGTGGGGCTACTCCTGTGTTGTGTTTTTCAGAGGATGAGTGTGGGTGACTTGGTGCATTTTTCCATTCCTTTCTCAGAATAGGCTGAAGTTTTCTTGTTTTCTGAATGGAAACTGGGTTTTCAATATGAAGGAAAACAACTGACTTATGTTTCTGTGCCCAACACAGCTGGAAGGGGCTCCTCTGGGTGATGTCCTTCTCACCCTCTCCAACAGCCCCTTTATGTTGGGACCCTCCAAAATAAAGGAAGGGCTACAAATGCACCAGAACAGGGATGTGCTTACCTCTTCTCCCCTAGTGTAGGAACAACATGTATTTATTAATCCCCTCTCTGTTTCTAAATTTTCTTCATTTTACTTTCCTGGTACACAGTTCTTCCCTGAGTGTAAAAGTCACGGTGCTGAATTCCAGCGTTACATCATTATTTTATCTCTCGCTATAAAGAGTTTTGAAAGACTTTGTATGAGAGGCAATATAAAAATAAATTGAATTGAACTATGGCTTCACCTCCCCACTTTTTTAGTGCAGAAACCTTTAGAGCAAAAACTGCAATATAAGGACAAAGGAGGAGATTAAGACTGTGTCATGAAAGAGGTGACACTGGGTGACAGGTCTGACCCTGCCTGAGCAGTTTGGTGCATTTGCAGTCGGCTGTGTATTAATTAGATTTTAAGTATGTCCACAACTGGGGAAAAGCCTGTTTGTATTTTTAGTGGGAAGGTTATTTTAAGCCATGAGAAAGGTATTAGGTATTATCTGCTGTGCTGCATTTATATAAACAAAGGTCTACCTGATGGTTGTGCAAACATCTGTTCTGTTCTTACCCAACATTGCACGGTTCATTAACACTTACCCTGTTGGCCTCTGAAAGGCCAGTTCTGGAAGCACATAATCTTACTTACAGATCCACAGTTGTAATAATTTGACTTTTAAAAGAAAATAATATTAGCTTGGGGTAACAAGGGTTTTCTTTGCCGTTTTTTGTTTGTTTGTTTAGTGCGTGCGAGTCCCACAGTAAAAATATGATTTTATGTTTTACGGTGCCAGCTCAATAAATTACATGAATAAATGACTCCTGGTTCATGAGAAGTGCTGTATTTTGACAATATCAGCCAACCTTACCATTTGTTTAAGCAGGAAAATGGGGAGCCAAAATAAAGCTGTTACAGAAGAAATCTCAAGAATGTTTATGAAACTTTCCTCTAGCTACATTTATTAGGAGTAGAAGTGTAGTCTTAATTTGTCATGGAGAATTCCAGGGGAGTGAGTAATTTCTAGAGCTTCTCTAAATGCCAGGACTTAATATTTTTCTGCAGCAATTTGTTTGTAAACATGGAGTAAATTGTATAGGTTGCAATGTGACAAAAAGGTATCTAGGATTTGTCATCTTCTGCTAACAGCTGTTGGGTTTATTTTATAGCATCTCATGGGGTTTTTTTAGATAAATGCTCTGCTGATGGCAAGCAAAAGCACCCTGAGGATCTCTGATGGTGGGCATGCACAAACTTTAACTGTAATAAGCTGTTTGTCAGGGATTTGCTCTCCAGTGGATCTGCTCCCCCAGGTCGCAGCAATTCCCACCAGGGTGTCCATGTGTCACCTTCAGAGAAAACCACACTGAACAGGAGGCAAACTCCAGGCAAGAGGGTAATCTGCCTTCTGGCAGGGAGAATTTCATGATGTGAAGAGGGGAATCAGAGCTTACTGGGGAGAATTTTTAAGAGAATGGGGCTCATGAATTTTACTTGCCAGTTTTCCTGGTGCTGCAGGAAACTAGGATATAAATTTTTTTTTCCACTCCCAGCTTTTTCTCAACTTGTGACATACTGTAGTTGTGGACTTTGGTCTTTTATTTGGTAGTCTGAGGCAGCATCTTTGTGGTGCACCTGCAGAGCTGGGTTCATGGCTGGACTCAATGACCTCAGAGGTCTTTCCCAGTCTTACAGATCATAGTGAGCAGTGGAGATGGAGCAGATGCTGAGGGCCTCAAATTGACCACGTTTGGTTTTTGGGGCTAGCCTTCACTGACACTGATGGACTGCTTTGGGTTTGCCCTTGATGCGCACCAGCGTTTTAGTGCCATTCCAAGGGCACCCAGCAATGGTTTCCAGACACCTCTTTGCAGTGAGATGGGCAGCAGGGACTGGGACATGTCTTTCAGAAGTTCACTCTGGACTCAAGAGAAAATTCCTGCAGAAACACACACACCTGAACGTTAGACAATGTCTTGTGGCCTTCCCTTACGTAGCACAATCAGCTGTGTTCTCAAAACTCTTCAATTTTAGATGTTTCTAGCTTGTTTAAAGATCTTTCCCTTGCCCTCTGTCTGTGTGCAGGAGGCAGGTGAATGTCTCCATAGGTGCCATCAGTGCATCCCTAGGCTGACTGTGAGCACAGCAGAAACCTCAGTAAATTCATGGAAACCACATTTTAGGCACATTATTACCTCAGGAGGGAGATGAGCCTGTCTGTGCCAGACATGTGCTTTCTCGAATCCTTTCAGAGGTTTTTCATATTTGAGTAATGTGGCAGGGACTGAACCAGCACATCAGTTCTCATGGTCCCCTGCTCCCCAGATCGATTACACCCTGTCACACCAGCACAGCAGAAGTCACCGTCTGAGGGGAAAACCCACTCGTTTCTCACTGCATTCCCAACCGCCTCAGAACCTCTGCCAGCACATGTTGGCTCTGATAACATTTTAAGATACTGCTCTGCTGAAATGAAAGCCTTGCTTGCAAGGCCACGCTGTCTGAAGTTCTCCCATCCCTCATTTAAATCCAGCGTAATTAGCCCAACTACAGACCTTGTTGTTATACACGCTGAAGTGTAATGGCTGCTATTATAGCAGCTTGCAGCAGCTATGATATATGATTTTGAACGATATGTCAAAGAAAAATAAACATGTTTCATTTCTTCATTAGATAATGTTTATTTATAGCACAATATATATCTACCTCCACTGTACCATTAAAGTTTTGACTGCTTTTTAACTATAAAATTTGATATTGTTGTGGCAGCTGCACTACTCAAATGATTGCTATAGTACAGCTGTTATCAAAGAGTAAGATTTATAGCTGCCCTACATGGTGTAAAGATATGTGCATATTTACTTTGTGTTTTACTACTTGTGTCCTATATTTTAATGACACAAGGTGAGATGAAATAGTGAAATAATAAACTTTTTTTGCTGCCGCAAAAGCAAATGGCATTATTTGTTTAAAGTTTGGTGTTAAATTATCTATTGTGCTATGATAAAATTTTTTCTCTCTGATATTTTGGTTTATTTAAATATATTTTACATGTTAGTAGCAATCTTAGGAGGTTTTTTTTACTGTTTTTACTTTTCAGAGAAGTGCTCTGGAACTGGAGTGAGAACGACATGCTTGATGAAACATGTCAAGCTACATTATGTTGTAGGTAAGGATCAATATTTTAACCCTTGGATAGATGGTTAGAGCAGAGTGAGCAGCAGCTTCCCTCACTGGTGCTTTTGTAGGAAAATTAAATGAATGTGTGAACAGGGCACCAATGCCCACTTTTATGAAGCTGCTGTCCCACATGACTCTACAGCAGCAGGTCCCTGAGCAATGGAAATAACCTCAGAAAACCTCTTGCTGTAAAGGAAGGAGTGAAAAATCTGTCCTGCTCAATGGCCAGATCCTGACCATGAGTACAAACCATTTCTAGCCAGTGTTGAGCTCTCCTGCCCAAACCCAAGGCTGCTTTCCATGGGATCCAAATTTTATAACCACAGCATGTGCAGAGTAGGCACCTTTGGCTGCTGGTTTGGTCTTGTTAGTGACCAATGTCTTGGTACACATCCTTCTTTTTTTCTTTTCCACTGGTTGGATCTCACTCAACAAGGACTGCCTAATCAAAAGTGCCTGCAAGCAGAACTGGGTTATTTCATGTAGGCTGAGATCCTTCAGCAGAAATGTGACATAGATGAGTGCAATGGATAGTGTGTTTAAAAGGAGAATTTTAAATTCAAACTTTTTCTGAAATTACAAAACCAGAAAGAAACAAAAGGAGAAATCAAGCTACAAAGCTGAGGTGAGTGACCGACTTTACATTCTAATTTAATTTTTATGACCTGCTTTATGCACTTTTATTTGGTTGATGTTAAGTCTAGTCCTGTCTGTGTGAAATTCAATTACGTTGCATTTTTTTGAGTGGGGAAGGAGGGACATTGGTTTTCCCTTAAGATAATCCATAAAGCAGTATTCCTGATTCTAGTCTGTGTTCAGTTGAGCCAGTCATGTATTTGTGTTTCCTACCAAACTCTTCTGCCTGTTGCCTTGAGCATTTCCTATGCCTGTAGTACATATTTTTACGTATTTTTACCTCTGCACAATATTTTTGATATATTTGAATGAAATTAAGGGAGTGTTTGAGATACCTCCAGCTGGAAGAGCTGAGCACTGGACAATTCTTCTTGCTGAACCCATTTGTTCTGATTTGGTGGGGTTTTTTTGTTTGTTTGTTTGTGGGGTTTTTTTTTGTTAGTTTGTTTTTTTTTTCCTGGCACAGACCAAAAGTCTATGAAAAATTAAGAAAAAAAAAAAAAAAGAAGAGAAATGAGCACTTCACGTCTTGTAAAAAATTGGGCTCTAGGTTTGAGAAAAGCTCTATGCTTCCTATTATTTTACTCAGCCATCCCTACCATGAGATTACTTTGCCTTAGGGTGATGGCTTGTAGGAATTTACTCAAGCATTACTTCTTATCAAAACTTTGACCAGCAACTTGGGGATCACTGGAGTCCCCAAGCACAGACTTTACAGGCAACTTACAGGCTCTGTTAAAATGCAAATTACTGTTAATTAGGCAAACAAGCTACCAGTAAAGCAGATATGGCATGTGAGTTGACATTAGGTAAAGCAGAAGTGATAATTTAATAACCCAACACTTTGGACGGGTCATCGGTTTGGCTCTCCTCGATCAATAGCTGCTGTCTCTGAGCATTTTGGCTGAAGCTGCTACCAGAAAAAAGGGCACTTTTGTGAAAACAGCTCTGCCCAGGTCGGACAGATGTGCTGCACCACATCTGCCCTACCAATTCCAGCAGCTTTTTGCAGAGGTAGGGCTCTCCCAATGTAAGGGCCAGCTCCATAGGTATGGAGAGCAGTATTTTGGATTAATTCACCTTAAATGAGCTTAGTATTAGTTTTCAGTCCTTCCACTGCTTTATTCCCTAAAACCCTGCCAGATATTTCTGAAGATCAGATTTTGCAATTACAGAGTAACCACATCCTAATCCTGGGTTTTCCTGCTAATCAGAAACAATTTTTCTCTTGTCGGTTGTGTTCCCTTAATTCATTTTGTCTTAACTCTTTCACTACACTTAACAGAAGATAGATGCCTGAAATTTTCACCTCTGCTCATATGAGGAGCTTTTACACTGACCAGACACCAACAGTAACTTTAATATTATGTTACAAAAATATTATTTGAGCATCTTAAGCGCATGATTCTTCAAGGTTCAGGAAACAGGAATGAAAACCAGTAGCTCTCTATAAAGACCTCTGCATCATCTGTTGAGTCCATTTTCCTTATGTAAAGTAGACAGGAAAAAAAAAAGAGAACCATAAAGAAGATAGAAAATAAGTAGCTGAAAAACCCACTGAAATAACACACCCACTGAAATAATGAAGTCATAAACACAAGGAAAATTTGTGTTAAGGCTACAAAAATACTTTACCTCAGTTCCCTTGGGGGATGTCTTTACAAGACACATGGCCCTTTTCACTTTATGAGAAGAATCCAAGACGCTCAGCTGTATTTCCAAGGCTGGGCAATACTTTAAGAAAATACTGTAAGGCTGCTATGTCTGGTCTGACCCAGGACCCTGTTTGAAAAAGCTTTACAAATATGCTGGAGCAGAGGTTTGACTTGAAGGATATCTGCCATGAGCTGATGGTGCACCCTGGCTCATTAGCTGATTAATTATAGAGCTGATCCCTTAATGAGGGACCATCATCCCAGAGCACTCCTTTAAAAATTCAAATGATGAGTATCTCAACTGGGTGATATTTTTTTTTTTTTTTGAGGCTGAACAAAAGCAGAACTCATAGAGCAGTATTTTGTTTATCCTTTCTCAGGCACCGTGTCACTGTTTTGTTCTTCACAAATATGCTCCTATCAGAGAAAGTTTTGAGTTGGAAAGGACCTTAAAGATCATCTAAAATAAAAACTCCTACTTTCTCTCTACCATTTCTTTGCTTCTGAATATTTTCCAAGGGATACAGATCTACCTCTTGCTCCCACACACTGATGAGGTGATGCAGAAGTATTTGCAGAACTAACACTGGCTCTGGTTTGCATCCACTGAAGCTGTAGTGATACACTCAGATGGCTCTGTCTTTGCAATATTTACTCCATGGTTGTCTCCTAGGTCTTAGAAGTCCTTCCCAGTGTCACACAAAATTAGCATTTCCTGTGACTGGAGTTGTGAGTAAATACTGCTGATTATGAGAAGCAATTGTATATTTTAGTGGTTATGTCCATATTTTGACCAGAAGTATTGTGACACTTCAGCAAAGTGCCAGATTTTCAGCAGGGTTTGTAACTCAGTGCCTTTGATTTTAAATCTTGTGGCCAGGTTTTTATTGTGAAGACACCCAAAGAGCTCTGGGAGTGCTGAGCTTTGTGCTAGGGAGGGAAGTGAGGCCTTGGGGAAATCCTGCTCTGCCTTGGGCAGCCTGGCACTGGCTGCTGGGGTGATTCCTCCCCAGGCTCCAGCCCTGCAGTGCGTGAGAGCCACACGCAGCTCTGTCCTTCAGTGAGGACTGCACGTGTGGGTGGCACAAAGAGGAGTTTGGAATGTTTCTAGGGAAGTTTCCTCTTCCTTCATGTGTCATGTTAGACAGGGTTGCAGCATTATCTGATAAAACAAATCTCAGCATCTCTTTGAAGAAAATGCTTCTGTGAGAGGGTTTTTGCAGATGCATAAAGCTGGGCTTGTGTTTGAAACCACAAAGAAGGGGGCTGGACACAGCTGTAGAGGTGACACAGGACTGATTTCACAAGGCCTCCATCTCTCCCTCTGTGTGACAGGATGTGTTGCACCGACATCCCTGTCCCCCTTCCCACTGAAAAGGTTTCACCTTTTCATGACCTCATGGCAGGAAAGAAACTTTTTGACTAATATTCACTAGGGCAATGGTTCTCCTTAGAGATTCAAAATGAAAATTGTTTTGCCTTTCTAAACACCTTTTAACAATGTAGCAAAGCCATTACTAAGTTGAACTGAAATTATTTTCTTATGATGTAGAAAAGAGGAGAAAAGTGTTCATATTGTCTTTGGACACTCTTAGTTTAGTGACAGTATTGAATATATGCTGTTATGAAAAGACATTTATAATCTCTTAAACTGACTCTTTCTCTATCTGATCTGGCATTTGCTGCCTCCATGCTGGTGACCATATGTGTGTGCTATTGATCAGTGTGCATGTGTTGCATGGCAGGAGGAAGAGGGCTGACCAACTAAATCCATCAGAAACAAATATGATACTGCACCAATCTGCTACAGTGCTTTCCTCAGTGTCCAGAAACTCTCCTTTCCATCAGGGCCTCTCAGTTCTGCATTTTTCCAGAGCTCCGTTTCCACCCTGAGAAAGGGATAGATGGAACAAGAAATGTACTTTTTCAAGGCTGGTTTGGGAAATATTTTGGGGGTTGAGTTTAAATTTCTGTAAAGTTTCTCCGTGTTCTGTTTTTGGTTTTGCTTTATTTGTTTAGCTGGTTTTTTGGTTTGTGGAGTTTGTTTTATCATTTTCTTCCATAGGTGAAGCAGGACAGGAATTGTGTGTCAGACATGGGAAGTGTCCTTTCCAAGCACATAAGGAAGTCTGTTTTGCAGCAGCAGGTAAGATGATCCATTGCTTGACACTGCAGAGGGTTATCCAGTATCACACAGGTCAAGGGGCCGTGTGTGCAACTTGTTAAATTTCTCATCTGCTCCTTCTGCACTGGAGGGGGGGCAGTGAGTTGGTGTTCATTGCCCCTTCTACTCTGTAGGATTTCTGCTAGAATTTTAAAATATGTAACTTCTCTACTCCTGCAGCAAAATCCAGTGCAAATCCTATCTCAGAGATATCGTCAAAAAACTAAATGACTGACAGGCAAAAACTAAAGGGGTAAAAAAACCTGTTTTAAATGGAAGTTCCTTCCTAACACATAGCATTGGCTGCATTTTCTTTACTGTTCCACTCTGATGTTTCTCTGTCTGAAGTGGCAACTCAAGCTAATGCATAAAACCCACAATAAATCACATTTGTGTCAGTTTTCTGACTTGCTGTTCAGTGGTCTGCAGCTTTTTCATTGCACCTGGAGATAGTTTAAGATGTTGGTAATTTTCAGTAGGTGCAGGAAGTGTGTGTCAGTTGTCAGCATCTGTTGCTCTGTTATGTACAAATACCTCATTTCTGGGCATATAAAATTCCCAGCAGTGTTTATAGGTGAGACACAGGTGAACTTGTGGAATCATTAAGACTGGAAAAGACCTTTAAGACCCTCAAGTCCAACCATCAACCCAGTACCACCACCATGTTCTCCACTAAACCATTTCCCCTTGTGCAATACCCACATTATTTTTGAAAACTCCAAGGATGTTGATTCCATCACTTCCCTGGGAATCCTGTTCCAATACTTTTCAACCAATCCCATGAAAATCATTTTCCTAAGACCTAACCTAAAGCTCACCTGGTGCAATTTGAGGCTGTTTTGTCCTGTCCCTTGCTACCTTGGAGAGGAAACTGACCCACCTCACCAAAACCTTCTTTCACAGAATTGTAAAGAGTTATAAATGTCCCCCTGAGCATCCTTTTCTGCAGCCTAAATCTCCCCAGCTCCCTCTGCCACTCCTCATCAGACTTGTGCTCCTGCCCCAAACCCTACTGTCTTAAATTAACATAAAAAAAGGAATTATACACTTTTTCACAATAGCTATCATTTATTAAAAAGCACACAATTTTCTAAATATTTCATGTAATTTCTCATTCCAAATCTACTGTTAATCTGCTGTGGGATGGAATTTAAAACAGTTTCCTGTTTTTGCTGGGGTGTTTTAATGTTTCTGGTCATGTGAGTTGCAGGGAATATGTAAACTGGAATTTGAAGCAAGGATGGAATAATGCATTTCAGGATACACCTTGACAGAGGCATTAATTCACTGCAGGCTCACTCCACATGGAATCTCTGTATTTTTATGACATGTACACTTGGTTGTAATGCCATACTGGGTATCATGTATAACATCAAAGAGCCAAGTAAGTATAAAGGTATGTTGTATTTCTTCAGTTCATGTCAACAAAATCCTTTTCAACCTTGGGTACCTCTTGCTTGAAATCTTTAGCTCGTCTTGCACTTTTATTTGCAGCATTTCTGTCCAAAAATAATATTTGTAACAGGAAAATGGAACGAGGATATCTTCTTTTTTGTTGTTTTTGTTATAGTCTTAAGCTATTTAACTCTTAGGTGTCCTTGGAAAGAGGACAAAAGTCTACCAAATAAAGTTAAGTTCTTGGAGAATCATCAGCTTGCTTTCCACGCTGTCACGAAATTGTTTTCTTAAATTGGGCTGCTTCCCAAACGAAATTTTCCTCTACTGAGATAACGTCCCACAGCAGATTTTCTGAAGCCTTCAGAGATCATTCCTGGGCCAGGAGTGCAAAGCTTTGCTGAGAGAATTGGCAGAGGGTTTTTTGTGGACAGGACCAAGCAAGGCAGAGAAAAGCCAGGTGTGACCTGGGAGCTGTGGAGATGCTTTCACATGGCACATGAACCCGGTGAGAGATCGTCCTGAGGAGGAGGAATTGCCCTTGGTGGCATCCTCTGAGCACTTTGTAAAGTGGGTAGAATCATGTAATCATTGAGTGGTTTGGGCTGGAAAGGAACTTAAAGCTCATTTTGTTTCAATCTCTGCATGGGCAGGAACACCTTCCACCAGACCAGGCTGATCCAAACCCTGTCCTACCTGGCCTGGGCACACTGAGGATCTGAATCCTTTAGGAAGGGTGCCTAAATAAAGGAGTCTGGATGGGAAAGCTCTCCTGAGCTGATGTTTGCTGAGCTGAGGTGTACATTTATGGGAAAGGCGTGGACAGGCCTGGATCAAACCCCTGTATTCTCTGCTTCCTTTGGAGGTGACCCTGAAATTCCCCCGAAAGAGGAATGATCAGGCTGCCCTCCCCAAAAGAAGACAAAGGGAATGATTGTCCAACCTTTGCCCGTGCTGATGAGTAGTTACCATTAGCTGGCAAAATGTGTCAGGAGCTGGAAGGGATTTTGTTTGACCAAATAGTTTAAAATAGTGGTCGGAATTGAAACCAGCTGCTGCAGATACTGGCTCTTGCAGTAATGTAATTACAGCAATCTTTACACTTTCTGTATTGCTGCTTTTAGCAAGGCAAATGGCTTTCAGGAATTTATTTTTGTGCAGTGTATCTGAAAAGTGCCCATCTCTGAGGTGGCCAGATGCCAGTGGGGACATCACGTCTCGTGTAACATATTTCAGCTCGAGGCTCAGAAATGTCACAGGATCCACAGAATCCTTGAAGAACAGAGAGGACCTGAGCTTCTGATGTGTCACTCAAAGGAGAGGTTGTACATGACACATAGGTTGCTTTATACCACTCTGTTACTTGGTGTGCTTATGCAAAGAAGTGCATGTGGGATCGATGGCATATGGTATATTAAGAAAGAATAACACCAGATTTTTAAAAAATGTATTCACCCATTAAATGGTGTAAATTAAAGTAAGCTGTCAAAATGACAGCACAATAATGCCATCTTTGCAATAGCACATACTGCAGCACAGTTAAATCATATCACTTTTGGGGAAGAATTACAGATGAGATCCAAGAAAAAATTGCGTTTGAAATGCAATTCTTTGTTAGTTAAGAATCATCATTGCTAGCCAGGATCCCCTATAAACCCATAAAGCACAGAGTCACCGTAATAAATCATGATAATTTATATCACAGCTAATTCTGGGGAAGTAGAATCAGGGGTTATACTTCAGATACACTTCATATTACTCAAACTGTAATTATTTTCATTAAAATATAAAATTGCTTACAGCCAAGTTACTTGAAACACACAGCATTGCACATTTAACCATGTACACAACAGGGCCACAAGAGTTCAAAATAAGTAAAGTCAAGTGTTAAATAACAGCACTTATACTTTTTAATTGCATATCTTTGCAGACACAATCAATGCACTTTTAATATTCCTTTCTAGTGAAACGTTGGACTGGCTTTTTCAATCATCGTCATGTTGATTAAAAGTCAAAGTCAAAATAAACTTGAGAAAATACTGTTAGGTGCTTGTAAGCACAGCCTCTCTAATGGTTTGTGGAAGTCAAGAGGGCAAATTTCATTCCAGGAGGAGAAAGGGAAATGCTTCAAGTTTGTGCGAAGGCGAGCAGTGGAAGGCTGAAGAGTTTGAACGTTTTCAAGTGTAATAATTTATAAAACCACTCGCTCTCTAGTGCCTTTCTCTAACAATCTCAATGGGTTCTACAAACAGTAATTAATTACAGCCTCCAACACCTCTGAGAGGTAAATACAGGCAGTATGAGGTGCTCTTCATCCGTCTGTGGAGCAGAGCAGCCCTACAAATCTCTGGAATATACAGGGGCTGCAGGAGACCTGCCCTCTTGGCAGAGCCCGGACACCTCAGATATTCCTATCTTTATTAAATTGAGAGTCAGAACATGAGTGATAAAATGTGTTCTAAAGCTGTTGTTTTTTGTTTTTCCTGTAAGATCATCCCCCATTCTCTGCAAAGGATGGGTTTTACTGCATGGGAGAGTCAAAGCTGAGAGCTAAAAATGTCCTCATCCTTTTGCTTCAGAAGTTAGGTGGCAATGGTGAATGATGCACAGAATCCCAGAAAAAGAAAGGAAGAGTGGGTTTCCAGGTGTGCAATGGCCCCTGAAGTCAGTGTGAGTATACAGAAATTTACTCTAGCCCCAATTTTCAATATTTTCTTTAGAAAATAACTATAAATCTCCTGGTGAACATTTCTTGATTCAGGTCTGGTCCTTTGCTGCAGATACCATCAAGAACCTGAAAATTCATGGCACAGCTGAGCCTTTTGTGTCTGTAAGAAAACTCTGTATTCAGACTGGATGAAGGCCCAGGCAGGTTGACCAAGAGCTCTTCTCTTGGAGGAATTTTTCCAGATGGCTTTTCCAGCAACTGTTTACCATGGCAATTCTAGGTGAGTTTAGAGTTCATTTTGAACCTGAGCCTGTTTCCTGCATTTCATGATGCTTTTGCTGTCTTTGATATACTGAACCTCTAATTTTCATTTCAGCTAAACCATCTCCACCTTTTCTAAGTCAGGCAGTAGCGAGTCCTCAGTTTGCTTGATATCATAATCCTCAATTTCTCCTGAAGTGGAACAGTCTAGGTTATTCCTATGATTGAAAAAATGGAGGAACTGGTTTTCTCAGTCTTTATTGTGTATTCTCACAAGCTGGGGAGCGCTTGGAGTGCTGGAATTAAGGAACTAAGACACTGAGATTAGGGCTAAATCTCAGCACTAAACTTTTGATGTCTAACTGATGTCAGTAAAACTGTTTTTCCCAGCTTTCCCATTCCTGTTGTGCAATATTGCAGGGAGCTGAGGATGACATTCAGCAGTCTTCTTAGGAATTTCAGAGAAAAAGTGATCATTAGGAAAGAAAGATCATGACAACTCTGGCATTATGGATTAAGATGTTTTTATGGAAGTAAAAAATGCATATAAATTCAGCAGTGAGGGAAGGGATTTGAACTCTGGCATTAAGGCAGGAAAGTTGGTTGCCGTCTCCGTTTCCTGACCGTGTGACAGTGAGTTGGAGAAGTCTCCTGTGCGACTCTCTTCTGTCCCAAAAGGGAAGATCCAGGCTGGTGGATCCTGCATCCAATGCCTGTGATGCTGCCCCAATGAAAAACACCCTCGTGGAGAGTTCAAACATCTTCGTGTAGGAATGATACTTTCCTTGGAGGACCTGAAAGTCTGCAGGTAAATCCAAAATATAAAAATGTAAACACTCTCACAATGCTGAATAGATTTCCCAAGCCCAAAATCTCTGGACAGAGCAAAGCAGATCTGCACCTCATGTGTGGACATTCGCTGTCCACAGTTGATTTGCAGGGTTGTTTTGTACATTTAGATAAGATATTATGAAGAAATTAAGTGGTGAGGCCCTGGCACAAATTTCCCAGAGAAGCTGTGGCTGCCCCTGGGTCCCTGGAAGTGTCCAAGGCCAGGTTGGATGGGGCTTGGAGCAACCTGGAACAGTGGAAGGTGTCCCTGCCCATGGAAAAAAGTGTGGAATTGGATGATGTTTAAGGTCTTTTCCAACCCAAATCGTTCTATAATTCTATCATTTGTCCTGCCACTTCTATGTAAACAAAAAGTACATTATTTCATTCCTTCCATCATTTGTTAATGTTAGAACCTTCACAATGAGAGACTAAAATAGAGGAAAACAGGTAAAGTAGTAGAATTATTTCAGGAAAGCAGTAGAATTATTTCAAATTATAGGAGATACCAGCAATCTCCCCAGGAATGTAACTTTTTTGGTTCAAATTGACATTTAAATTGCATTTTGTGCTGGAAAGAAAAGTCAGTGGGAGAAGAAGGATATCAAATGAAATAGTGGCACATGTGGTGAGTCACATTTGCTATTATTTTGTAAGTATTATAAAAATATATCTGATTTTATTGGAATTTACAGAAAATTATTAAAAATTTGAGATAAAGTTTTCCTTTGGTAAACTGTGCCTTACAGATGGCACATCAGAGAAAATTCTCTTCTTGTTAAGAAATCAAAACAGTTCAGGGAACACGGCAGCATCAGGATAATAATAGTTGACAGGTACAGTGGCTGTGAACAAACACCCATATCATGGTATCTGAGATACCATATTTTCCCCACTAAAATTAAACCATGAGCTCTCTTCGACAATGCTGTGTTAATTTTATGCCAGCATTTGCTTCAGTTTGGCTTAATACTGCTTTAATTCCCTCACTAGCAGGCCCTCTTGGAGTTCACCAGGGATATTTGGTTCAAAACCTCTTTCCACTCCTCAAATCTGTCCCAAGCAGAGCTCCAGGAACTGCTGGGGGTGAGCTGGACCCAGGTAGGAGAACCAAATCAAACACAGCCTTGAAGAAACCCTGATGCCTGACCCTTGTGTTTGTGTGGAGCTGTGAAATTTTCACTGCCTCTAAACTCAAATTATGTTCCGTGCCTAATTTGGCAATGGCTGGGGTGGATTAAACATTTTTTAAACTGCATGGATTAAGACAAGAGTATTTTTATAATGATAATTTGCTATTTCAGCATGAAATCAAACTGATAGTAAAATTGACAAAGTCCTAACATGGAATACTGACCGAAGAAAGGTAATCAGTCTATTGTTACATTTGTCAAACCCCTTGATTAAATTGGTGTTTAAAGCAATAAGAGCTACAATTTATATTGCAATATATTGCATTTTTATGCACAGTAGAGAATTAGACAAAATATCATGTGTCAATGAGTGCCACTTCAAGTAAGGTAATTAATTGCTTCAAGCAAGGTAATTAATTCTATAGTAAATAAATCTGTGGTATTAGACAATTTCAAAGTTAATGCACTGTTTTTTTCTCCACATAAGGCTTGAATTATACAAAAGTCTGTTCTCCTGCTGACTCCC
Organism: Bombycilla garrulus; assembly: GCA_013400315.1. Taxonomy (NCBI): domain Eukaryota; kingdom Metazoa; phylum Chordata; class Aves; order Passeriformes; family Bombycillidae; genus Bombycilla; species Bombycilla garrulus. Next base: position 1,075,872 of record VXBU01005406.1, read on the forward strand.
AGTGTCCCCACCTCCCACAGGTGTTTTTAGGGGAAATAACTCCCTAGTTTTATTTTGACTCAAAAATATGTATCAAAATTATAGAGACTACCTGGTTCATTCAGGGAAGGATTTTGCATCTTGATGGGACCAGCCACTAAGGGTTAGGACTTGGATGTTACCTTTAGGCTTTCCAGTAATGCCAGAACTGCCATGGCTTTCAGAGCAAAACAGTCATTCCAAAAAATGAAAGGAGTGCTCTTCTACCCCCTCTTCTCCTTCTCTTGCCATGCCATTACAGGGGGAAACCTGCATTCGTTCTGCACAGCAGAGATAATTGCAGGCTGATAGTCTTAATGAATGAGTTTATATAGAAATGTTATCACTGTGACAGTCGGGAACAGGCTGAAGCACATGTGTGGCGAGGAGACCAAAAGCTGTGCTTGAATATATATGAGAGCACGAGCAGCATCAAGCCTAATTTTTCTTAAACTCCTTAAATTGTAGCCTGGGATGCACAGGAAGCCTTGCAGTTGCTCTCTGCTTGCAAACGTGAGGGGGAAGTGAAATTAGCATAGATTAAAGTGAACCTAAAAGATACGGATCTGTGCTGGCATGCAGAACGGCAGGGTCAGTGAAATCATTCCAAGCACTGGGCTTGGATTCAGCATATTCAGAAGGTAAAACATCAAAACTGGGGAGAAACAGGCAAGTGAGAAACGGGGCAGTAGGAAGAAAAGAGAAATATTGAATAAGCCCTGAGGCTTTTCAGAATTACTACTTCCAGTGAGGAGGAGTGTCATGACAGCATGGGGATAAAAAGGCCTGCAGAGCCCTATTTGTGGTGGTGCTGATCACCACGGTGTTATCTCCCTGAGCTGCCTCCTTGCAGAGCTCCCACAAGATTTCACTCATCCTTTTGGAATAAAAAGGGGCCCCAGAGCAGCCAAGGGTGTCAGGGCAACCCCCAGCAGCAGCTTCTGCTCCAGGCAGGGACCAATGGTTGAGGCACCATCAACCCTTCTCAGCCACTTCCTCCCCAACATCAACTTTTCAGTTGGAAAACAAGATGTCACAAATGAAAGAAAACACCAAACAAAGTAAGTTCTCTGAATGGCCCAGATATAATTGTTGTCTTTACCAGTGATAATGTTTCTTCAGTGAGATTTCCTCCATTACTGTGAAAATGGCACCAGAGAAATCAGAAAGCTCTATTTTCTCACTGATTTATTGAATATAAATCAGGCATTAGTGATCAGGTGGAAAGAAGGCGCCAGACCCAAAGTTTATTCCAGGCAATGAGATTCCTTCCGCTGGAGTGAATTTTGGATCAAACATTTAGAAGTATGGGCTGAAACGCAGCACAATATAGAGGAGAAATATCGAGTTTGATTGCTGCTGGAAGTATAAGAAAAGAGTGCTGCTGCTCCAGAGGCCAAGGCAGGAGCTGAGAGGGTCAGCATGGAGTTGACAAGCTACCCAAGCTGCCCTGGCTCGGGGAGTGCATTGAAAGTTTCTCCTTGTGGCATTCCCCAGATCCCAATCTCTTCCGTTATGCTGCCTCTTTAGAACCTGGAAATTTCTAAAAGAAAAAAAGCATTATTGTGGTTTTCTGCAGCAAATGGAAAGGAAGGGAAACTGAAAAAAATTTAGAGGGAAAGTCCAAGGAAAAGCAACCCCAGTCACCATTCTTCTAGCCACCTGTGGTGTGTCCATGCTCCAGAGCAGAGCTCATGTAGATCAGAGATGGACCAAATCCAGAAAGGTTTGCTAAAGCCCGAATAAAGCGGGATAAGGATCTGACTCACCACTTCCTCTGGCTTTTGAAAAGCCTAAGCTACATGGCCATGGCTTTTCAAATCCAATCCAAGCCTTCCTTCCCACCCGGTGTCTGCTCTGCCGCGCGCTCCGAAGCGAGCTGTTCTCATGACTCACGGGGACGGCTGACCACCATTCTCAACTGTGTTCCTTCTTACACATTTGGTACAAAGAAGGCGAAAAAAGAGATCCATATTCCAGTTTTATGGAGACACAAGCACATACACAGCAATGCTTGATCTGGAGCCAGCTAATGGAGAGGATATGTTGAAACCACCAGGCATATTGTTATGAGGAGAACAATAGATATTGGCAACATTGTTTGATCCGTGTGCCAAGGGTAAAATTAAAGCCGTATGTTCACCCCACCAGACACAGATTGTGGATGGATGTTTACGTAAACAAAGGGTTTGTTAAACTGTGTTATCATTTTCTTCTTTTGGCTCTCCAACTTCTAGGCCAGGTACATCAATAAACCCTTTTCTGGAAGGCTCTGGAAGAACCACATCAAGAGCAACAGTTACACAAAACCTTGCTTGATTACCATGTGGATATATAATATTTTCTTTTCTTCCCTTAACCTCTTAGAATAGCAGCTATCAGAGCCAATGCCTTTATTCTTGCAGGGAGAAAATACTCCATAAAAACCCTAGAGATTTTGCAAGAGAACTTGGGGACCGAATCAAAAATAAGCTGTAGCAAAAGTTTTCCTGTTTCCTACCTGTACTACCCAGCATCCCAACCTCCTCAACGTGGCTTGTGGCGTTGTTAAAGCAATTGGTAGAAAATGAATCTGGAAAATTTCCCGGAGTGTACAGCTGCCCTTTTAACTTACACCTCACCAACCCACCCCAAGTCAAGGAACCGACATGTGGTGTGCGCTCCTCCGGGAGCTGTGGGAGCACAAATACAGCTGTGCAGATCTGGCACACAGGGTTTTTGATTTCATATTTCCTCACTGGCCAGGCAGCAGTGAGCTTTCAGGGAAGAATTACCCACTGCTGTCTTGTATGGAAAGAATAAGTCAGGGGGAAAAAAAAAGGAAAAAAATCTTCCAATGGTTTATCAAATGTTGTTGTCCAAAGCTCCAGTTGGAATGTGCTAAAAGCTGGTTGTGCATTACTGAGCTGTGCACACAGAGCTCTTTTGGGGTGTGTGATTATTGCTGGTTTTCATGGAATTTTATGAAAATTCCTGATAGATCTGCATGCATTGAAAATCTTTCCCTTTTTTGGCTTGACTTTGGTTTTCTATCTATAAAATTACCAAAATTTCTCAATTTAAGAAGTTACAGGGAAGCCTGATGTATTTGCTTTTTTTCATAATTTTTTTTAAGAGTGGCTATTATATTTTAATAACTTTATTAGTTTATAAGTATTTTTAAAATAATAAAAACTATAATAAGGCCCTTGCCATCTGGTTCAGAGCATGAGTCTGGGTCAATATGCATCTCTAGCTACATCAACATGAAAATTCCTAATTGCTGTAAACCAGAATTGTATATTTGTAAATGCCCACATCTTCCATTTCTTTGCGGAAAACACCCAAGTCAAAGGAACTTTATTAAAACTTGTAGCGACAAATTTTCTCCCTTTCTGCATGATAGCAGCAGCTGATCTGCTTCAGAAAATGCATACAGCGATTTTCAGGGTTATCTCTGTATTTCTGGCTGGCACCGACACTTTTGGCAGAGATTCCTTGCAAGGAAGAGTCTGCTACATCGTATAGGTCCTACTTTGAACACAGGCAGTCACAGGTACTGAAAAGATAGATCATCTTCATTTTACCCTGGCAGTTAGCAGGAGGACTGCTCACTAAACTGGTCCAATTCAGCTCTTCTCAATCACTTGCAGAGATGAGAAAGTTGTTGGAGAGATATCACCTGGAGGCTCTGGGATTTTCTTCTGAAGTCATTCTGAATTAGCTGCTAATGGGGAGCTTTCTTTGATAGCTCTTTTATAATTAAATGCAGCTGGATGGAAATCAACCACAAAGGGAACTCAAGTTTGTTTATCATTACTTCTGACTTTGTTAGCAGATGTTTTCTGAGTACCATGGTAGCTTGTTTAATTTGTCTCCGTGTAATGTGAAGCAGGTAAACTTTGATTAATAAACTGACAAGTACATTCCTTAATTTATTTTAGAAGTTTCCATCTATGTCTGTTATAGCACATGTGCCAAATCCCAAAAGGAAGAAAATAACTGTTTGTATTTGATTTTTACTGTTATTTCTAAGTCTAAGGCCAGATGAAAACGTGCTTGTTGGTAACACAGCCTTCACCTTTAATGGACACAACCACCAGCAAACTTCTGCCATGTGTGAAAACTGCACGTTACATTTCCCACTGGGCTGTTCTGTGTTAATTTATGAACAAGAATTCACCTTGGTTTACAGGTTGTTTATTTTTCTATTAATTCCATTGGAAATACCCTCTAGTTTTGGGCTTAGTATGTGCCCACCCTCACTAATTGTGGTGGGTGACTGTGTGCCCTCAGTCATGCTTGTGTAGTTTATACTTGATGTTGTCAGTAAACAGTTATCTTAGAAAAAAATGCTTAAATGCAAGTATTAACAACTGAACTTGAATGCTTAAATGCTTTTTTTCCTAAGTAAGTCATCTACATCTATGTATGAAATACAAAATCCTGGCCAGAGTCTTTTTGCTGTGCAGTAATCGTGTCCAGTGCTTTAACTGAATTATCTGAAAACCCTGCAGTGTTCCAAGCAACATTTTAAATTAAATAGATGGTCCACTTCCTGCAAAGTGTTTCAGATTAACATCTTGGGGATAGTTGCTAAAACTGCATAGGAAATACATATGCAGCAGTTGGTTCCCATACATAAGATGAACAGCTTCTTTCTTATCTTCCTTTCTGTACTGCATGTTTTCCTTCTTTCTCTCTCTTATTTATCTGCTTCTAATCTGCAAGAAAATTATTTCTGCCTCTGTCTAGCCTGATCTCCTACATTGCAGAGTTGACCCTACCTCAATTTGTAGCATTTATTCACCGCTCTTTTTTATTTTTTTTTTTAATCTGCCCTTTCTAGCAGCGAGGACTCGGACATCTGCTTCCCATCACAGTGTGAAGTGTGAAGCATCAGGTTTTTGTAGCTGTCCCACTATTAAGTGAAGGCTGCCCTCCTCACCCTGGCCCGTGTCAAGGCCACTTCCCTGGGCTCTGCACACCTGATCTGGGCACTGCTGGGGTTGTGGAAATGAGAGGTTTGGAAATGGAAGGATTGAGGGAAAACCAGCATTGGCTTCACAGACACAGGACTGCAGGAGGTTGGGCAGAGCTGCGCCCAGCTTGTGTTCAGGTGAGATAAAATTGCAATACCTCAACCCAGCTACCAGTTTGTGCTGTCATTCCTGCTGGATGTTTCCAGTCTTCAGAGAGAACCAGGATATTTTCTGACTACTCAATTTTTGGTACTTATAACTCTACAAGTTTAAATTTGCAACAGTTCTTTGCATTTGTTATAAACAGCCTGTTTGTTGTTTCTTATTCTGCAGCTTAAGAAGCTGCTTTTCAATAATTGCTTTGTATTTTTTTTAACTAGCCTTAATGAGTCAGAAATAGAATTGACAATAATTCTTGCTTTTTAGAGCAAACATGATGAAATGAACCTTATACAAGAGAAAAAAATCCCTGTTACCTCACCTGCTAGCAAAAACATAACTTCTTGTGAGATTGTTTGTACTTCTGAGGACTACTGAGGGTCTTTGATAACAAAGTAAAATACAAATTGCAGCAAATTAATAGGAGAGCCTTTTTGAAAGGACAATCAAATCTAATTCAGGACCTTGTCCTGATTTGTGGCTGTTTGGTGCAGTCAGCTGTGAAGCAGCACTACTTGTGTGCCTCCTGCCAACAACAGGGCCCAAAAGTCAGGAATTAATTGCTGGGTGACTCTGGTTTCAGGAATTTGGATACCTGAACTCACAGCCCCAAAACCTGATCACAGGGACATTGGCATGTGGGGCTGTCTTGCTGCAATAACCAAACCTATGGGCCTGAGCTAATATTTTAACTACAGGGAAACACAGGATATGCAGAAGATGATGTATAGAAAAAAGAAAAACATTCCTGAGTCATCCCTTTTTAGAGCAGAACGAGGCATGAGGTAGTAAATACTGGATATTTTACTCTGCCTTTACATTTCCAAGACGGGGTAATGTTGTAAGCTCTCGTTACAAACCCCAGAGTTAAGGGATTAGCAGAACCACAAGTTTTCCTCTGTGTTCACGATCCAAGAAGCAGATTAAAAAAGGATATACCATTTGATCAGCAGCTTCCTGCATATGGAAATCCTAGGTCACCTTGCTGTTCCTTGATGTCTAAAGCCTGCTCTTAGGTTTCTGTGAGGAAAACGTGTATTTTGCTGCAGTTTTCAGGACAAAGACAGTGGAATTTAGCAGTGCTGGGCTATGCCAAGAAGTCGAGTGCTGAGCCCACGCAGGTCACCAGGGAGGGTCACCACAGCCTGGTCAGGTGATGGCTGCTGAGATGGTTTTGTTTGCAGTGTTTTCACACATATTTATTCAATAAGGCTTTTGTTTTACTGAAACTGAGAAGCACTATACAGCATTATCCTGATTTTGAAGTGACGGTGCCAAGGGGACTTCAGTAAAGGATTTGAAGGCAATTGAATCTGAAAAGTAAAGCTTTGTGATTGCTTAGTTATTTTTTGAAGCTGTGCTTACATTTAAGATTTATGTACAGAAACAGACTATATCAATAGTAGTGAAGTGGTTTCAGGCCAAGCCTTTTTCAAAGAAACTTATGAACAGAAGGTCATATCAGCGTTCTTTATTCTCTTGCAAAGAGACAAACACAAATCCCACCTCGCTGTATTTGTATAATATATAATACATTATTATGCTGCTGCATTTTAGTAAGTGCTTGTACTTCCACAAAAATATCTGAAGCTTTATTCTTGATTATATTGCACTGCCAACTGCAAGTAAAAGCAATTGTTATCCTCAGAGTTTCAGTGACCTATTAGGAAGATATAAATTGTGACAAGATTTTTTTTTCCCCCTCTGTAAACTTCTGAAGCCTCATCTTACACTGTCTAAACCCCGTCTTAAAAATACATAACACGGAGACTTTTCCGAATCCTCTGATGATACTACGATATTGAATCATCTTTATATAATTATGCTGGTGAATATAAAGTATCATTGTTTTCAGTATCTTTCATGAAAGCTGTTTTGACCTTCAGATTAAAGGATCCATATGGATTTCCAAATGCAAAAGTTGGAGCTCCTGTTTTAAAAACCGAGCTCCGATTCGGCACGCAGACATCAGATGCGCTTCCACTTGAAAAAACGCAATTGTAGCAGCCCATATCCCGTCTGAATTTTTCTCCTGGGTAAACTCTTATAAATGAGTGCATCGTGCATAATGAGGATTGGAGGTTAGCTGCTTCCAGTGCTTCCTTTTCAAAGCGCAAGAAGCAAGCAGAGCAGCAAGGAGGAGAAATCCATTGGTATTTGAGCTCTGTAGGATGAAGAGGTTTGCTGCTGGGGGAAGATCAAGAGGAGGCAGTAGGAATATTTTGGGCACTTCTGAAGGAGAGATGGAGACCATCTGGTAGAGAGGATGCTTAAAGGAAGAATGCCAGGACAGAGATAAAAGTAAAGGGAAAGGAAATAGTGACTGAGTAACATCAAAGAGCCAGGCTGACTATAGAGCAGGAATGAAGGAGTAGCAGTGACCCAACATGGGCAAATCACGATACAAATGGTGACACTGGGCAATGGATCCATAGGACTCTGTGACGGCTCAGGGGAAAAGCTCAGTGTTTTAATTTCAGGAAAGTCTCCAGGAAAGTGGTGTTGACATCTTTGGAAGGCTTATAATTTAAAACTGATGCAGTAAGCAGGGTTCCTGCTGTTTCAGAAATACTGTCCTGGAGTCTAATCCAGATACTGTCACTGCAGCAGAATTTCAAATGGAGAGAAGCCAGGAAGAATGTTTCTCCCCTCTTCAGCATCAGCATCTTTTCATTTGAATGATGTGAAGGGTATTAGAAGTTTCCGTTGAATTGCCTCCTAAGGCTCATGTCCTGAAGCCATGGTTGGTGTGTGGTCCTCCCTGTGTTGAGCTGGAGCTGATCTCATGTGAAAAAAGGGAGATGCTGGTTTTGCTTTGCTTCTGCTGAAGCAGAATAGCTGTTGGCCAGCCCTTTTCTCTCGCCAAAGCCTGGAAAACCTTTCTGTCGCTGGAATTCCATCCAGAGGGAAACTGTGGCAATCCCCATGGTTTCTTTGGGTAAAACAATGTAAAGTCTGCTATTCCCTTGTGTCTTGGCTCTCCTTAGCATTGCTTCTCAGCAGCCTAAAGGTAGAGAGTCAGGGCAGGTGAAAACTTAATTATAAAGGCTGTGCTCCTGTCTCTCTCCACCTTCCTTCTTCCCATCTGCTTTTAGAAGGAAACTTTCTGCGTCCTAGAGAAACTGTGCTTTTTGAGGCTAAATACCTCTGTGCATTCAAACTTGAGGCCTGAAATAATCTCTTGGGAGTTTTTTTTCCCCTTTCTTCTTTTCTTTCTTTTTTTTTTTTGTTAACAAAGCTTGTGTGCTGTGCTGCTTTTGATACTGAAGTCAGTCCAAGGGAAGAAAAAGAAGAAAGAACTTCCACGGAGTGATTAATCCCATCTTAAAACAAGTGTGTAAGACAGGTAGGATAAGTCTCTCTCTGAAAATGCCAATCTGTCACCACTATCTATAGAAGGAGCCTTCACGAGTAGCTTGGAGTAGGTGTTTGACTTTTACACAGTTAAATTTAGACAAGATGATTGCCACTTTATAAGTCAAAGTGTTTGTTTATCAATGATTAACCATAATAGAATGAAAAGTTATGAGAGATAACAAAAGCAAAAATAAAATGCCATTGATGGAGATATCACATCATAAGAAATAGCAGTGGCAAATGCAGATGGTTAACATTTACATCCCTATTGTTTTTACTTTACTGTTAAATCTTCCCAGATTTTAGATCTCGTTTGATCTGAAGAAGGAAAAATTCGCCTCTGCTTTGGCATAAGCAAAAACTGCTGAAATACCAGTAGGATAAAGAAGTGATTTGTCCTGGAAATGTCAATTCTTATGTGTAGGGTCATTAATCCATAAAATGAATTTGCGAACATTTATAAGTTTCCTTTAGTGTTGTTGGTGTCTCACTTGTCATGCTTCTGACTGGGCTCTAAATGAAGATTGTGCTCAGAAGATCCTGCAAGGCATGTGCTGGCAGGACTCGGTTTTGCATGTCTTGACCCAATGTATACAGTCAGTTACACTGAAATAAACACTCTTGTCATTTAAGAGAATTAATCCTATTTCAGGCTGTTACCCAAGGGCTCCACTGGATATGATGCCTTCAACATTCATTACCATATTGCAGAAATAAATAGATAAAATCCTTTTCTCCTATTCAAAAATTAGTTCTTGACTACAGTGTAGTTTGCAAAGTTGATAAAGCTTGCAAAAAAAAAAAAATCCTGCAACACCTCAGTAGTGCTCAGAAGCTTCAGCATATTGGGATGCTAAGAATTTTAAACAAAGTTGAAAAAAGCATATGGTATATATGGACGGGAAATCCTGTGGTAGTTTTGATTTTACAAAGAAAGAAAGTAACTGCTTAAGTTCATAAATCTGTTGTATGCAGTATTCAAATAGAAATATTCATCATCTTAGCTTTCCTCCTTTTTTTTTTAATGTTGCTTTCAAGTACAGATGGGCCCATACCACAAGTTTGGGATCCAGATTTGGATTTGGACCTGACGTTTATCAGAGTTTAGGAACAGCTGAACCCAGCGTTTGAGGTCAGGCTCTGGATGAATTAACAGCCTGCTGCAAAGATCTGGATGGAATGGTTCTCCCCCACATTTCAAGGCATAGGTGTGAAAAATCCAAGGACTTGATTTGACCTGTCTCTAAGGTATTTCAGTTTTAAAATGAAAGACTTTTAGTGAAACGGGAGGCTGTGATTGTTGTTGTGCCTAAAGGATGAAATTGCATATGGGGATCCGATTGACTGAGTGCTGTTGGAGATTGTAACAGGAGACAGGCACTGCCTAAAATGGTTTCCAGCTTAAATACTCGTCCAAGGTCAATAAGAATATCTGTGAGAAAGTATTGAGATCCCTGATTTATTATCCAGTACTTCTACCACAATAGGGTTGCCTCAGTATAATTCTTGACTCGTTCTAGAAGGGGATAAAATACTTTAATTACACCATACACCTAGGTGCAGGAAGAGACTTAGACTGCAAATGCTCCGAGTTCCTCTTCAGGCTACAAATCCTTCATATTTCCAAGATTAATGGCTTCTAATCCGTTTTTAAATGTTCCATGTGGATAGTGAAGGCGTAACTATCAAAACACTGTAAAATCATAATGTCTGTGTAGCTATAAATTACTGTTTTCAAAATGAGCTGGAGGTCTCCAACTTATTCCTAAGTGCAAATTCTTAGGTGGTATAAAATTGCTCCAAAAAATGACTTAGGAGCAAGTTTCCTGGCTTTTGCCAAGGGGAGCCAATTGTGGGTCTGCCTATTAACTCCATAGCAGTGTTGGTCTTGGTGACACTGAAATTGTCCTAAACAGCATAGATTGCATAGATCAAAATAATTTCAGATTGATTGAAAGGCATGAGGCTTTTTGCATATTTCTCTGATATGTCTTGTGCTTTTCATTTGTCAAGTTCTGAACTACTTTGAATGAGGCTGATGATGAATTCAACTCATGCAAAAGTACAAGTTCCATGACAGACTGTTTTTTAAAAAATGTTATATTGGCTTAGAGTGTTTTCTTAAGATAAATTAGTGCATGGCATTCCAGAAAACAGGTAAAAGAGAACTTCCAACTCATTATTATTTGAGTTAAATACATATGCAATGATTACTTCTGAAGAAAAAAAAAAAGCATGATTTAAAAGATCGTTAGGATAGTCTTTTGTGGGGCACAGAAAAAACCTTTACAGATGTTATGGGCTCTTTGGGGTTATGCTTAAATAAAAATTTGGAGAAGTGCCTCATTTGAATTTATACTCCCTTTGTGGTCCATCAGAAAGGATTCATCTCCTATTCAAATGATGAGTCAATATGTTAGTCAGATCAAATACCACTAATAAGATGCTAAAAATGCTTCTGAGGAACAGGGGGATTTCTTTAACAAGCCATAAAGTGCTTTTTAATCCATTTTTGACTTGTTAAGTTCTTTGTGATTCTTACAACTGTTCCATCATGACGCAGTTTCAATACTTTGTGCAGATGGAAAAAAAATCGAGGTGTAAATCAAGGGCAGTGCATGGATGATGCCTTTCCTCTCCAACATTTCCCAAAACCACTGTGGTCCTCCTTGTACTCTCCTATCTCCTGTCTATTTAAGACACTGCTGCTGGTGGGTGTTTTTGGGTTGATAAAGCTGCATTTGGTGAGATTGCCACATCACAGATTTGTTAAAGAATCAAAACAACATAAAAGAATGAAAGTCTCTTTTCCCTACAACAGAGGTAGGAGACCTTGAAGGGAAGTGATGCTCCTGAGAGAAGGCAAACCTGGCTTCTCAGCTTTGCAACCAGTGCTCTCTGCTCTGCTCTGCAGAGCCGAGTGCTGAGCTATCCGGCCGTGGGAAGTGGCCCAATATTGCAGTTTTGCTGCAGACACAGCTGCAGGGGCCCAGGGACGTGGGAGTTCTCAAGATATATCTCTCTATCAGTGGCAAGAAAAGCTGAATAGATGCAGATATTATGAAGAGGCTGATGAGGGGGTGCTTTTTTTGCATATCTTCCTGGTCACATCAGCGAAGAATTCTCCTGTGCCTTAGCTCTGAGTTCAAAGAATGATCCTTAACATTTGTTTGATATCCAGGATGTATTTCCCAATCTGCTGATGGCAGTGGCAAAATCTATCAGCCTATTTTGCTTCAGTTGAAGTTTCATACCATTCACTGTATGTTTTTTTCCTTTAGTTAAATATATTTAAGTTTGGGGATGTGGACTACAATTAGAAATTAAATAGCTACTTAAAAAAAAGGGAAAAAAGTAAAAGTGTTTTTGATTAGCATTGTTATCCTTCCTGACTTTGCTCACTTCTGAAGAGACCAGAATATGTCAAAATTCAAAATTCAGTACCAAATCTTTGCAGATAACCCTGAAAATGGCTTATGAAATTCCCCTTATGACTTTTTTATTTGTTGAAAGCACAATACATCTGACCATCCTTATAAATTCTGATCGAATTTGTAGCTGACAACAAAGAGCATTGTGACAAGTTTATCTCTAAATTTTGTGTGGAACAGGGGGACCAGCCCACAACATCCTTTATTCCATAAACATAAATTGGTTCATTCATTAAAATAAGTTTTTCCAGATTTGGTCTGTGAGTATCAACCATTTGGGATGGAGAAAATAAATAGCAATGTTTAATAAATACACAGTGCACTAAGATTATATTTATTAGTCTTTTGACATTTTTATCTGGCTCCTATAAAGGAGTCTTTGGAGCTAGGACAACAACTGGTGCAGGTAAATTTCCTACATTGTGAAAGGATCTGGTATTTAGTTTATGGGAAGCAGGCCTGAGCAGATGTGAAGAGTTCAAATAAAGGAAGGCCAGATAAAACACACTATTGTGGCTGGAAAATCAAAACAGATGTTATTATTCAACCACAAAAAAATCTATTTGCACTTAAGTAGCATTAGGTGTCTGACTAGTTACATTTTTTTTTTCTTAGTGAAAACAACAAAATGATTATAAAATTATATAGGCTGATAAAGTGCTTTAAAATGTTACCAATGGACTGAATAGTCAGCTAATAGAAAAAAATCAAAGCAGATCTCACAAGACCGATAGAAATATGGGTAAATCTATTTTTGAAGAGAAAATCAAGAAAGATTCACTGGAGGAGCAACAAAATTGAATGGCCTCTCCTCTCTGAAGCCCTGATGTACATCAGAGAAATGGTGATTTGAGATGGGTGGATTTTACACTGCCCATAATCTTTTCTGGAGACCTGCCCATATGGAAAGGTTGATGCTGGCAGAGGATGACAGGTGCTGGAGATCCTCAGGAGCCCTTGACAACAAGAAAACACTTGCAGGGTGTGAATGCTGCCAAATAGCCTTGCAAATTATTTCTGATTAAAAGAAAATTCAATTTGGTATCAGAAATGTACATGTCAAAACCACCTAAAATAAATGGGATAGTCCAGCAGAATCAAAATGGGAATTTTTGTCTGTGAAAACCTGCTCATGTGGGCAATTGAAATAATATTTTTTTTTCTGGAAACTGATCTGAATTGTAGGGACTTTGTTGGCCTGACAGGTTTCTGCTCTTGATACAGAAGTTTTCTGCTCTTGCTTGCTGGGAGTCAGAGGTAAATGAGGAGTAGATCCTGCTGGCTTGCTGGAGTTGGTAAAACTTGTCAATAAATTGGGGTCTTACTGGATGTTGCTGCCCTCTTCAATGGGAAATGGAGTCTAAGACACTTTTATCTCAAGAGTGGCTAAAGAGAGGAGAGAGCTGCTTTTTGTTGTGGTTGTTTGAGCTGCTGAAGGAGCACTAAGGGTTGGGAGGATGTTGTGTAACAGCAGAGCTTTTTCCTCTTGGCCCTGTAACTCAGTATTTGCTCACTGCCCCTCTTCTTCCCTGTCTCCAGCACCACCAGGCGTGATCCCCATTAACCTCCCGTCTTACATCCAGGCCACCCTTCCAGTTCTGCTGCTTCTCCTAAGGTGGAACTGCCCTGCACTGGGAGATGGAGAACTGAGATATCTGGGACATGAGGGCTCTCCAAACCCTCCTGTTTTCCTGCGGCATTTCTGGGGGAAGTTCACACAGATGTGCGCTGAAGAACTGGACGTGTCAATGCAGAGCTGAGTGGTATAACCAAATATTTGCTGTCCCACCTCATATTCAGGGTTAGGAGCCTTGCTCAGTGAACCTGTAGCTCATTTATTTTCTGCCTGAATGTCCCCAGAACCCATTATTGCTGTGCCGTCTCCTTTCTCACATTAAGATGATGGGGAGTGATCTCTTAGTTTAATTTAAAGATTATTGCAGCTGATTTGGGCTCTTCCCTGGTCTTAATGCTCTGTGGTTAGTAGTCATCAGTGATAATTCCTCTCAATATCTGGGATCTAGGAAAAAAAAAAAAAGTAAAAAAAGTTGTAGCTCCTCAAGCACACCGGTCTTCTCCACTTTTCCCTTTTTTAAAAATACAGTGATGCCAGAGGCCACACCTGGTGGAGAGGTGAGGGCTTAACCGTGATTCATACAAATATATTAACCTGTTATTCTTGGGGAGAGTTCAAAACTGAAAGAAAACCACTCAAAAGTGAAAAAACCCTACTCAAAACATAATTAAATATTAATTCTAAAGGTGAATGCCTGGTTGGCTTTCAGGCAATGTCAGGGTCCTAAAGTCAAAAATCAAAAGGTTCTTAAAGATCTGAAATTCCTATTAAAATCTGTGGTTTAGCAGCCTAAACCCAATTGAAATGCGGTGTAAGTAAGACTTCCAAGACACTTGGGATTTGTTTCTAAGAAATGATGACCTGTAGGCAACTTGCAGCATTTTCAAGGGAGTATGTAATTTTAAAACTATGAATATTGGTCATTTCTGTCAGGGACCTTAGAAAACCTGTGTAAAAATGCATATTGCTTAAGAAAAAACTTATTTTTTGTGGCATCAAGGCCCAGGTAATACAGCTTCTCGCTTGAACAGGTCCTTCGCATTCTCACTGAGATTGTTGTTGAGATATTCCTGCGAAGGTGGGGAAAATATGTGAGAAAACATGGAAGGACCATTTGTCTTTGCTTTCTTTCCTTACGGAGATAAGTATCCCACTGATGCAAAAGGGATGGAGAGAGCAAAATGTGTAAATAATTTAATAAGGAAAAGAATTGTATGACAGAAACTCACCAGAGTGAGGACAATAGAGCACAAAATGCCATAAAAGATAATAGGCTTAGATGAATTGGCATGTGTTAGTGATTATGCAATCATTCATTTCCCACAGACTTCTTTTTATAGGAAACCTTGGAAAATCCCTGAAGAACTGACCGAGTCATTTAACCACAACAGGTTTCTTTTCAACATGGCTGGGAGTGGGCGGGGAATATTTTCACATATTTGTGCACTGTTGGCTTGTTTGGAAGTGCTGGAAGACGGCGGAGGCCGGTGACTCAGCCCCACGCCGAGTGGGTCCTCCTGCCACCCTCCGTGTGGGACCAGGCGGCTCAGACCCAAGTGGGAACACTCTCATGTGATCAGGAGCTCTGAGGTTTGGTGCATGGCTGATGAGAGAGGCGCTACAGAGGCTGGGGAGAGGGATTTCAGCTCCAGAGAGTGTTCCCGGATCCGGGCTGGACGTGAATCCCTCTGGCTCACAGGGAGCAGCTGAGCTGTCCTCGGTCACTGGCAGGAGGAGTCATTTGCTTCCTAGCTGTCATAGGCGTTTAAATACTTGTGCTTCTGACAACAGTTTTCCTTCACCACTGGGCTGAGGAAAACAAGACCTTGAGCTGCTCTTCTGAGTTTCTTAAAGATTTGTTCCCCCGCCTCCTTTTTTTTTTTCCTCTTTTCAAACAAGCCATTTTCCTTGCATTCTTCAGAGCAGCTTCTCAAAATGTCCCTTCCACTTGAAGATGTGTCACTGGAGGAGTCACCCTTCACCTGGCTGCCTTAATCCCAGCACCCTCATGTGTGTAACATCTCTCTCAGATTCTTCTTCTGCTAAAGCTTCCTGGTGCTGGACTCGATGATCCTTGTGGGACCTTTCCAGTTTGAGATATTCTGTGACTCCATGGTTTGCTCTGCTCAGCCTCGTGGAATAAACACGCCCAAGCCACAATGGTGAAAGGAGGAAATGAGCAGGTTTGTAGAGTTCCATGGAGATTTGTGGCCCCAAAAAACAACATCCTGGATCAGGGAAGGTAAAATGGGTTTAATCCCACCCATCTCATAAGAGCCTTCAAGCATAAATTTGCTGGTGTCACTCAAATAATCTTAGTTAGATACAAGGTGTTATTCTTTTTTTCATATAAGTAGCAATATGAAGTTGTGAAAGGCTTTGAACTCCAAGTCATTAAAAAAGACTGAAAAATAAAATCGTTTTGAGGATCTGGATCTCCCTCATGTTTCAGCTTCCAAATCCAGAATTCTGATGTCTGAGACATGTCATAAATCAAAACCATTCACCAGGTTACAGACATTTCTGAATATGAAATAGTTTATTATTAGGAAAAAAATAAAACAAAAGAAAGCTGCCTACTAAATCCTGCAAGTGATTAAAAATGGTCATTAAGAGCATTTGCAAATATTTATCTTAGCTTAAGTTAGATGGGCACAATTTTGACTAAGCCATGACTTTTTTTTCCCTTTAGCTACATTACTAAGTCAACTATGAATAGCAATATTTTCATTTTGAAGATACATTGTCGCTCTTCTCAGTTTCAGCTCTCTCCTGTTAGAGTTTGGATAAGAAAAGTTAAACAGAGTGAGGGGCTGTACCAGAAAGAGAGTTTGATCCAGCCCTTCTCAAAACACCAGTACCTCACTAAATCCTTCCCCTTCCTTCAAAATATAAGCAAACATCCAAACCAGCTTGCTGTCCTCTGCAGCAGGGAGGGCCCCTGATGGCAGAGCTCACCTGATGGCTTCAGGTCACCAACAATGGTGCAGAGTCGAGAGCTGTACCCGAGTTTGTTTCTCCCGCAGTATCTGAGCTGATCATGGTTGCATGAAATGAGAAAAGCAGTCAGCTCCAGTTGGCTCGGGGCAGAGCTTCTAAAAGAGAAAATTTCTTGACAGCCACACAATAAATTTTAAAAAGTTGTCATCAGTGAAAGCTGCGCATGATGGTTCTCACCTACGTTTGATCAAAAATGGCTCACGATTTCAGGTTCCTTTGAATTGGTCACTGAAAATGGTGCTGCTCTGTTCCTATTTTAGTTTTCCTGGAATCACAGAATGCTTTGGGTTGGAAAGGACCTTAAAGTTCACCTTATTCCAGCTTCCCAGCCAGGGACACTTTCCACCATCCCAGGGTGTTCCAAGCCCTGTCCAACCCAGCCTTGGGCACTGCCAGGGATCCAAGGACAGCCGCAGCTTCTCTGGGCACCTGTGCCAAGGCCTCCCCCCCTCACAGGGAAGAATTTCCTCCTAAAATCTAATCTAAATCTATTCTTCTACAGTTTAAAGCCATTCGCCCTTGCCCAAAGTCTCTTTCTAGTTCTCCTGGAGTCCCTTTAGGCACTTGAAGTGGTTCTAAGGTCTTCCCAAAATCTTCTCCAGGCTGAGCAACCCCAACTATCTCAGTCTGTTGCCACCCTTCAGCCTTCCCATGGTTTTTACCTGTGATTACAGTCTCTGTGCATGCCCTCAGTGGCCAGGGGGCTAAGTTTTAAAGTCTTTTGCAAATATTTCTGAAATATTTTTCCAATTAGGAAATACAAATGCAAGGTAAACTCTGAATTGCCCATCGTGTTTCCTTCCACAGGGTATGGACACCAGCCGGAGTTCCTCTCACAGCACTGCACTGAACCAATCAATGTCTGTGATTTTGAAGCAGTGTTAATCTAAAGCAATGAGTTCTGAATAATGTTTATTAACTATATTTTAATGACTTGTCAGTTTTCTAAAACACATGCTGAAGTATTTTAGAAATCACTTAGTTAAATGCAGTTTTAATTCTGTTCCCATATTCATGGGCTGCTACTTAACTTTAAAAAAAAAAGGAGATTAGAAGGTTCAGATTTAGAGCAGCAAATTGCTCTGCTAATCTGCAGGTATTTCTCTTCTTGATACGGCCACTAATGTCTAATCTTAGCCACGCAGGCTCAATCATTGTGCTTTTTCATTAGAGCTGCAGTGAACTGTGTGCCAGGGACTTGAACTCTGGTGACAAGCTGCTCCCAGCCTGCGAGCTTTCACAGGAAAATGTTCTGTGCGAGTCTAAAATGATCCTGTTAAGTTTGTGCAAAAGATGGGGAGTTCACCACACGAGCTCTGGAAGGAGCAGAGTGCCTGTGAACCTCTGGGCAGTGTGAGGTTAGGACTGGCCACTAATTCCAGAGTCTATGCCATGAAAAATTTTCAAGCCTTTTAATTTGTTTCCATTTCTCATGAGAAAGAAAAAAGAAAACCTTGGGACTTATTTTTATTTCTTTTTTCCCTGCAAAATGTCGTGGAATAAGGCTGTGGAGCACATCTTTCCTTCTGGATGCTGTCTGCAATGTTGGGAATGTCTTCAGAGTTGGGACTTGGACCTGGACCTCCCGCCATCCCTGGGCATGTAACCATCAGGCTATGGGTGAGTCTGGATTGGCTTCCTCTCTTTCCTCTGGCTATCCAAGCCCCTCATCCCAGACTTAAAATCCTAGCAATGACATTTTTTGGCAAAAAGCGAAGTCTCTGTGAAAGTTTCAGTGCTTTAATAATTTTTTGATCCACTGGAGTGCTGGTGAACTCTTTTTGCTGGAGGTTTTAATGGCTGTGACCGTTTTCTGACCCTGGTGTTATGATGTGCCCTTGTGTGACTTGCTGTCCCCCTTCTTGGAGCATGGAACAGACTGGTTTTGGCGCAGAGCTCAGGAATGAGAGGTGGTCTTTGATATTTATTTCCTTATGAGTTGGGCTGTTGCTCTTGAAAGGGAGTTGCTTGGAAATCCTCACCTAGAGGTGAGAAGTACCTCCAGGGAATTATTTTGCAGGTGTTGCTGAACATGGAATTATTGATAACTGCCCGTTTTCCAATTGTTCCTGTTGCTTGAGCTTTGTCTTCCTATATTCCTGCATTGTTCCCAGTATTTCTGTGTTTCTGCAGCCAAGTGACCACGCAGATTGCTCCCAACATGCTCAGAGTTTATCTGCTTCCCCATGGAACAATCTGCTCTATCT
The DNA here is from genome assembly GCA_013400315.1 of Bombycilla garrulus. NCBI lineage: Eukaryota > Metazoa > Chordata > Aves > Passeriformes > Bombycillidae > Bombycilla > Bombycilla garrulus. The sequence goes on from VXBU01005406.1 coordinate 1,094,581, forward strand.
TTGTGGTTTTCTTCTGTCTCTATAGTCTCCCAATTTTTTTCATAATCTTTCATCTTACTCATTCCAAGTATGTACTAGTTTTGATCTTCCCATAGAAACTTATTTCTCAGTTATTTTGCTTCTCAGACAAAGGGATTAAAGATATCCTTTGAACCCGGTGGTCATTTGACCATGGACTTTAAAGACAGTGAAGCTCTTGAGGAACAAAATGGTGAATACAGCCCAAAATCAGCCTTGATTTACTATTGTGAACTTTATGAGTCTAAACCTCCTCTTTCTGTTTTTCTGCTTGGACCTGTGGCCCACTGTGTAAAGAATTCATGGTGTGGGGTGCATTGAAAGAAATCACCTTCACTTTCCAGAGCAGACTTCAAAGGAAAGCTCACTTTTCCCATTGCTTTTTATCTTTTTTCTCTTCCTAGTGCTTACTCCTTTTTTTTTTTTCTCCATCCTGCTGTTCTAATTTTTTTCCCTCACTTTTAGTTTCTCTACTAACTTTAATTAGGCTCATGAGCTTGATTACCAGGTGGGTTTTCCCCAAGCTTCCACAGCAATGCTTTCCAATCAGCAGCAGGCTTGCAAGGGAATTTTGTAAAGCTGCAGATAGGAGATAGGAGCCTAATGTGATCGGATCCAGTGTGCTCCATTGCTAAGAGTTTGTTATATCTGGTGAATTTGCCAAGAAGTGTCATATATTTAATTATTTTTAAGCAGGCAGGCTCAAAAGCCCCTGATCAGTGGGGTACCAGAGTGTGAGAGAGAAGAGGGATGTGGTGTTAGCCAGGGGAATGATTCATGCCTCTGAAGTTAACCAAATGCTCCTGTATCTCAGGGAAGTAGCTCTGCATCTTCCAATAGCCTTTTTCTGAGGAAAATGCAGTGTAGGGGAAAAAAAAAAAAAGGAGAAAAAAAATTATATATAGAAAATTATATAAAAAAATTCCCTGGATTCAATTCTGGAGGATCTCAGCAGATGTGAAGTTCACTGCTAGGAAGGAAGATTGGCACACACCTTTTGGGAGTTTTGTACATGGTTTTCCTGGGCAGGTTCTTAGAGCTTAAGCTTTGCCTGTCTCAAATGCTAAGTAGCATAAAATATGAGCTATCAGGGTAAATTGCAGTTTTTGCAGCCTTTGCTTGGCATATTTGCATATTCAGAATCTGCCTTGGGTTTTCTTGCTTTTATTCTCATTCTTTTAAAAGTACATTTACCTGGAGAAGGGCTTAGTTCTGAGTGCACAAAATAAGCATTTTCTCTGCAGTTGACTTTAATCCTACCAAAAGAATTAACACTCAAAGCAGAAAACCTTCTTTGGGTCCTACAGGGCATTAGAACATCTCAGGTACTGGCTGCTGGTTTAATAAAAGGATAGGATTTCCATTTACTTCAGGCAGGCTTAATGTATTGTTCTTGTAGTGAGACAGTCAGAATGAGTCAGGAGCCAAAGAATACACTTTATAGACACAAATAATCGTAAATTCAGAATGTCACCTTTAGGCAGAGGCATTTTTATTATTGTTAGTGGAGCTGCTGAGTAGGTTTGATGTTTTATTCTCTTGAGTACTAAATGTTCCAGAGTACCACAGCCCTATCTTTATCAGGCTCACAAGGAGGGAGCACAGCCAAACTTGCTTCCTATACTTCTCTATGATTGATAGCAGATGGCATGCTTTAAAATAAACCTATCCATTAGCAGTCCTCAGTGTTTTTACTCAAGGCATTTACAACTGTCTCAACCAGAAAACACATTCTCTCCACAAGCTCGTTTCAGTCTGCAACAGCTGTACAGGTGCAAATCTTTCATTAACTCTTAAACCGTGCTGAAATAAATGCTGCACTGTATTTTATTTTTAGTGGAGGAGGTTGTTCTTCAGAGGCAGAGTGGATTCTGTTCTCCCTTGGCATGTGGCAGAGGTTCGTGTTAATAAACTGATATTGAAATACGAGAGCTTTTAATTTAATTTTTTTCCTTTTAAATCATTCTTTTTCCTAGTCCTCTGTAAACCCTTAGGATGCTCTATTGCCAGGAGACAAACATGGCTGTCTGTAGGCATATAGAAGAAATTGGTGAAGCAGCAACACTGAAGGAATTGTAATTGTAATTCAGGGCTGGGATTCCTGGGGGACAGCAGCCACCTCCTCCCCTGTCCCTGCAGCGTCACCTGGAGAGGCAGCACTGGCTGGAGCCCAGTGGAGGAGAGGCTGCAGGTGTCCCTCAGCTCTGTCTCACAGTGGGGTTATTTATCTCTATCCTGCTCTTTTGGAGAGATGCAGAGAGGCACACACCCACATGCCCACACACAGACACATTTTCAACCTGATTCTGAGCTCACTGCTGGCAGGATACTCCATAAATAAATTGCTAAAACCTGTCCCTCTATCCCAGTTATTTTGCCTAGATTTCTATGCAACGCTCATAAGGGTCTTTCCAATACAATGAACTCCCAAGCACCTCCCCAAACATTAGTACACTACCAGCAAGAGCTTAAAATATTAGTAGCAAATCTTTAATATTAGCATTTAGCATTAATATTAGACAAGATCTTAAAATACTAGAGCCAGATAAAAGAGTATTAACAGGGGTATAGGAGTCATTAGGCAGAATAACCATCACTGACTAAATGGATGCTGAAACTTTAACACGCAAACCAGTGCAGATGATAAGAACTTCACAGAGACAAGAGGATCCTTTCATTTAAAAGGAAGTTGGAGAGAGGAAGGTTAGGGATTTGAAAGCTGGTAAATAAAACAACACAGCGGGAGAAGTTATATAGAATGTGCTGTCTTGTTAGTGGTGATCGTGTCCTATGTTATTTTTCTTAAGCTGAAAAGATAAAACAAGAAGACAGGCAATATTCTGTCACAAATAAATGGAAATTGGGGCATTTTTTGTATAAATCCAAAGTAGCAGGAGAAAAATACAAATGTGCTCTCAGCGCTGTAAGTCTATGTAGGGTAAAGGAGGTGCTAAAATGATTTAGCATGATGGACTGCAGCTACCATGTACTTTTTATGGCACAGCAAACAAAATCCAGGGAATCTGAACTCGATAGCATCGAGGTGGGGCAGTTGTGCCGACGTGGGGAGTGGAGCTGCAGTGGGGCAGCCCTTGAGCAGGACTGAGCTCTGGGGTGGCAGCGGGGACCAGCCCCTGGTACAGCTCTGCCCTGTAAGCACCTGGAGAATTCGGTGCTAAATGAAACAGGAGGGAAAAAAACAAGGCCAGCTGTAGACATAAGAAGTTTAAGAGCATCAGCACTTGCTTCCAGCTAATCTCTCTTGATGACTCCTGTAAGCAGCCACGGCTGGTCGTTCCTGTTAATTATTCAAAGCCCCACACCAGTTTTGCAGCTGAGTGGTGTAAGAGGATGTGCAGTGTCCCCATTTCTCAGTCTGACTGGGGGAAAGGCAGGAGACATCACTGAGTGACATCCTGTTTTCCACACAGGAAAGGTGAGACTGGGAGAGGCAGCAGCTGACCCCATTCCACAGCCACACTGTCACCCTGAAACCTCACCTCTTCCTGGAGGGTCTGATGGGCTGCATGCAGACAGGACTCATCAGGGTCATGTTGTATCTTACAGCTGTGAGTGTGGTGTCTTTTTCTGAAGGTTCAGGACTGCATTCTTGCCTTGGATTAATAATCCAAAAGATCCATGATGGCATTCATTAGTGCTCCATCAGAGGAGGACACAGAGGGAAGAGCAGGCACCTCGGGATCTACATGGTGTCCAGCATATCCTCAGGCTGCCAAAGGTCAAGCCTGTGCGTATTTCCCCCTGTAAGAAAGATGGAGACAAAGTTTTAGCAGGACCTTTTGTGATAGAACAAGGGATAAACTGAAAGAGTGTTGATTTAGCTTGGAAATAAGGAAGATTTTTAATAAGGGAGGTAAAACAGTGAAGAAGGTTGTCCTGAGAAGTGCTGTCTGCCCTGTTCCTGGTCAGGCTGGGTGGGACTCTGAGCAACGTGGTCTAGGTGAAATGTCCTGTTGGTTGGAAGGAGTTTGAACTAGATGGTCTTTAAAGGTCCCTATCAGAAGAGATAGAAAACTGTTCCCAGGAGACAGTTTATTCCAAAGGGATCTGTTCTAGAGACAACTCTTGAGACAGCGTTGTATGTGGGATGGGTGTCTGCTGATGCCCAGCCTATGTGGATATATATATATTATATATATATACATACATATTCATCATTATATATTTTTTTTCCATTTTATTATACCAAATATAATTTATTTCATTATAGCTTTTGGAATTGCTGATGGAGTTCTTCTGTTTGATGCTGGCTTTTTTATTTGGTGTCCAGGACTGCTCCTATTCACACAGACAAGTCCTTTAGCCTGAAGGAGAAAGTCTAGAACACTTGTCAGAGATGATTGCTCTTTTTGGTCCACCAGTGTTTTGGGGGAAGAGATCTCAAATCCATTCCTGATGTGATTAGGAGCTTTCTGAAGAAAACTTTGCATAAAATATCTTCTTCAATATGCTGAATCTGGTACTTTTGGTTGTCACTGACCTCACTGTGGTTGTTTCCAGGACCCCAGGTGCACAGGTGGCCAAATATCTAAATACTGGCACATATGTTCTTCCTGTCAGGCAGGGAAATATCTCTTTTAATTTTTCTAAATGAGAGTCACATTCACTCCCTCAGTTAAACATATTCTTAAGCACTGTATGAGCTTGGGGCCAAAGAACACAGTTTATTATGATACCACAGGTTACTGCGAGTTATGTAGAACCTTTAGAGCAATAGTTTCATTTAGCAAAGGAAAAAAGAACAATCATTTCCTTACCCCTCCAAACCCTTTATTTATTAATGACCTAGAAGGATGCAATGTTGTTATTATTAAGAAATGAACAAATTTTGCCTGGACGGGGTCCAGCACACTCAGAACTGGTGTTGCCTTCTAATATCTCCTTTTTCTGAATCAAGGAATAAGTCCCAGTTCCGTGTCTGAGCTGGTAAATGAAGGGTAGCCAAGGGGGACAGGGTGGAGAGGGGCTACGCTTAATCCTCAGTGGATTTGGCCTTTCTGTGAATAAGATGGATTTCTGATGCTGGTCTCCATGTCATTCATAGCAGTGTTTCCAGTAGTAAATGTGTGCTTGAAGAACCCCCCATGCCCCCTGCTTTCTTGCCAAAATTTAACTCAACTAAAATAAATCATATTTTGGAAAGCTAATTATACAGTCAAATAACAGAAAGGTATTGAAAAACTGTTGTGTGCCTAACATTAAATTAATTTAAATTGGCAGTAAGGAACACAGGCACTAAAAATAAATGCAGTAATATGGGCAAGCGGAAGTAATGGAATTTAAACAAAAATGTAATGCCAAACATCGGGATTGCTATTCAGCCCATTGCAGAAGTAACACTGTGCATCCATTGCACACAAACTTTCACAGTTTAAATGTTCTGAGTTAAATTTGCTGTTTTATCATTTTATTGTGTTTCTTGGAAAACTAAAATATCAGGGGAATGTAATATTCCCGCCTTCAATTGTGTTACAAGAAGTGTATGTAAGCCCTCTTTATGGGGAGAACAGCTTGAGGCTGGGGGGTATAAAAGCAGCTAAGAAATGAGGTGCAGCCTAAACAGAAGCAAACCATTAAAGAGAAAAGGGAAGCTAAGGGAAAAAAACCAACAAAACCCCCAACTTTAGGAGAAGATTTAAAAAGTTTCCCAAAGGATCAGCATCCTTGAGATTAAACACTCCCATATGTAGGCTGACATTTTAAAATGTGAGTCTTATGAAGGATAAGGAGGAAATGGTGAGAAATGCAACCTTAAATATTTTGAAGCACGACTTCCTGTATTATGTGGCAGTTGGCAAAACTTTCCAGAGGAAGATGCACGCTGCAAAATCCAAGTGGTGAGGTGCATGAGTTTTCCTAAAAGTTCCCTGCTGGTGCTTACTAGTTTGGTGTTCAAAAACATCCACACCTTTGGAGTAGCATTGCAGTACCTCTTCAACGTTGCTTTTAATCTCCAAGACAGATGTTTTAGATCAATCGCTCAAAACGGAACAGTTTAGCAGTCAGAAAACACTGTCAGAAAAGATTTGTTGTAAGAAAGACAAAACCGTGAAATAAAATTGAACTTTTATCCCCATTTGGATGGGAACTGCGCTTGGCTGGGAATCCCAAGGGGATGGAGGCAGTGGCCTATCATGTGTTGAAAAAACAAACAGATGACAGTGCTCTGCAGTAATCAAGCAGACGCTGCTTCTGGGAAATGGTGTGATCACCATTGTTCAGTGCTGCAGGACCCAAAAGAAAGAATATTATTGAGGAAAGGAAGGTGGCCTCGTGACTGGGGTGAGGGAAGACAGGACAAGCTGCTGCCAATGGGCCTGAGTTCCTGCTGGCCCCAGAGAGGCCATGTTTTCCTTGTGGTTAAGGTGTGACATAGCAAGTCTTGGCAGAGTGTCCAGGCTTTTTTTTCCAGTGTTGCTCAGAACCAGGAATAATGAACAGCAGTGGAGGGTGTCAATATTTCCTGGATGCAAAAGCTCTTCTAATGGCACATCTTCCCTGTGAGGGTGGGCAGGCCCTGGCACAGGGTGCCAGAGCAGCTCTGGCTGCCCCCGGAGCCCTGGAAGTGTCCAAGGCCAGGTTGGTTGCAGCTTGGAGCAACCTGGGATAATGGACTGTGTCCCTGCCCATGGCAGGGGTGGGAGCAGATGAGCTTTGAGGTCCCTTCCAGCTCAAATCATTCTAAGATTTGAAGATCTTTTTATTTCTGAAAATCCAATGCAGATGGGGCAGCGCCACTCATGTAAATGGCCACAAATTCTGTGCATCCAGCCAGTAAAACAGGAGTGGCTTTTTTATGACAGCCCCAACCTTCTGGACAAAATCAGTGTCTTCCTGCCTATGTCTAGATATTTTACAGCAGAAATATAAAAATGTAGTCTTTCCCAGAAGGCCTTGTTTTGTTTTGTGTCCCATGGTGGCCTGTTCATATGCTGAGCTGGAGCTCTGCTTGGCAGCATCTTTTGGTCTAACCATATTGCAGCGTGGTACCTGCTTGGAAATGGCAAATGTTCCTACCAAGGATGGTGGCTTGGAACCAGTTCCAGCCCTCTGTGCCCCCTTATCCATGCCTGAGTGCACCACGTGCTTTTCTCTTGCCCTGTACTTTGCTTTGGGAGATTTTCTCAGAGTGGTGCCTTTCCCTGCCCGCCTCCCTCCGTATCCTCTGTGCTGGATGAGTTTGCATTGTGTGGTGTTTTCCTCTTCATTTATTGCAAACAAATCTGGTCTCTGCCATTTGTTTACTCTTATACTCTGTCTTTATGCCTTGGTATGCATTTTTAATTAGATGCGCTTCAGTTCTTTCACTGCTTGTTAACACTTTCCTGTGGTAAGTATCGTCTCCACCAGTCCTGTGAGCCTTCTCCACGCTTAGGAAATTCGGATTTCCTTCTCCCAGCCACGATTATCATTTGATATAGAGGCTTGTTTCCTGGCTGGCCTGTCTGCTGAGTGCTTACATTCTCATCGTGGACTTTTAAGGTTGTTCCTCTACACAGCCGGCATAATCCAAGTGCCCTTATTCTGCTATAAAATATTCTGCATACAGAGAAATAGTGTTTTCGCTATTTGTCTGGGCTGTTTCCGGACTTTAGCAGCTCCAGTTTGGATGGCTGACATGGAGAAGTCCTGGACAAAGCCTGCAGTGTGTGCAGATCAACTGCCTGCATTGTGAGAAGTTCTTCTGCACACGCAGAGTGGGTCCCAGGGATCAGGAATGCGCCGAATTAGCCTTGAATGCGTTGGCCATCAGTCCTGTGAATGGAGGATGGATGTGTCTGGAGGGGAATACTGGAGTCCCAAACACATGACAGCTTTCAAGAACTGCATCTTTCCTGAGTGCCAGTATTGTTAAAGCATAAAATTACTCATTTTTCTCTTTTTTTTCCTTCTTTTCTTTTTTTTTCTTTTTTTTTTTTTTTTTTTTTTTGCTATAGTATGAGCCCATTCGTGCTTCCACTGCTCTCTGTTGCCTCTACATCTGACTCATGCCACAGGCAAAGGACTTCACCCTTTCCAACTTCCCTCTATGCCATCAGCTTTCTGGAGATGATCTGGGAACTGGGATGGAAAAACCTGACCCCACTCCACCCTGTCCTTCCAATTTGCCCACCCTGCTGCAGCACTTGCCTTGTGTTGCAGAACCTGCATGATCTCCAGGATTTCATACCCTGTTGAGGGACTGCAAGGTTAAAAAGCGACTAAAATGGCTATTTCCATCTCAGACAGTCTTCTCTGACCCCGCTCTCTGGCTGGGGGTGAGGTTGCCGAAGGTCACAATCCACTTCAGAGTGCACAGAGATCGATATCTGCAGAAGCCAGTGCCTGCATTTGCTCCCTTTCCCTTGCCACTGCTGCATTTCACAGTGAGGAGCCAAGAAACATTTCCCCTCCCTTCCAAGAAGAAGGGGGAGAGCAAAAAAAAAAAAAGGAACAAGTCTTGTCTCCACACTTCCTCCCACCAGGAGGTCATTGTGTTTGGCCTCTGCTCCACTTTTTGTTATAAATTTGCATGGTGTGATGTTTGCTTTGGCCGGTGCGGTGGCAGGGCAGCAGCTGGCACGCCGACACCACCACCGGCTCCTTCGCTGGAGGACAGGCCAGGGCAGGGTCCTCCCAGCCCCCCGTGGCATTGGAGAGGAGATGCTGGGTCTCTGGGAGGCTTCAGGAGATGGAACGCCCTCTCTGAGAGTTTGGGATGTCGAGGGCTGCGTTTTGTGCTCAGATGTGGTGATTTCGGTGGCGGATTGGGGAGCTCGGTGCCGAGCCTGTGGAAAGGCATTGCTCTGTGGAGCGCCCTCGTGTTGGCAGGGACACTCAGCACATGGACTAATGGGTCTTTTCCACTTTAATTTCTGCTCTAAAATGACTCTTTGTTACTGTTCTCAGACTCGGCGCCAACCGTCACGCCACACACCAGATCTTTCTTTCTTTTCTGCCCTTAGCTTTGCAGAGAAGCCTTTAAAACAAACAAACACAAAACTGTGAGAAACCGAGGGAAGATATGGACTGGCCCACTCGTTAGTGCTGGAATGTGGAAACTATGAAGACATCTTTTTTTATTACCAATGCTGGAAAGCACAGTCACTGAGTGGGCTGGGATACAATTTATACTACATGCAGTAGTTAAAAAAAACTGCAAAAATGGGTGTAACCCTGGGCTGTGGTTCAACTGGCCTTTCAGCCCCCACTTGAGATCGGGCCATCCCAGGGGGAAACTGTGGTTTGGAATAAGAGCGTGCATTTAATTTCGCTCGGAGAACTTATTGGAGTTGGCACTTCAAGAAAGAAGCTGAAGTATATTTTTTGCCATGATTAGTGGCCCCCCTCACCACTACATTTGATTATGTTGGAAGCTGAAAAGTTAAATTCTTATAAAATGATGATTTACAGTCCGTGATTATCCAGGTAGGGTGCATGGATTGCGCCAGCCTGGTCATGGGACTCCAATCTCATCCTATTTCATTGCTGTGAGAAAATAAAGCTAGAATGTAAAAAAGCTGAAAACACATCCTCTGATTGCTCAGGGAATTTTCTTAGTCATACGTTATCTTTCCTAGTAGTTTCAGTTATTTTGTCTCCACTAAAACCCAAAGCAAAACACTGCCCTGACACTTTCCCCTTGATTTTGGATCCGCAGTGGTCGCATTTATTTTTATCTTGTGTCGTCTTTCCCCCTATGGTTATGCAAATCCGTGGAATAGGGGGCAAAGGGAAGAGGTAATTTTAAAGCCAGTAAATTCCAGTGGAAGGTTTCCTCAGTTGCTCTGAGCAGGACTATCCTGGGTGCTGCTGTGGAGATGGGGCTGCCTCCAAATAGCACAGGGGTAGGTGCCAAGTGGGGAGGTTGAATTTTTTCCTGGTAGACGCATAACTTTGCCCACAGGATTGAAGTCTCTTGCCTTAATGCTCTGCTAAGCTTCTCGGGAAGTACAAAGCTGTGCCTAAGGAAGCACACGTTAGGGAAATGTGTCTCCTTCTGATCAGCTGCCGGATAAAACCTCACTGCAGAAAGGGTTTGGTGGTGGGTGAAGTGTGAGGCTCATGAGAAGGATCTTGGAGAAGATAAGGGGCATCAGCATTTCATTGCTCTTCCCAGCAACCTTTTGCTGTTTCAGTTAGAACTCGCTGTATTTTGATATGTTGCTTTCTTTTTTTTTTTTCTCTTCTTCATTCTCCCCTTTTCCCCTGTCCAGGGAATTATTTTGTAATAGTCAAATTTATTTTATTTCAAATTGATCCAGTTTCTTTCCCCTCCCACCACCTCTGCCCTAATACAACAATATTTCCTTAAGCCTGTATTTAACTCTTTTGTACAGTAGTGGATGCTCAATGAGTTCCCTGGCCAAAAGGACAGCAGGAGTAGCACTGGGATGTGCTTTGTGAGCAAACATGAGTGTGCCAGTATACACGTGTGGGTGTAGAATCATAGAACATAAAATCATTCAGGTTGGAAAAGTCCTCCAGGATCACTGAATCCAACCCTTGATTGATCTCCATCTCTCCAATTAAACCGGAGCACTGAGTGCCATGTCCAGTCATTCCTTGGACACCTCCAGGGATGGTGACTCCACCACCGCCTGGAGAGCTTGACCACCCTTTTAGTGAAGAAATTCTTCCCAGTGTCCAACCTGAACCTCCCCTGGCACAGCCTGAGGCAGTTTCCTCGTGTCCTGTAGTTTCAGCCTGCTTTGCAAGTTTCACAGAAAAAGTTGGAGATATCCAGAGTGTATGGCCCGTGTCAGAGCCTCCTGCCAGGGCTGGGTTAGTCAATGCAATTTGTGGTCAATGTCTGGAATCACATTCAACGCTTGTTTGCTCTTCCTTTGAGTGCCATTGCTCTGCTCTGCTCATTACTGCAACGAATTAACCACAGTCTCTAATCTTCTGTGGGGCCTGAAGTTTCTGCATCCAGCAACACACAGAACCCTCTCCTTGCATGATGTGTCAAGGGGCTCCAAATGCATCCTTAAACGCTGCTTAAACTAGGATGAGTTTAAATATCCTTTTAAGCTTTTCTATGTTTTGGAATGGGGAGATGAGGGCGTGAATATTTATGAAAAAAAAGTCAGGTGCAAGGTCCCAGGTTTGGAAAACTTGGCCCATGAAATATATGCAGTCAGGGTGCTTGTGGTTATATAAGATAACAAAATTCATAACTCATTTGGATTAATCTCTCAAGTTACTGTAGGGGAATATTGTGCTCACATTCATGTTGCCTTATTATGAATTTATATTCCAGTTTTTCAACCTAATAGACATACATGGTTTAAAATGTCTGACAAGGGCTATAGGGTTTGGAGCATAAACTCTGCCCTCTACTTTCATGAAACACCGTATGTATGCCTGACCCTCCTTAGAAAGAGCCGAGTCTCTCCCATGTCAGTCTGCAAAGGAACTGCCCATCTCCATGCCAAAATAAGTAGAATAAATTATTTCCTTGAGATACACTTTCAAGTGTGCTCAACCTCAGCGCTCTTTTTCACATGCTCAGTTCATTTGTGAATTCTCTGCAAGTCAAGTTTTTTGTTCAAACTTTTGGACTCCTTGTGATCTGGCTGGAAACTGGAGCACATGGAGCCTCGGACGTAATCAGAAAATGTGAAAATGAGGACTGCTGGGAGCAGCATCCTTCTTAAATTCCAGCTACTCCAAACTTGTTCCTTGCTGCTCCAGCCCTGAGCTCGCTGGTCGTAGGACTCTGTGTGCAGTCTGAATTGATTTCTGAGCCCAGCTAAGGGAAAGAGTTAAGCTTGCTCTCCCCTTCTCGTTGGCAGAAAGTTTGCAGTTTAAAATTACATACTGACTCTGGTGTAGAGACACAAGAAATTATAGAGCAGACACTGTCCAGGACAACGTATAATTTAAAATGTACTAAAGAATGTATACCACATGGCAAAGTAAGTGAAGTGCTTCTTCAAATTTAAGTGTTTTGCATAGAAAGGCTGTAATTATCCACTCCTAGGGAAATGTTTGCATTCATTCTAAATCAATATTTACTATTCATCTCTTGTGTTCAACAAAACAAGGATTTAACATTTTTTTGTTTTAATGAGGTACTAAGACTACAATAATACTACAATGTAATTGTCTTGATACAAAATATTGCTAAATTGCGTTGCTATTTCTGGAGCAAACAGTTTTTAAGAGGAGGGGTGTCCCTGTTTGTGAGATGTTACTGCAGTAACACACAATTCAAACCCAGCCAAGCAGGGAGACTCACCAGTTCCAAAGAGCTGCTAAAGCTGCCTCTCTGTAAAGGCCCTTAACTGGGATCATTCGGGTGAGTCCTCTGCCTCCCCCTGAAAGTATCAGCCTCTTTATAATGATTCCTTTTCAGCTGGCATCTCAACAACCACAACAACGATGCGATTTCTTTCTCTGGTTTTAAGCTTGGGTGTTCTTTGTCTTTTGGTTTTTTTTCCTTCCCCCCTCCCAGCATCTTTCAGCCAGGCAGCAGCAGCTGAGGGCTGTAATTGGGCTGCAGCCGTCTCTGCACTCTGGTTCAAAACCTGTTGATGCAAATGGAGTTTCCTGAACTCCCCCCTCCTGGGAAAATCTGGGGGGGGGATGTGAGGAAGTTTTCAGGATGATATCAGAGCTCTGTCCTTTATCTTTTTCAAAGAGCTGATCTACCTTGAAAAAGTTTGATGTGGTACTTGGGGAGGACATGGCAGAGGAAAAATGTCCTGAAATTGCATGGGAAAGTCACTGCCCGTGGTGCGGGGGGGTTGGAACCAGATCATTTTAAGGTCCCTTCCAACCCAAACCATTCTGTGATTCCTGCACCAGGATTCGGGTGGAATGAGAGCATCTGAGAAGGATCAGAGGCTCTGGGAGGAACAGCACATTTAATCACAGCCTGTGGCACTGCTATTCTGTGGTTAGGAGGATGTCCTTGCACCAAGCATCCCTCTCTTTGAATTTACCTGGCATGCCTTAAGAAGTAATTCTTAAACTTCTCCAACTTCAAAAAAACCCAACAAGCATGCATTTTTGGCACTGCTGTGGCTCCATGTGAATCAAATCAGATAACTGGAAACACTTTAGTTGGAAAATCCTTTAAAATCCTTTTCTTTAATCTCTATTTTTTATTCTTGCACACTGCCCACCATATTCCAGGCTCTGGCCTACCCTTCCCAACACCAAATGCTTCCACTTCTGCTGCTAAAATTCACAGTACAAGCATAGGCTCTTGAGTGGATTTCAATCTTGTGCTCAAGCAGACCGTCCTGTATTTTTTCCCCTAGTCTGAAGTCATTCTTGTCCTCTTAGAAAATCATGCACATAAATGGGGTCAATAGCCCAGAGAGAAGAACAGTCTCTTTCCCCAGCAAATGTTATTGTAACTGGTGTTTTAATCCTCCAGATATCACTCTCAGTGTACTGGGTAACAAAGGGCTGTGCAGTGCCTAATCATTCAGCAGTGATCCAGGGAAAAAGCAGAAGGTTAAGATCAAGATCCTAAAGTCTGTAAAATCAATGGGACACTAGAAAAGGAACTGAAGTGTACCAGAAGGGACCTCTTGAGGGTCATTAAAAAAAGCAGAAACTGATTATGAACAGAGCTTTTACCCAAAGAACTGGAGGGGGCCTGCAAAATCATTCTGCTGTACTCCAGTTAAATGTCTAATAGTGGAGACATTTTCTACACAGCCCATAAAGGATAATGAGGATGCCTTTGATAGCTTTCAAGAAAGTTGTTCTTGTCAGCGTTGACAAAGACATGATCTGGGCAAGCACTCTCTGCACACGCAGCCCGTGGTGATCGTACACAGACAGTGGAAGGGAAGGTGGCGGCCCAAAACTCTGCCTGAAATTTATCCTGTCCATCACACATGGGAAAAACTGGGTCAGCCTGGCAATATGATGTGAACTGCAGCAGTGATGAAGCTTGGTGCTGCCTGCTGGCTTGGTGGCTCACCTTGCTGTGCTGGGGGATGTGAGGAGAGGTGACAAAATTGTGTGACTGCCTCCAGAATGAGTGAGAAATAGTGGCTCATCCTAGAACTTATCGAAACCGATTGCCAACAGCAAAGTTGGGACTAGAATGTTATTGCTTTCTGCTCAGTTTCTGTGTTGGGAAAGCAGTGGGAATTGGAATGTTTGTTCTCCTTCTGTCTCTGACCCTGATCCTCTGTGTGGTTCTGGGCGAGTCACAACTTTGCTGTGATTCATTTTCCCAATGAAGCAAATTAGGATGATCCAACTTGCAGATCTTACCGGTGTACTCTAAGAATGATTTGTAAATAAGAAAGAAAAATAGGTGGAATTGTGTTTTAGAAGTTAAAGGTCACCTTAAAGTAGAGATCTGGCTCATAGGGAGCAGACTCTGCTCTGCTTTTAGACTATAGATCAGCTTTGTTGGGGAAAAATACCAGAAATCTTTCTAGTAAAAAGGAACTTTGAGTTCTTCGTACTTCAGACGAAACAAACCTTTTCTCCAGAAACAGGCGTTCACAGGGATGAACTGAATATGAGTCAGTGCAACAGTTCTGCAGCCAAATTGTGAAACTTTTGTGTCATTGCCCTGTGATTCCAGCTATCTTCAATTACTAGAAAAAAATGCAGGAAATTCAGGTGGAAGGAATGCATGGAAATTGAAGTCAAAGAAAAATATTCGTCGTGGCCTTGGCAAAGTGAGTTTTCTAAGCTGAAGGAGCTTTTAAGCAATTAGCATCTGCTGTGTGCAATTACTGAGTGACACGCAGCCCCAGAACGAGGGCTCAGCAGCCAGAGGCCGTCTGGATCTCGGTGTCTATCAAGGGCACACCCTGTTCTGGGCTTCACCTGGCCCAGGAGACAGCCCTCCCTCTGCCCCACAGTGCACAGTCAACCTTGAGTCATTGGTGGGGGAAACAGTGAGACAATTCTTCCAGGTCTCTCAGGTCCAAAGCTTTCTGAAGTCACAGGAAAGATTATGACTGGAGATGCTGACCTCTGAGTTGATGCATTGCCCCCAGTTTTCCAAAATGAGGTAAGTTACTCGGCTAAAATCCACCTCTCAGCTGTAAAAGTGGCTTGGTGTGCACCAGCCTCTGTAGGGACATATGGCTTGGGAGCCTCAGCATCTGTAAGTACACAAAGAAAATCACCTCTTAAAGGGAGCATTTTGTCAACAGGCTTTTTTTTATTTGCAGAAAAATGCAATTAAATGTTTTTTAGAACTGCTGAGAGGTATCGGCCACAGCCACAGAGGCTAATTCTCTGAAGTAATGAAGTTCTAAAAGTGAAACTATAGTTCAGTTTGTGAAATTCAAAGAGTAAAAATCAAAACCAAGTGACAAACAGTTTCTGACTACTCTGTATCTAAAAATGGGCCAACCTCATTTGGTCTATTTAAGAATTGTGTACCCATAGTGCTCATATGCCAAGTTCAGCATGATGAAAATGAAAACGGTTGAGGTATAAACCCTTAGAAAACAGGGTTTATAATGGAAACAGTAATTGACTCTCAAATACCGCATCAAAAATACAATGCTATAATACAAAGCCTCGTTCTTGGGATCCCAGCTCTGCTTCTGACCTCAGGTTGGCAGGCAAACACCTCACCACAGAGCTAACTGATGGTTATAGGTTTGGTGTTTTTTGTTGTTAGTTGTTTCTTCTTTTTTTTTTTTCATGCAAGCAGAACATGGCAAGTTCTGCCATGAAGAAAATTTATAGGAGCAAAGCAAAATTGGCCAACAGTTCAAAAGTTCTCTCATGTAAGCTTTTGATATTTGTCCCAATCACTGATTCTCTCTCAACTCCCAAGACTGAGGAGATGCCATGAGTCTGCTCTGGATGAACATTTTATTTTGGCTGATGATTTTATCCACTTCAGCTTTACAAATAGTTTAACTGTTCCTTCAAAGGTCACAAATTTTGGTTATCCTGAACAGAGAAGACCAAAACAGACCAATGTCTTTGCAGCTGCTGACTTTGCCTGTTCTGCATGCCTCTAACAGAGAGGAGAGGCAAAGCAAATATTCCATTGATCTCATTCAAGATGCTTCCCTGAGGCTTTGCCTGGGCTGAGCCAGGGTTCTACTGTTGCTGCCATTTATGGCTCCCAGAACATCTTGTCATTTTGGGCTACACAGAAAGTACCAGTTCTAGCTGAAAGTTTCATTAAAGGTGGTGAAATGGGGAAAATCAGGAATTTCAACAGGGAAGAACCACCATTCAGCTGTGGTTGGTAAATGCATGTGTGGAGATATTAAATGAAAATACCCTGAGATCTGCATGTATTTAAAAAAAAGACAAAAAGAAAAAAAAGATAAATTCTACCAAGGTGATTGAGCTTGAAGTACTTTAAAAATTGCTGCAGTTCTGTGCAGGAATAGATTATCAAATTAATATTTTCTTAAGTGTTGAAGAACATACAGCAGAAGCATTTTCTGTCCATAAATGGTCCTCTTTTGGCTACATATTAAAAATAAAAGTAATTTCTTTCATTTCTTTAGGCATGAAGATGGCACAGAGCCAGAAGCTTTGATCTTGGTGGAGCCACACCTTCACCTGTGCCAGCTTTGCAGCGACTGTGGTGGTGTTTGCAAAGGAGGGTGCACAGGCAGAGCGACTCACAGCTTCATTGGTGATCACTATTGGCACTTCTTAAATCCAAGGAAATAGGTCATGGACATTCCAGAAATATAATTTACCTCTTCTTAGGCAAGCTTCCCAGTGATGTTCCCATGAGCACTCTTTTTTCTTACCTTCAGACATTGGGCACCTTTCATTTCAAACCATCCTGTTGATGTCAGTGCAGAAAATCTGGAAGCTAACCCAGAATATTGTTGTTAAAGCTTTTTTTTTTTTTCCTGGAATAGAGAAAATTTACCTTTACTGGCAACCATGCCTTTATTCAAATGCTGCTCCTTGTGAAAATGATTGGGAAATTGCCATTGCAAACAACAAATAAAGACTCCAAGAATTGGCCCTTCATGACGAGTGATTTATGATTTATGCTCTAAACCATATAAACTACGTATTTCTATTTGGATTTTGAAAAACAAGCCAGGAAAAAACAACAATAGCTTAGCAAAAAAAAAAAAAGTGTACAGTTGTGGAATGTTAGTACAGTCTTTGGCAAAGCATCAAATAGAGATAAGGCTCGATTCTATGGGGATATTAAATATTTTTAAAGCAATCAATGTGAAATAAATCCGAGAATGTGTGTTTAAATTATAAAAAAAACCCCACAGCATGAATATGCATTTTGTAGTTAACTGCTCCCTGTTGTTTTGGGCTCTTGTCCTGCTTTAGTACAATTTTTGAGGAGAAAAATCCTGACTGGAGCACAAGTTACATTTCAAGTCCTATTTTAGGTGGTTTGCAGTAGTGGATTTCCCTATTTTCCTTATCATTTTTCTTTGATTTGCTTTTTTAAGGGTATTATCCAACTCAGCTTGGCACAGCTCAAGTGCACAACTGCAACCTTTTCCATGACCCAAAAGTCAGTGCCACTCTGTGGGTTGGCAGTTTGCAAATAAAACATATCCTTAATGAAGTGTGGAAGCTCCTGTTCTTTCCCTTCCTCAGGAGACGTGCCTTAATCTCTGGCTCAGAGCCTTGTCAAATGCTGCAGTACTGAACTGGCAAGCTCTGTGCTGCTAATGGATTGAAACCTCCACCAGGTTGTTCATTTCTAGAGGGGTTTTTGGTTGGTTGTTTTTTTTTTTTGCTCCTTTCTCTTTTTTTTTTTTATTTTATTTTTTCCCCTAAATACTGCAGCAACCAAAGCGTCGCTCCAGCCCTCAGTCTTCCATAATGATTGGTTAGGGACTTCAGTGACAACTCTACAGTACACGTAAGAGAAATTTAAATTATGCCAGTAAAATGTACCAAGGATATGGTTGCTTATGTAGGTCAATTATTAAGGGAAAAAATAAGATTAAACCAGGGGGCTGTTCTATGTATTTGAAGTTATTCCCGAAGATAGAAAACTGTGCTATTTATGCTTATAACTTGTGACAGGTTCTCTAAGTCACAGGCATTTTGTTTCTTCTGCAGCAGAAGCTGGAAATGTTTGGATTTTTCACTTCTATTTTCTTTTTTATTTTCACTTTTCCCAGAAAGTGACAATAATCTAGTGAAAAAGATTTGAATAAGATGACTAAATTTGCTAAAAATGCAGCACTGATAAATATTACAGGCCTTTTTTTTAAAATTTTTTTTCTGGATATGTCTGCTAATATTGAGACAAGGGTAGTTTTCACTGTCTGTGGCATAAATTGTGATAAATTAAGAAATGTGTGTTTCTTTTCAAAAACTGGATTTTATTTTTTCTTATAATAGAGGTATGCTAAGTGATCTCAGATTATCTTTTCTAAAAATGCTTATACATTTTATAACGTGAAAACATTTACATTATAAATGTTTTATATAATTTATTTTGGGGTTTATACAGCTGAGGAAAATTATACCTCGGATTTTACCTCTTTACTTGAGCCATTTTGAGAGGGGTCCAGGCTACCTGATCAGGGTGCCAAATGCAAAGAGCATTTTCAGCATGGATGGTGATAACCTGTATTGCAACCTGTTGTTGTCCAGAGCTTGAGAACTTTTACACCAGGAAAAAAAAAAGAAAAAAGGCTGTGGGAAAAAAGCAATTATTCAATCCCTCCTGCTAGGGGCAGGCATTTGTGGTGTTCCTTTAGCTTCTGTCAACCTGGTTCTGTCAATGCCAATAGCTCCGTGACATCCTGGGAGGAGGGGAAGCCGTGGGATGCCGGGTACTCGGGTGCTAAAACGTTATCAAACAATGTGAGCGAGGTAGCGCCGTGCTCTCCGTGGCATTGTCAGGGACTCCTGGGGGAAAGTAGGTTACCCTCGGTTCTGCTGGTGGATGGAAGGGGTGAAAAGGAGGATTTTCACATTCCTGCCTTGTTAGATCCACACTCCTGCACGTTCCTGGGGGGGGCTCGGTGTGAATTCTCTGCCGAGCAGATGGGAAGTCAGGTTTTCCCAGAAATGCTTTGGCAAATCAAGGGGTTTATTGTTATATAAAGTCTGGAAAAGCCCTCTAAGGTCATGGATTCCAGCCACTCCCAAGCACTCCCAAGGCCACCACTAACCTGTGTCACCAGGGGCCACATCCCTGCTTTTAGATCCCTCCAGGGATGAGACTCCACCACTGCCCCGAGCAGGCGTTCTAATGTCCAGAAGGATTGCATCTCTGGAAGAAGCTGAAAAGTTCTTTTTTGTGGAGAACTTCTCTTGAAGTTCTTCATAAAGGTTCTCTGCGTCTTTGAGAACTATTATTTTTAAATATATTTCCATCAGTAAGGAATTTATATAACCTGTGATGACCCTCTTTATTTCCCCTCTAAAGGATTTCATTAAGGAAAGAGTGAGAACACCCACGCACCGTCTCACATAGATGGTCTAGAACCCCTCAAACAGCTCAGCAGCTGCAGGTTACTTGAAAATACTTTTGAGCTGCCTGCTGGAAGAAGTGTTTTGCAATCTGTAAAGGCAACAGATTTAGGAAAGGAAATAGGATATGATATAGGAATTGACCCAGCTGTGAAGTGTTATGTCAGTTCAGGGAGTTTCTGGAAGAGAAAATGAAAAAGAGAAGCAATGCTTGGCTATGTCTTCTTAGAAGGATGAGTTTTATATTAAACATTGTGTGTCTATAATGCATTGAAAAAAGGCTGAAAGGATACCAGAGTCCTCGGGAACAAAAGGAAATTTGTGGAGATCAGATGCTGCAGAAAAGCTGAAGCTTAGAGGCAGCAAGAGTGGGAGCTGTCTGGAGTGGGAAAAGGAACGAGTGGAGAGATTAAAATCCTGTTTCTTAAACTTGTGCAAGGATGGCCTAAAGAGTTTAACAAGAGGTGAGGAGAGAGGACTTGAGGAGCTGCTGGGATGTGGCTGCTGGATTTTGGATGAAAGACTCTGGACTTTGAAATGCAATGTGTGGATCACATCTCAGTGAAGGGAATCCTCACGGAGTTATTCTCCTCTGCCCGCACAGACCTCGATTGGTGGTGAAGGCCCAAAGTGGCTCAGACACGTATTAATGCAAGGCCTCCACTTGTAAATCAATATTTGAGGTAAATGGCCTTAACTGTTCATTATGGAAACTTCATTCTGAGAACAATTACAAGTTTAAAAGTGAAAGTGAGATTTGGCAAGCAGCAATTATGAGTTTAAAAGTGAAAGTGAGATTTGGCAAGCAGCATCCATACTTAATCAGTCACAAGGTGGCTTCCGTGCTTAAGATGGAGGTTGCAGTTTGTTTGTTCTGAGAAATGTAGTGTATTCATTCATCATGTTTATTCAAATTACAGCTTCTGAGGAGCAATGACAACGTTATTGTGCAGAACTACCCGCTGTGGTTTAAAAAAGGCACCTGCCAATATGAAATCTGGGAATCCGGTGATGGCAGGTTTATAAAGAGTTCAGCAGCCCAGTGATACTCTGTGAAAAACAACAGAGCACAAGCTCCTGTGACTACCTTGACAACAGCAACCTGTGTTTGCAACTTTACATTTCTTCTTTATCTCAATTAACTTATTTTTATGTCACTAAATATGAACTTTTATTGTCAGCACCGGATATGTGGGCTGTATCACAGCTACGTTAGGAAGCACCTTGCTAATTGCTGCAGAATTAATTCAGGTATTACTTTTTATTTTTTCTTGAGTAAAAATGAAGTTTCTTTATTATCTTTGCTTTTGCAGAGCAAAATATTTCCTTACTGAATTTCTTTGCATTTTATTAAGACACTGTACCTCTTATAAGGCATGGTTATTATTGAGAAGCACATACACTGTCTGTAGGAATAGTTACTGGGTTTTGTCTCTGTTCTTATAGAGGTCCCATTGCCAGTTTCTCCTCCGCCTCCTCAGAATTAAAAAAAAATAGAAATAACAATAACAGTCTTGCTGTTTTCTCCCTTCCGAGTAGGTAGAAGAAAATTACTTGATTAGATTATAGGGTTTGTATATGTGTTTAGAGAATTTATTGTGGGAAATCTATACTAGAGCCAAAACGATTAATGGTAATTAATGTTCCCACATTTAATAACAAAAGAATTAATAGAGAACAGCCACTTACCATAAAGTGTTTCCTTGACACTTCTCACAAAAAATTATATTTCTGAGCATGCCACGTAGATTTTTGGGAAAGAAGAAAGAGAAAGATTAGGCAAGGAAACATCTTACTGTAATTTAAAACATTATTTCTCTGACAGCTTTTTATCTTCTGTCTGGAAGAAATAAACATATTAAATTTTTTATTAAAATAGTTAGGCTTTGTGAGAGTACTTTTTTCCCCAGTGCAATAATAAATATTTATTTGTGCCAGAAACAAAGAAGTTTCTCTACGAGGCTTTTACTGATGCTTAGCCAAAGGTAGGATTCTCTTAACCTCATAAATACAGCTCTTGTGCACTTGCTTTCACTTCTTCAGTGGAAATTTTTGATGTATAAGTAACATTCCTATAGAGACCGGGTCATCCACGGGTATTGATCACCTGCCTCGCTGTCCTGCTTTGGTTGTTGTTTATGGAGGATGAAGTGCCCAATATCACTTAAAGAATGACTCCGAAACACAGAGTTAAGCCACAGCCACAGTAAATTTCCAGATAAATAACAACGGCTTTCCAGCAAAGATCTTCAGACATACGGGCTGGACACTGGATGTGGCCAGAGAAGGAGTTTAACGTGACCTAGTGAGCTCTTGCAAAATCCTCCTTCTGTTGCTGGTGCTCTGCCTATCCCCTGTTGTGTTCCATTGGCATGGCTTTAAATATCACCTCCTAGCCGGCAGCGCCGCGGGGGCAGCGTGTCTGGATGCACTGGTAGGAGGCTGGTGTTAGGCACTCACATCAGAAAGGGGATTGCATCCATTTGGGAAAAAGCTCTTGGCCAAACTTGTCCGGTACAGTGTGAAATTCCATCCTTTTGAAGGAGATAAAAAAAAAAAGAAGTGCATAAAAAGAAAAATACTGTCAGATGTCCATGTTCTATTAGCACAGAATAATTTATACTGAGTTCTGCTCTTACTGTTTTGGTGGATCTGGATGTGCTCTGCCTATGATCGGGATGTGGCTGGGGTTTCTCTGTCTGTGCTTCTGGCAAATGTGGTCAGTATTTAACCCAGACTGTATTTTTGTGCTTGCCATCTGCTTGATTCTGAATGTCAGATCCACAACTGGCCTGGTAGTTATTGCTATTCAGCTATTTTGAACCCAGCTCAGTGCAGCAGATAGGAGAGGATATACTGGTTGTGTGAAAATGTCATTTGAGCTGAGTCTCCTCCCGAGAGTTAAACTCAAATCTTCCTGTGAAAATAATAAGAAAGTATGAGTCTCCCATTTTTTTTATTTTTATTGCATTGTTTTCTCCAATTTTGTGCCTTCTTGGCTTCGTTGCAATTATGAAAAAAATAAAAAAATGAAATCTAGTAAAGGCTGAGCATGTAAGAGTTTTCCATCTGGTTGGAATACCAAGTCAATGGACATGCCACACTAATTCTTTGCTAAATAGTTTTCAGAAAAATTCTATGTTTTCAGGTGTGGAAAAACTTCAATATGTGGCTCAACTGGAAATGCTAAACTCAAGTAAGCTATTAAGTTCCCTACTTTAACCCCTCCAGCCTTTCTTATATATGGTCAGGCTGCTCAGATTCTTGTTTGGAGCATCTAATAAAATAATTGGAAATGGTTTTGATGACTCAC
Organism: Bombycilla garrulus; assembly: GCA_013400315.1. Classification (NCBI taxonomy): domain Eukaryota; kingdom Metazoa; phylum Chordata; class Aves; order Passeriformes; family Bombycillidae; genus Bombycilla; species Bombycilla garrulus. The sequence continues at coordinate 1,117,295 of VXBU01005406.1, forward strand.
TGTAACTTAGGAATTTGGATGTAATGCAGGAATGCTGGGAAAACTGCTTACAGTTATTCCATGTTAGGGAAATTACTTAACACTCACAGTTATTTGTATTCTTCACAGGTCTGATTCAGTCTTACAGTTTTGATGTCTCAAATAAACGTCAGCACCTTTACCAGGAGCACATTGACAAGTGGATGAGACAAGCAAGTGGGCTGGAGAAGACATCTGCCTCTCTCCAATATTCTGATGTACCTCGAGGTCCTGTGTCTGGAGGTAGGAGAACTGCTGCAGGTTGGCAGGGAGAGCTCAGGAAGGATGATTCTTTTTTTTTTTTTTTTTTGGTGCCTGAAAGCCGGGTCATATTTGGGTGCATTTTGCCCATGTCTTGGGGCAGCAGTACCCATAGAGATCAGAGGTGGTGGTTTGTGGCAGCAGAAATTCCTCCAGATCAAAAAATGGCCATTTTGTGTTGGAGATTGGGGAAAAGATGTGGGAAGGAAGGCTTGTAAGGGCATGATCTGTCTCCCAGGCTACAGGGCATTTCCAGGATATGGCCCCCACTGCAGGAGACTGAGGTCAGAAAGTGCCGTGGTATGGTTAGAAAGGGATTTTTCCTTAATCTTGTTGGATTAGGTGCCCGGTGCTTCCTTTGAAAATGGTTTTGCATGTGCCCCAGTGCTCCAGCTGGCTGAAAGGAAGCTCTGCCTGCCAGGCCAGCAATGGGAGAGTGCAGGTGGCCATCCTTGGAGGAGACTTTTTGTTTCCTCACCCCCACGCAATCCTTCTGCTCAGAAATGGTCAAGTGAAATCCGTACACGGCTGAATAAATCCATTATGCAGAGCTACCCAAAAGCACTTATCCAAACCCTATCTGCCAGAGATTAAAATGTTAAGGTATGTCTGATTGTAATCCATTTATTGTTTATGAATTCACAATCCTCTTGGACGTCCCCGGGTGCCAGGTTTTGCTTATGGACCAGCCGAAGGAAATGTAAAATCAAATGTAGACAGACAGCTCCCTCTCGAATACACATCCACAGAGGCTGAGGAACACTTGTTATGCTAGCAAGGGTGTGGAATAAATTACGCTGAGGAGATTTGCTCTGGACCCACCTATTTCAGACGAGAGGCTTTGTGCGCCGCGCCAGAGCCGGCCCTGCGGGAGCGGCCGTCACTGCGGAGCAGACAGGTGGATCTGGAGATGCTCGGGCTCGCAGCGTGGCACAGGACCAGCAGATCAATATTTAATGTGAAGGCTGTTGCAGCCCCTCACATGCATAATTTATCCCCGCTTTTGGGTACAGCTGGACCGGAGTCAAGCCGCGCTTCCAGACTGCAGGGGGATTTAGAAGTTGGGGCCAAGCGTTCCAGAGGGTCCTCACCTTCCAAACGGGGGCAATTCCAAAGGCAGCATCCAACTCTTTCCCTCCCCTCTCCTTTGCCCAACACACAAACAACGCTTTGGGGAGGTCTTTGAAATTTGTGTTGAATTACACTGGCTTTCCCTCGTTGAGGGCATGCAGCAATGTTTGTATAGAACAGAATTAGGGCCCCAGAAAGAATTAAGCATTATAGACTTTAATTAAGTGTGCTAACAACATATGAGCAAAGTCAGTCTAATAAAAGAGAACTTTATTGTACGTATTGACACAAAATAAAAGCCCTTTGGGATTGAATTAAAAAAAAAGAATCTTAAAAAAGCCCCACATTATGGGGAGTAACCTGGCCACCCTGGCTCATTTCAGTGAGCAAATATCTCTGCTTGGGATTTTTTTACCCTGACAAATGATTAAATTCCAGAGATAGGATAGCACACGATGCCAGCCTAACAAGGTATGAGCAAGAGGGATTTGCTTTTGACTAGTTAAGAAATAAGCTTACTAATTCACAAATTTATTATAAGATTAGCCTTTAATACCTGATAATCACCTTCGTCAAGGAAAATTCAGTCTCTTCAAAAGGCAAATGGAATTTATAGATGGGTCTTGAGCCAGGCTCGTGGGTGGTAGACAACATCCAGGAGAGGTCCAGCCTTTCTCTCCAAGCAAGAGAAACAGAAACAAGACAGGCATGGCAAAATCTTAGATGCCGCAAGATTATTAATCTCTTTGCAGAAAACAAGTTTGATCTCTGTCAGGCTGTCCATTAATTTTGATGGAGGTACTTTTAAGATCTTATGTTTGCACTTCAGTGGGGCTGTTACAGCTAAATATGCAAGTAAAAATGTTTTCTCATAATGTATACAGATAAGTGTTCCCATTTCAAAGGTGGTGTTGTCATACAGATATAAGAACATCAGTATTTGCTAGTCTTGTTATTATCTTCTTTGCAATAGCCCATCTGGACCTGAACTAAGAAATGCTCCCAATGTGTTAGGCTCATGCAAACATCTGGTGCAAAAAGAAGCCTTTCTGCTCAAGGACTTTTAGCTCCAACTAATGAAAAAGGCAAAGTGTGGGAGAGAAATAAAGGACAGTGAAGGAAAAAAAAAAGATAACTTTTCACAGTCCCACAACCCTTTGCTAACAGATGGAAGTCTGTCTCCTGACTCCCAGCCGAGTCCCACTGCCAATAAAGGATATTGTGCAACTGTTGAGCACAAGTTTATACCCAAATCACTCATGCAGTGCTGTTGTGAACAGGTATGAGAGTAGCACAAGCCATGTTCTGCTCCAGAAGTGGCTGTAAAGACAAATAAAAACACAAATACTCACTGTGTTGCTGTCATTAGCTTTCAGATTCAAAATCTACAGGCTGAGGGCAACATTTTATGCAGAGATGCTGAGTCTGGAATTAGATTCTCCTCCCTCGGTTCCAGGTATCACATCAGTTCTTACACACTTCTGCAGAAACGAGGTGAAACTGGGACTTGAGCATCAGCACTTGTGGAAAGGAGGAGCAAAGTTAACATTGTACCCCGAGATGCAGAATTCCTGAAGTCTCATTGCCACTGCAGGTTCAGTATTTGGATCCTTCAGCTTTTGACATGAAGGCTCTGAACATGGCCATCCTTTGCCATTGTGCCTCAGTTTCCCCCAGGTGCTGGGTCTCATTAATCACTTGGAATCGTAGGAATGCTTAGGTTGGAAAATCTCTCTGAGGTGACTGAGCCCAACCATTCCCCCTGCCACCACAAGGCCATGTCCCCAAGTGCCACATCCACATGGCTGTTAAATCCCTTGGGGGTAGGGGGACTCCACTACTGCCCTGGACATTCCTTTTGGTGAAGAAGTTTTTCCTAATATCCAAGCTAAACCTGTGACTGCAGTTTTTGCTGTGGCAGAAGCTCTCTTTTCAATCCCCTACCTGTCTCCAGCTGCCAATGTTTGCAGAAGTTACAGGAATTTAATTATTTTCAGGGCTTCTACATCTCTATTAAATTGGATTGAAATAAGCCAATGAATTGGCAAATGGTTGAGGGAGAAAAGGTCTGGCAGACAGGGCCAGTGTGAAAGCTTCATTGCTTCAGGAGAGTTGCCCAAAAAGAATTGAACCCAGAAAAGTGTGAGATTTTGAAAAGTATTGCAGCATTTAACTGGAACACAGATTGTCTGTTTAGGGACTGAGGGAAGGAGAACAAATAAAGGAATTAAGAAGAGAGGAAAGCAAAGGTCAGAGGTGAGTCCCCTCCTTAGATGACACGGGGAAAGAGATTAGAAGTTTCCATGATTGGGAATATATTCTTCCCCAAATTAAAAAGCAGTTTCAAAGTCCAAACATTAGAAAAAAGCTTGTTTATTCAATTTATTAAAGAGATCTCAGGCTTAGGGTTCCCATTCCTCCACTTCCTATGGATTTCTACACACTGGAGCAGGACACAGAAAGTCTGCCCCAGAACATTTGATATGGAGCACGCAGTGCTGAAGGTCCCTGTGGGGCTGGGACCTGCCTGGGTTCCTCCTGAAGAAGGGACAGGCAAAAACCTCTGTAGAAATCCACAGGCTTCCCTGCACTGGATACGGCACAGGAGCAAATGGCTTCTCTTGTATCTCAAGTGGCAATTTCAAAGCTAAATGTGTTCCCAAGCAAAGACACAGGCAAAGGGCCTTTGGAAATGACTCAGCGAAGTTATAGAGCTTCCTGAACTTGAGCCAGACAAAAATACTAGGACCTGAATCAGGAGGAGGTATTTTATGGCTTGAATTCCTTTTACCTATCAATTTTTCTTTTCTGTTTGGAAATGCTTTTTTCCTCTTGTGGTTGAGATGAAAAGACTGAAGTATGATGATGATATCGTGGAAGAATCATGTTTGGCTGGGTGGTAACTGAGCGTTTTGGATAGCCTGGTACTGGCTTTCATTGGCTTGCACATCCCTGGAAGTGTTCAAGGCCAGGCTGGATGGGGCTTGCAGAAACCTGGTCTAGTGGAAGTTGTCCCTGCCTGTGGCAGGGGGTGGCACTGGATGGTCTTTAATGTCCAACCCAAACCATCGGTGATTCTGTGTGTAACACCCACAGTTCTGCATGTAAACACATCCTCTTTCTCTCTTTTTGTGCTGTTTGTGTGTGTGTGTGTGTAAATATTCGTGGTGGAATTGATAAACTAAACGAGAATCCCACTCCCCATAGGCACACAAGCATTGCTAGATCAAAGACCGGCAGCCAAGGTAAGAATTGATTACTCAACACACTCATTTTCAAACTCTGGAAGTTTAACTCTTGCTAGATGTATTTCAGTTTAAATTTCTACTTTTCTGGGTGCTTTCATCCCTCTTCCATGTGTGAAGCTGGGATAAGCAGGATTCTGGGGAGGGCTGATGCCCCCACCTCCCACTCTTTGACTGAGAGCTGCAGCTCCACAGCCCTTTTCCTGCAGCCCACAGGCTGTAACAAGTGCTCAGTCACACCAGCCCTCTCTGAGGTTGTACCTGCATTATTTATTAGCCAACAGACAGAACTCTGTCCCTTTTTTCAACCCAGCTTTAGTGACTGTGCATTCAGGGTCAATTCACTCAGCCCTCTGCACGCTGTGGGGGGTGAGGAGAGGCAGGGATTTTCTGTGCCTGTTCCTTGGCTGGCTCTCAGCACACTTCCCTTTCAGATATGGGGGTTTACATGGATCCTTAGGCATTTGTGAGTTATATTAAAGTATTCCTTGCAAAGAGGGAGATGAACTTGAGTGGAGCATCAAAGCAGGTGGGCTGATCTGAGCAGAGGGGTATTGCCACACAACTGGTCATTCAAAGTAATCATCATTTTACAGTTTTGATACATAAAAACTACTGAATGAGGGACACAGCACAGAAAACTGCAAAGCAAGCTTGCAAAACAGTCCATATACTCTGACAATGGAGCTAATTTTCTTTTTAATAATTGCAATAGCAATTCCTAATAATTAGCTGATCTAATTTAGATTTGCATTTTGTCTTTTCAAAGCTGTCCTATTATAAATAGGATACCTTGAGGAACCTTGCCCTTAAAAAAACAATGATATTATCCTGACAGCATGGGACTGCTGTTGGAGAAAAGATTTTGCCTGAAAGCGTTTCAGGAAGTTACAAAACTCCTTTACATGGCCTGTTGGATCTGTGTGCGATTTCCAACATTACACAAAATAAATACCAGGAGACTGGTGTGGTTTATACAAGAGTTTATAGAGAAAAAAATCCACCCACCAGCTCCCTTGCTGAGGATTACAACCAGGTCTCTGCTGCCAAGTTCTCTGTTTAGGTAAAGCATGAGAAAATCTACCATTTTTTTGGAGTCACAAAAGGGGTGCTACAGGGGGGCAGTGAGAAGTTGACAGCTCTCACTGCTTAAAAGGCAGCTGTTCCTTCTCAGGTACTATTATTAATAAACCTTAAGGTAATGTTTGCTCTGAAATATGTCTAATTGAAATAATTTACCCTAACCCTTAGAGAATTATGAAACTGTTTTCATCATGTTCACACACAGCAAAATAATTATGAGATGCCATATGGAAAAGACATCATGTGGTATATGTATTTCTGAATGTATACTTTTTGAAATGGTTCCCACAGATAAATCACACAGCTAATTTACAAAGAGGAGGTGGATAGTAGTTCTTAAGTATGCAGTTTAAGTTCAAAATGGTTTCAGGCTGGGTAAATTTACAGCGGTGATGACATGCAGTAATTGCACTGATCACAGGATGTATATCACAGAAGATGTCGATAATGCCATTAAGTTACACTGCACAAAATGGAGCGAGAAAATTCTGCTGGTGACTTTCTGCTATTGCCATAAACCATCCCACAAAGCCTCTGCAGGTCCTGTGTGGTCCTGAACTCATTTTCATCTGATATGTACCTGACCAAAGCACTGGAAATGGTGTTCCATCCTCTGTGAGTCTCTGAGATGCTCCTTGGAAAGCTCTTAGCAAAGGGAAGAATCTCTTTAATATATAAATTAATGCACTTAAATACAGAAATTTATTTTGAATTAAGCTCTCATGAGAATATCTGTTAAAATTCTGTTCCTTTCAGTCCATCCCTTGGAGGTTTTCCAAAAGGTTTTTTGCCTGATCTCTAGTTGCCTGCATTATCTTGTGTATGGGTGATACGTCTCTATGATTTAATGCATGTAGATTTGAGTACGTACAGACATTCACAGGTTTGGTAGCAGGAGAATTCTGCAGGGCATTTCTTGGTCTTTTTCCAGGAGTAATTGTGGTGGCTGATGAGACATCTGAGGTTCTCTTCCTGGTAGTTAAGAAGTTTTGAAGGTGCTTTCTGAATAAGGAGCTCTTATTAACATTTCTAGAAATTTGGCTGGAAATCAGGCTGTCTTGTCAGACTTCTGGTAGTTCTTGGTTCCAGATGGATGGAAGTAAAATCAGAGAATATGTCATTGCACCCTCGCTGTTTCATGTCCCATTGGAAACCAGCAAGGGACAACAAAGCTATTTCATTCTGTCCACTCCACTCTCTTTACCTTTAAGGATCCTTTAAAAAAAAAAAGAAAAAGGATAATTTCAAACTCAAGCACTTCAGATTCGCCTGTGTCTGAATTAGCTCACCAATCACTCCTGCAATTATTTCTATGGTGATTAGTGAAATATTTGAGAGATGTGGAGTGCACAAACTAATTCACCCTCAGCTCTGCTTTGCAAGAACTACAGGCACGCACGGCAGCTGCGATGTTTATCCCCCAGTAATGACATCATTACCCTGCATTACTGCTCTAGGTAGTGTGTTTGTCAACAGCCAGGAACTGATGAGCACAAGGAAAATATTTACCCAACTTCTGTGCTGTGGCATTACCCCAGTAATGCCATTTCAGGAAGATCACACTGCATTCCCGAGATTCGTGCTGCAGAAACCAAAAAAGCTTTGACATTTCCGTGCGTGTAACACCAGTCTTCAAATAACCACCTTTTAGAGAAAGTAATTACAGTAATTCTGGTTTCAAAAGGACAAATAAAAAATAAGAAAGAAGGGGAAAATTGATACTCCCCACAAACATCTAAAGGTGGGAGTTTTCCAATACCCTCCCTGTGTGTGGAGCGCTGGGGGCATCCATATTTGATGTCTCCCTAATCTTCCCAGGAGTGACTCCATAAGCCAATATTTACTCTCTCTGTCTGTACAGATACAGTATCTGAGTGCTGCTGCTGCTGCATTAATGTGTGAGTGTTTAAACTGAGCTTTTCTGTCTCGTCCCTGGGAGCTGCCTGCACAGGAGAGGTCTCGCCTCACGCCTTCCCCCTCCCTGTCATTCCTGCTCTTGGATGAGAAATGTGAGGCTCTTTCTCCATTTCTAACGTTGCACAGATGAAAAGGCAAGTTCCCCTTTTAGCAGCTTCCAGTCATTTGTTTTTATGCTCACCGAAGGTGTATCACAATTGGTGTTATTGCACTGCCCTAAACCAAAAGTCACTTTTTTTTTCCCGGTGAGTTACAGTAGATTATTTCACCACAGTATCTGAAAGCATGAAATAGAGATTTATGATACTCTTGTGTTTTCCACTTCAATTCATGTAATGTGTGGAAGGTGAAGTGTCTCTAGCTGCACAGTATCCCTTTTTTTTTCTCTTTGGAGCAGTGTGTGCTGTGTGATTAGAGGATAGTGAGAAGGTCACTGACCAAACTTTATCTTCCACACAGTTTCCCACAGAATGTATTCCTCCTAGGGAACATATTCTCAGCTCAGGTTATTTCCAGAAATGTTCTCAAACCATAAGAGCAGTCCTTGCAGTAAAACATTTCATTCCCACTTTTTATCCTTTATCTAGCAGCGCAGTGTTGACAGCATTTATGTTTCTTCTATTGACTGGGCCAAGAACAACAGGATTAATGAGGTTGTCTCTTCATGAGTGCATTATGCTTTTTTCCTCTGACCTTTCAAACATGGGAATCTTCTGTTTGCAATATTTCTTAAGGAAGGAAAACCCCTTTTTACCGAAGCTGGTTTTGATGGTCCCCGTGCCTCTCGCCAACCTGTGGGCTGGAAGAGAACTGGGAAAAAGCCGAAGAGGGAATATCTTTATTTCCTCATTTTTTTGGAAAAGCTGTCTGGGGGAATGTGGGATATTCTAAGGGCTTTCTCAAGCCTTGAAATTCTGATGATAAATCTTGCATGGCTGCCTAAGGGCTATCATGTTACAGGAGCTGCTCAGGAGACGAGTGGACATTGCCCTGCTGGTTAAATTATTTATTTATTGTTTCCAAAGGATTGCATGTGTTTAGACTGGACAAGGAGGGGAAGGAGGAGCCACTGGATTCACAGCCTTCCACAGAACACTCTTGTGCTTTTTCTTGCCTATTTGTGATTTTTTTTTTTTGACACTGGGGAGCTGGAACACAATCAAGATAGGATCACTGCTAAGTGCAGCAGGACAGGGAACGTGAGGAATTTTCCCAAGGATGGGAGCAAAAATATCTTTAAACACAACAAATAGCTTTGCAAATATGACATCTTTCAGCCAAGCTCAAAATACATCAATTAGATAAGATAAAGATAATTAAAGTTTTGCATAAGATCATTAGGGGTGGCTTATTCCCATTTTTCATCTGGGCAAATGGAGGGACAGAGAGCTGGAAAAACTCCCGCTAGCCCAGAAGTTATCTATATAGGCAGGTCTCAAAGCTGTTAATTTCCCTTTTAAGTTGTTTGTTTGTTTGCCCTTTTGGTGGGAAAGGAGGCACCACAAATTTGTGCATTCACATTTTGGGGGGCAGAAAAACCTCTTTTTGGAGGTAAAGGTGGTTTAGTGTCAGTCCTTTAATCTCTTCTTTCCAGCCCTTGGTGAATGATGGAGAAATCTGCTGTTAACTGTTATTTTGGATGGGGAAAAGTAGAAGAGGTTCCATGGATGTGTACATAGAGAGTTGTGTATGTGTGCAAAAAATACAAAATTTATGAAAATTTATAAAATATATAAATATAGAGATATATAAATATACATATAAATACAAATATATAAACATAGAGAGTTTACAACTGAAAATACAACCCAAAAATGACTATAAAAAGAAGTGGAAACATGAATTCTTGCAAACACTTGCAGAATATGTTTCCCAAAGGTGTGTAAGTGCTGCTGCAAATAAGAAAAACCTTTGCCAAGTAGGGAAAACAGCTCTTACCTGCTGACTGATGAGAAAATACATTGACAAGGGAACTTGCTGAGCACTCAGTGCTGGCTTTACTTCATGGCCAGAGTGTAGAGGAGAGGGCCAGGACTCTGGGCTGGGATCCAGGAGGGCCAGAGCTCAGGCTTTAAGCAAACTTGAGATCTCTGTGTGTGGATTCAGGTCATCCTGGGACTGTGAGATCGGGCTGAACTAGGCATGTGGACACAGCCAAATTCATCCATGTCAAGCCCAGGAAGGGAGCAGAAACAAATATTCCTGCTTGCTTTAATGATTTAAATAATCCCACGTATTAGGGACGGGCTGCTTTTGCAGGGTTTAGACTGAAAAAAGTGATCAGAGAAGCTAAGAAATTTCTAAGCAGCTCTGCAGAGTTATATTTCATGAGATCTTGAAATATTTGCTCCTGAGAATAACACTTATGTAGTAAAAAAAGTAATTCAAATGTGTATTGTCCTCACAGGAGAGAGTTTCTAATTTTTAAGCATGGTTATATTACACGTCTTAAATTTGGGGTTCCTGGGCTTCGAGCATTTGAGTTTGGTGCTTCAACTCTTATGTGTTTCATTTTGGATTTCTGGTTTAGCTGCACTTAAATAACCAGGGAGAGCATGTAGGGAAGTTGAACATAGCTGTGATTCTATGAAATTCTCATATTCTACTTTTTTCCCTCATAATAATATATGCACAGGCATAAATCTGCTGAGTGTCACTGTTGTTTATAAGAATGCTGTGGGTAAAAGCTAAAGAATTTGCAGTTTGCCTTCTCCTCCCTTAAGCAGATGAGCTCCCTGTCATATACAACTAAAATATTCTCAATAAGCCCCAAATGAAAAGAATTTTTGGGTTGTAACCCTCAAGACTTTGAGATTTTTAAATCCCGACACTTCAGGATTAAAAAAAACCACCCACTATCTATCAGGGAACGGTGAATACATGTTTGTGTACTTTGCCTTATTTGCATTTGTTGGTAATTAATTAAAAAACATGAGTTTAATTAAACTTGGAGTTAGGGGATTCATTAAAATAAAAACAAAAAGCATTTCAGTTAAAAATGTAAAATAACGTGTTCGGCTGAGTTTGCTGGTGCAGCTTAAGGATTTGCAGGGAAATGCCGGCAGTAGGAAAACTTCAGGGACTGTCACACTGCACACAGTTAGAGAGGAGTTACTGAACAAAGAGAGTCTTTGTCAGCAGATAAATTTCACCTTGTAGATACTCAAATTGGAATAAAAGTGTTTGCCCTCAGTTTCTTTCTGGGCTGAGTTTGGGGCTACGAAGAAATGACAACAATAGAAGCCCAAAGGAAAGGGTTGCAGCATGACTGGAAGGAAAGTTATTAAATAAGAGCTAGAGGGAAAAAATTAAAAAGCTTAAAGGGAAGAGGTATAACTCATCAAAAACTCAAGGCTAAATTACATCTACCTGTTTGTACTAACATGAGAAGTTATTTCTTTTTTCAGTCTCAGTCACAACTCATTGGCTTTAGATTTTTTTTTCCCTTTAAGAACCATGGAAGGACTTCTAAGGATTTCGAAGAAAAGACATTGTTAGCATGTTGAACGCAAGAATAGGAAAAAAAAAAATTGCAATTGAGAATTAAATGTTTATTAAGTATTTTTCTCTGCTGTCTTTGATTTTGCCCCACTTGCAGGACCAGACTCATCCCTCCAGCAGAAAAGTATGAACAGCAGAAATCTTGACGTTTTGTCTGAGTCATGAAAATTGTCACCCAGAACAGAAGTGAAACTTTTACCCTCTCAGGCTGAAGGGGTTTAGTGAAGATCTCCTGAAGCAGTCACCCAGGTGGGATTTTTGCCTACAAGGACCTACACGTGCTGCTGGCTCCAGAGGCTTGGCTCAGACACAGATGGCAATATCACTGCCACCTCTGTTCTCCTGGGGTGGGGGAGCTGGTGAAAAATCACTGGCTTTCATCAAACTGCCTCAAAAATCAAGAATTTCTGCTTTATTCTTCCCCTGAAGTATTTAATTTGGGGAGAAAATTATAATTATGGAATATAATACTCCTTAAAAAATTCCAAGTTGCATTCATTAGACTCATTTTCCTATGAAATTAATTTAAAACACCTCAGCAATGAATATGAAATGCATAAAAAAAGAAAATCTCAATTAATTTGCCTGGAGGTGTGTCATGGCAGTGGCTTGGCACTCCCTTGCAGGATGTTGGAGGACAACTTTGGTGCGCAAAGGAACAGGTTTAAAAGAAAAAAAAACCCCAAAACCCACAACAGAGAAATATTTTGCATCTCTTTGAGATGAGAAACCATCTGTGGGTGCCCATTTCCTGCAGGGCTGGGCAGGAGGATCCCACTTTAGCAGAACACCTGTGCCCGCAGAGGAAGGTGGCCCTGGCAGGCAGCAGATGCTCCACAGCTGAAGCCTTTCAAAGGAGACACCTTTAGAGCTCCTGCCCTTCTGGGATAACTGAATCATCCATAAATAGTCTTTAAAGGCACCATTGTCTGCCCCCAAAAAAATAAAAAACCAAAAGAAAAACGAAGTAGGGGTTTTGTGTGGGGGTAAAGTAAATACGGTTGGAAATACATGACTTGTTAAAAGCTTTTTGAGGACCCCACACTCACGAAATCTTTTAGGTCATGTGTTTGCTTTCTGAAACATTTGGTAAGTAACAAGTGCCAAGGGACTATATGCACTCCATCTGGAATTAGCAGATTCCTCTTTGTTCGATTGTTCCTAAATTTGGAACCAGCTGACTTGCTTAAAAGTATTTTGATTTGCTTTTAAATAAATATGGGAGATAAACATAGCCCAGGACCAGGAAAGGTACGTTATTAGTCCTCTCCCTCCCTCCCTCCACACAACTCTTAAAGGGCCAATTCTGATGTTTGCTGTTGGTTTATGGTAACAATTCGTTTGGAGTGGTCCATCATTTTTCTTCCCTTTTTATAAATAGCATCAAAGAAATCAGAGCTGGAAAAAGAACTATTAGATCACTGAATCCACTCTGCTGCCAGCACAGTCCTGTTCCTTACAGAGAATTTTTTCCATTTCTTTCTCCAGGTTAAACTTGGAATTAAGTTGAGAGCCTGTAGGTCTAAGGAGAGGTACAAGAGTAGGTGGAGATTTCACTCTTTTCTCCTTTCCTGACAAGAAAAATACCTCATTTTCATCTCCACCATCCCTACACGAGGAAATGGCATGTCAAAAGATCAAGTAGATGCTTGCTCCTTGCAGGTGTTGTAGATTACTACCTCATCCCTGTAAAACTTTAATTTTTGCTTGGGGAAAGCAGAAAAGGAAGAGAAAAGCAGCACTTCTCTTATCTTCCCTTATGTCCTATAACGTGTAAGAGTCTGAGACCAGAACACCTGCTTGTCCTGTGGGCGTATGAAACGAAACTGCATTTCCTTTAGGGCCTTTAAAACTTTTTTAGATGCAAGTCCTTACAGACATGTTTGAGAGAACACTTTGAAGAATTGGAAAAGCCAACTGGAATAACCCAAAATCGAATTCACGTTACGGAATTCAGCTGGAGGAAAAAATTTGACCCCAAAAATGTTTTCAATGAAAAGCTTGTAAAGCAGGGCTCAGGAAGGTTGTCCAGCCTTGTTACATTTGGCGTGTGGATAATTATTAAGAGGTGCAGATCTGTAGATTTGGGATCCCGGCCTAAGATGTTCAGGCTGTGTATGTTGGTCTGCTTCCATGGACTGGGATGGAGCAGTGCCTCCTTGCTCCAGCCCGGGATGGATGATCCCTCTCTCCACAGCTGTGGAGGAGCTTAGGGAGATTCTCCTTCCTAAGCCAGAGCTGGCCTTGCTGAGCTGGGTCTTACCAAGCATTACAGAGCAGGATCAAGGTCTTTATCCAGTTCACGGCTGCTCAGAATTTCTTTTCATCCAACATTTATTCAGAATATAAGCAAATGTTTTATTTCTGCTTCAAGCTTCCCTAGGACTGCAAGCAGCGCGGCACAAGATACACATTTTCCTGTCTCTACAAGGCCTTTTTATTTGGTCTAGATGCACATCTGTAAGTATTTTACCCTCTCATATATTCATATATACTGTAAGTCAAAGGAGCTTAAGTTTTCAGTTCTTGCACTGCGTTGCAATCACTCTGTTTCAGGGGGTGCTTCCGATGTGCTGCATCTCAGTAGCCTCAGGCTTTCCCTAAGTCACTGTTCTGACCTTCCCAGCAAGCAGGAACTGAAACTATAGTGAAAGATCCATGTGGAATCTCAAAACCAAACAATAATCTCTTCTACCTCTTTTCTTATTCCAGTCAATCCTTGTTTTGAGGATCAAATCTGTATTTCCTGCATGCTTAAGGAAAGTCTGTCAGCATCACTCAGCAGGACCTGTTGAGGAGCCAGTGTTTGGCCCATAACAGTACTAGTTTATCTTTTTAAAATCTAATCCTGTGAGTATGAGCTCAGGAGCTGGGTCAGAACTTTGTGGGGGCTCTGTTGTGTGCACACACCTTTGGCTGGGGCGCTTCAGCACCCTTAGGGTAATGATGAACTCAGAGATTGCTTCTGACCTTAATGATCTTGTGGTTCCAGAACTTTAATTCTTAAAGATATTGAGCTCTCAGCTTTAAGGAATGTAGTGCCACAGGTTGCTGGCTTCAGTTAATGTATTTAATTATATGTATATATATAATATATATGTGTGTTTATGTTAGGAAATATTTAGTAGAATCTGATTATTTGAAAAGCAAAAGATTTCAAAACAGTGCCTAAAGGGGCTCCAGAAGAGCTGGAGAGGGACTTGGGATAAAGGCTGGAGGGACAGAGAATGGCTTCCCACTGCCATTTGGGTTAGATGGGATTTTGGAAAGAAATCCTTCCCTGTGAGGGAGGTGAGGCCCTGGCACAGGGTGCCCAGAGAAGCTGTGGCTGCCCCTGGATCCCTGGAAGTGCCCAAGGCCAGGCTGGACAGGGCTTGGAGCACCCTGGGACAGTGGGAGTTGTCCCTGCCCGTGGCAGGGAGTGGCACTTGATGATTTTTATGGTTCCTTCCAACCTAAATCATTGTATGGTTCCATGAAAATACAGAAACTTGTTTCCTTCAGGACCTGCAACGTGAATAAATACACCTGTTAAGAAAAATGGTAGTAATTGTAATAGTTTTTTGAAAATGTGTCCTCCTCAAGGAATTTTATAGGGCAAGAAAAGAAGAAATATTCATTCTCACTCCATAGAACTGAATTAAAACCTTTTCGTTGCCAGCTGTGAGAGGACAGAGCCCGAGTTGCTCTATAAGGGAGAGACCAGTGGTTTCTTTTTGTTTCTGGTTATTATTTATAAATTCTGAGCAAGCAACTTTATTATGAGACTAAACCCATTTGCAGCTTGTGAATTTTTTTGACAATGCATATGGTCGTGCTTCACATTTTGTCAACTCTTTTTAGGAGACTACACGAATTTCCATCATTTCACTTGGAAAAATTTCTGAGAGTTGGACAAAACTGTCTTAGAAAAAGATGAAGAGACTCAGAGAACAAGCAGAAATATTGGGTGGTGGATGAGACGGATCTAAATTTTACAACAAAGGAAGAAGTTATCAAAGTTTCACTCTCACAAACTGTGGTTTCTTTTAAGGGGTTGAAGGCAAGTGTTTGTGGCAGGTCAGGTTATCGCGTTGTGCTATAGTTAGAAGTCTGGACTGGTTCTGTGCTGTTGTTTGTTGAGATGACTAAGTTGTCATTTTTAATTAGCTTTATGCTTCTCTCAAAGGCTAATTACTTTACTTTTTATCAAGAACACTTGATTGGTAATGACAAGGGTGCCATGGTTACGTATTTTTAGAGAATTCCCCAACCTGCACCATTATGTGATTTCCTGTTCCCCCTGGATTCTTTGTGCAGTAAAGCCTTCAGTAAAAATAATGGTTAAGAAAAATGGAAGTTTGCTGAAGATATTGGTGGAAAAAAGTATCTCTTGATTTCTTTTTGGCAGGAAGGCCATTGCTAATGTATTTACTCAGTGTAAAATCCATTATGCTTCGTTTACCTCCCTGTCAGTGACACTCATGTTGCTCTATTGCCTTCACTGAAGTTACCTCAGACAAACTAAATTTGAGACCTTCCTTTTCCTCCCCTCTCATTTGTCTACAGCTGTACCTCTCCCCTGGACATCATGGAAATCTGGACTGACTGAAATGCACCCTTATATCCAGGTGTGGATATTGCACAACCAGACACTGAGTTTCAGAGAGGGCTCACAACCTTTTTTTTACCAATACTCAAGGGTTGGAGAGGCCTTGAAGTAAACCTGAGAGGTGCAGTCACAGGTGGAATCTCTCTTTATCAACCTGTAAACTGTTGTAATCTGTCCTGGTTTGAAGGAGCAGCAGCCCAAAAAGTGATGTTTCTGTGAAAGTTCCTTCAATGTGGGGAGAGAGTAATGGGAGACATAAATACTCCCCTGACATTTTTTATAAATACAGTTATACCCAGAGAACGGCTGCTTTTCCCTGTTCGTAAATACACGTCAGATGTGTGGTAAACCAAATTCTCCCAGGAGCTTGTCCTGAAAGAGGGAAAGACAATGATTCAAAGTCTGTATCTGCAGTCTGCTTTGGTACCTGCTGCTGGGAGAATTCCCTGAAGAGCCTCCCCAGGCTGGGTTTAGAGCTCTTCCCAAGGCAGACACCCCGGGGAGTCTAATGCTGCTCCTAACCCACCGGGAAGGCAAAGAGGGGACAGCCACCACCTTCCACTGCAGGTGGACAGGGACCCCCTGGTGACAGCAACTCTTGTCACATTCTCCAAAATGGGAGAGCAGAATCAGAGGAGAGATCTTCCTGAGCTCAGGGAAGGCTGGCGTGGTGGGATGGTGGTTTGGCACAGGTGTGTACCCAAACTACCAGAGCAGCTCCTGAAGGGTGTGTTTGGCTGGGGAGGCCTGCTGGAATTCCTTCAGTGGCAGGAGCCACGTGAGGGACAGCTCTGTCCCAGGCAGCTGGAGATGTGGAGATGCTCTGGAGCGAAGGCTCACATGTTTTGACGTTCTCCTTCTCAAAGCCAGCCTGGGAATGTAGCAGCTCCAGCCACTGCAGCAGTGCAGAGTGAGTCCTTGCAGTCTACATACAAAAAACACCTCCTTCACTGAGCATCTCGTCTCCTTAATGAGCCAGTAACACATCTAGGACTTCGGTAATTAAAGTAAAGTTTAATTGCTTCTCACTGATGTCAGCACCAAGGAGGAAGAAAAGAGAGATGGGTAAGGTGGGCTGGCAGCCTCTCTGGGAAACAGGTGTGTGGTTCCCTGCTTCCTCTGCTGCCAGAAAAATAGACAGGACTGGATCCTAAATGTATCAATTGTTTGAATTCCACGGAATTCAAAGTGAGTGACTAAATTTTGTGGGGATTTGGGTTTAATCTGTGTATGCTTTCATCTGTTCTGTAAGTATAGTGATTCTTTCCCATTCACAGTAAAGGAAAATAATGCATATATTATGGAAAACAAGGTATCTATTGTTATCTTTAAATATATATATATATATAAATATCTAAGCAAGACATATTTATTTACCTTTTTTTGAGTGATGATTATATTATAGTTTTCAATTTTAGAGAGAAGAGCTTGTTGATGAGCACACTGTCGAATTCCTCAGCTGTAATCAGGATACAGTTTCCTCTCCAGAAGTTCACCAACAGCAAGGATCAAAAAGAAGGTAAGGTAAAGGTTCACCTTCTAGAAGTCAGACAATAATACTCTTTCCCCAATGCAAAGCTGAGCTTGTTTCACTTTCAGGCTAACTTTCAGCATCTCTGATTTCTATGTGGTGCCTTGCTTCCAGTATAAATAAATGATCCCACATTCCATCATGATAACATATGCTCATGCAGAGCTCAAAATTAGAAGGAATATGAAGTGTTCTATTAATTGCATGAATGTTGATTGTTAAAATCATGTGCTAATTGGTAATATCTGTGTGCAGTAGGTTCCCGCAATATGTGTTAGATTACATTAACTGTGCTCGTGACTCAGATATCAGCATTATGCCTTTCGTAGAAGGAGCTTTTTTAGACTTGGTGTAATTAGGTTCTATAGATTATCAGTGTAGAAAAATTAGTAGAAGGCTGTGTAAAGGGCATGTGAAGTTAGAGGCATGAGGAATACTGAGCTCGAAAGATGCATCTGCTCCTCTTTCTCATGGTGTGCTTTTCCTCACAGCCTCTCCAAAATCATTCTCACCGTGTTGGTCCTGAGGTAATTCCCAGGGAGTCAAGCACCTCACTGCCATGGTGATCACATCTGGAAGCTGCCATCTTTTTTGAGTGTGCTCTCTCACTTTTCAGTCTTTCCCTTTGCCTTCCCCAGGCTGTGATCCAAGATCCAGGTACATTGCAGATAAATGAGATTATCGCTGTACTCACCTATCACTGGGGCAGTTGAGCACGGTTAGCAACACAACTCTCATGTACCAGATGTGCTTCCCCTCCATTCCTCATCCCTGGGGGAAAATTCATATGGATCTGTTTTGTTCACTGATGTTTTAATTTTATTGAGTGCTGTGAGTATTTATTAAAATAGGCAAGGTAGAAGGAGCTGGAGCTTGGAGCTAAATGTGGGGAGATGTGTGTGTTTTTGAGAAACGTGGAGGTTATTTCCACTCCATGTGACAGTCAGGAGGGCTGGGCTCCAAACTCACCCAGATCTGGGACTTTTCAGCAGGAATGTGGTGACAGGACAAGGAGTGCTGGGTTCAAGCTGAAAGAGGAGAAATTTAGGTTGGATATATGGAAAAAATCCTTCCCTGTGAGGGTAGAGAGGCCCTGGCACAGGGTGCCCAGAGAAGCTGTGGCTGCCCCTGGATCCCTGGAAATGTCCAAGGCCAGGTTCCATGGAGCTTTGAGCAACCTGCTTCACTGGAAGGTGTCCCTACCTACAGCAGGGGTTGGAACTGAATGATTTTTAAGGTCCATTCCAACCAAGTTTTTCATATTTTCAGAAAGGAAGACTGAAAATTTAAAAAAGATAATATTTTTTAAAATTATTTAGAGAAACACTAGGCAGATTTTTCTGTTGTTAAGAAAAAAAAAATTAAACGCTTTAAACATTTCATGGGTTGCATTGAGAAAAAATATTCAGAATTGAATTCCTAACTAGCATAATTTTAATTCGTTTTACAGTGGACCAGCTTGGTAACGATGCGATGAATTAAAACAGGTTGTCTGTGAGGAAAAATGGATGCAGTTTTGGTAAAGAGAGCATTTACAAAAGTCTTGAGTCTTATCAGGGCTCTTGCTCTAATATCTCTTGATTTACTGATCTTGAAACAGGCAAAACCTCACGGGTTCATGAGCTTAATGTTAAGGCACACTTCATCAGTTGTCCTGAGAAATGCAGAGATTTAAGAGGAAATCAGTTTTAGCCCCCATCCAAAATGTTGACACTGAATCAAACAGAGCATGAACTATATACACAGTTTTAATTAAAAGAAAAACTGACAAATTACCAGCATTCTAGTGTTCAGAAGATGGTTATCTGTTACAGAAATATGTTTTCTAATGCACAGGCTCTCATACATGAAATAGTTTCTAGATTTATTTTATTATAATTGTAAACTATGGCACAAACACTTAATCTTACCTACTTAAAAAATGTAAAATGTTTTCCAATTTCTTAGCAAGTCTCTCTCCTCCCCCCCACCTCTTATTCCCAAAGTGATGTATTGAAAAGAACGAAGAAATTTAGCAGGCAAGATGACCACTAGAAATATGTGGAAAAACTAAAAAAATAAAAAGAAAAATTAACCAGAAGGAAGTTGCTTACTGATTTTTGAGATAAAAACGTTAATCTAAAATGACTACCAGCCTTCCAAAGATTAATTGTCAAATTAAGTAGGTAGACATGCAGTGGTCACTGGCTACCTGGGGGAATGAACTGTTAAATCGCTCCGTTCAGTGCACATAACTTACAAAGAGATCAGCTCCTCTGCCCCTGTGGAAACTCTGCATATCCCAGGGAAGGTGAAGGAGGCCGCATGAGGACCCAGCCACTGGTGGGAGCATCTGGAGTAAACAGTGTGTGTTTCCAAGGAGGTAAAAGTAAACTGGGGACCAGAGCAAGTTGTTACTCTGTGGGGAACAATAAAAATCAGCTTTCTCTCATTTCCTTTGGACTGCTAAAAAAATAGCTAAATATTTGGAGAGCGACTTTTCACATGGGCATGGAGTGATAGGACAAATGGGAATGGTTTTAAACTGACAGAGGGCAGGGTTAGATTGGATGCTAGGAAGGAATTCCTGCCTGGGAGGGTGGGGAGGCCCTGGCACAGGGTGCCCAGAGCAGCTGTGGCTGCCCCTGGATCCCTGGAAGTGCCCAAGGCCGGGCTGGACAGGGCTTGGAGCAGCCTGGGATAGTGAGAGGTGTCCCTGCCCATGGAAAGGGGTGAATTGAGATGGACTTTGAGGTCCTTTCCGTGACAAACCTTCCTGGGATTCTGTCAAGTGGCAAACCCTCCCCATCAGCCCGTGGAGTCAGAGGCAGAGGAGAAGTGCTGAGAACCTTTGCCAGGCAGGATCCTGCCACCCTGAGCTCTGCTTTGTGCACAGTCAGGAGGGCTCTGGAGCCCCCAGAACTGAGGGACGTCGCTGATTTTAACGCAGCCAAAGGGAATCCAGCACAATGCTGTTCTGTCCCCATTACTCTTTGTTCCATTGTTCAGGCGAGCAGGGTTGGCAGCCTGGAAGGCGATGTCACTGCACAGCTCGCTGTCCTCGAGAGCCACTCTGGAGCACAGCTGAGGGCCATGAGGGGCTGTGGTGGCCCAGACAGCCTGATATCTGAGGTGAGGTGAGGGGGGGCTGGCTCTGCCAGCAGGAACCAGGGGCTGCTGCCAGGGGATGCTCCACGAGCGCTGGTGCTGGGAGAGGAGCGATTCTCACAGCAGGAACCTCTTTCCAGTGCTGCTCTCACCAGTTTGCAGAGCTGCATCCTCCACAGGTGTGCCAGCAGCACTCTTTGAAACCGTGCAGCTCCCCGCTGCCTGCAGGGCCAGAGCTGATCCCAGGGATCGCTCCTGGCTTTTGTTGTTTGTGGGCTCTGTGTGCAGCTCGCAACACGAGCATCAGGGTGGGCTGGAGGCTGCTCCTGCTTGACCATGCTGTGCATTTTTCTGGCCATTTTTAAAAGATCTTTCGTGACCTATCAGGCCACTGGAGTGGCAGAAATTATTTCTGCCCCCNNNNCCCCCTTAACAGCTATGTTTCCCTGCTGTTAATCTGCCCCATAAAAAAACCTTAAATATATACTGTGAAAAATGGTATGCCTACTTAAGCAAGATAGTTGCCTGTAATAGTGTGCCATAAAGCAATCTGAAATGTTTATTGTCTGTTCCTCAACTGCAGTTTTATTTCTTTTTAGCAGTTTTTGTATGTACGGGGTTTTCTTCACTGTGAAAGATTCAATAGAAGTTTTTCCCTTTCCCTGCAAACAGAGTCATTATTTGTCCAGCAGATCCTCCTGTCAGTGCAGATACACATTTTTTTTTAACAAAACTTCCAGTTTCCTAAACTTTTTCCAGTAAAAAAAAATCATTGTTTAAACCAATAGCAAGCCTTGATATGATAGGCTTTAGAGGGCAGCCTGACTTCCAAAGGAGCAGATAATGTTAAACAAGATGTCTTTTGTAAAGACTTAAATAGGAAATCAGGAAAAGAAAGGAAAAAAAAAAAAAAAAGAAAGGAAGGAAGGAAAAAAAAGCCAAGGTTGGGGGGTGGTAAAGATGTTGCTGCTGGATCTAACTCCAGAGACACAATGTGTATTTCATTGCCACGAATAAACTGTATCCAGGGAACGAGCAAATGAAAAAGTGAGGACAGGAGATATCTTATTTTTGTTGTTTGTTTCCAAAGAGTCCACCCCCACATAGGTCACTTGGAATTCATTTGTCTACATCCTGGACTGCACGTAGGGGGAAAAAAAAATGCCTGGGATCTGAGAAAGAGGAATGCGATAGGGCATGGGAATCTCAGCGTCACGGTGGTCACCAGAGCATAGTTTGGCTCGTCTTAAAACAAGCAAGCACCGTCGGACCTCTGCAAGAGCAGCAAACCGGCCGTGCTATCGGGCTACCTATCAGAGCCTGAATGCTTGAGAAAAAGTGTGTGGGATTTCACCCGGAGCCTGGGGCGTTGCAGGGCTCTTGGAGCTGCTGCTTTCCTCTTGACATCCAGTACTACTCGGTGACCTCGGCAACAATCCAGTGTACTGTTACAGTTCATTTCAATAATTAAACAGTTCAGGGATGGCAGAGCTTTCTTGTTGTCAATAGAAAATCAGGGCTGCAGTTTGCTTTTTCTTTTTTTTTCCTTTCTCTCTCTCCCTTCCCCTTTCCCTCTGCTGAAATCCGAAGTGTTTGTTTTTAATTATATTAGCTAGAGACAATTAATTTCACAATCCGAACCAAAAAAAAAAGCCACCACGTTTTGCGAGAAGGACTGGCAACTGGTAAATGCAATTATTATTGTAGCACATTTTCAAAGGAAGAGATCCCAGCTCCAACAAAGTCATATGTATAAAATTTCAGTCATAGAATATAGTCTCAAACAGCAGATTTACTCTGCAAGAGATGGGAGCTGCTCTCCCATCTGGAGCTATGTTCTGTTCATGCCACGTGGACCCATTTGATACCCGCTCTGAAAAAAATACCAGCCAGCAAAATAGACCCCTGTCCGTCAGCTCCTCCAAGGAGCCTGGTGTGCCCCTTTAAACTCGCCTGACGTAGAGATGATTAATACCAGCCCCTTTTAAAGCGCAGCCTCTCAACAACAACTTAAAAAAGCCCCTCTCTGTGCAAGCAGCAGCATTTACATTTCTGCTGCCGGAGCAAAAAAATGAAAATAATTCAACTTTATGTCTTGCAAAATTTCCTACTATTAAAAACCTATTTTTTGAGGTGCTGGCTGTGCCCCTTTCATTGCCCATCTGGCTGCCTCCCAGCTGCTCCCTGGCTGACTCCGTGCTCTGCCACCAGCGTGGCGGGAGCTGCCGCTCGCTGCGATCGCCGGCCCTTGTTCCCAGCGTTGGTCCTGCAGGATTGTGGGGCCACAGTCTGGCCTCACTTACACTGATTTACTTTTATGGGATTCAGTCAAAACGCTGCGGCTTGATGCCGCTGAGGCGAACAGCAAAATTTAACTCTTCGGGTCGGGAGTGCTGGTGGGGATTCAGGTCCATAGGGAATGTTTTTCTGCCGGCCCTGGTGATGGCCATGCCAGCCCCTGCTGTCACACTCCCATTCCTGATTTACATGCCTCACAGAGCTTTTACCTTTTCCCATTTCCTACCAGTGTCACTGACATAAGAATATTAAACCAAAACAGTTTGGAAGCAGTACCTGACATCCTTACTCCCACTGAACAGGGTTTCATTTCCCAAGTAGCTGAATCCTTTCAGTGGGGTGGCTGCAGAGGGAGGACCAGACCCACAGAAGGGTTTTGACATAGCTGTGCTTAAACTGTAGGCCTGGTAGATTATTTTAGCTTCAGTCAGGAGTTAGTCTTTGCAGCCTGCATGGAGAAGTTTGGACATTGTGGATGGGGGAAGAACAGATCCAGGAATTTAACCAGGAAAACATTTTTGTTCAACAGCTGAAACATCCCAACAGAGGAAGCATCCACTCCTTGGCACTGCAGGGTGTCTCCCTTTCCTGGTGCTCAGCCCAGGCAGGATCCTCAGGAGCTGCCCTGGTTCCAAGCAGCACCTTCGCTGTGTGAGTACCATCCCAGCCCACAAGAAGCCCAGCTCCAGTGCCATGATTTTCCAGAGGAGCCCTAGTTTTAAATCTGTAAAAGGGAAACCTACATGGTTGGCTTGAATCCTTATTGAAGCAACCCAGGAAAGCAGAAGCTTGGCTTCACAGACTCACATAATAGTTTGGGTAGGAAGAAACCCTAAAGCTCATCTTTCCATCCTGCCATGGCTGGGTCACCTCCCACTAAACCAGGTTGCTCTGTCCAACCTTAACTTGCTGAGGTATTGGTGGACAGCAGCTCTTGTGGGATGTGGGTTGAGATAACCTTTATTTCCACCCCCTTTTTGAGGCTGTCAAAACATTTTACATAAATTAATCAACAAAAAGTAGTCCATGGGTTCCAAGCACCAGGTAACAGCTGTTTGAGGATTACTTTCTGTATTAAAGGCCAGAGTTAATCATAGTTCTGGCTCTAAGGCTGCAGGTGAGGTTCTCAGCTTGGCCTTTGCAGTTCACACCTCCAAGCGTGACAAACCTCTCACCTCTTAATTTTTGGACTTGATGATCTTAGAGATCTTTTCCAGCCTTAATGATTCTGTGACCTACCAATGCATCCTTAGGAACGGGGAGGTAAAAACATTCCCTGCACACACGAATTTGCAAAGTGGAGAAGCAGCAGCTGAAGGTGCAGCCACTTGTGGTGGAGCTGCTCTTGGTTTCCAGGAGAGCTCCCCAGAACCCTGCAGAGCCACGTTGATCTATACCAACATCAGAGGGACCAGCCTTGCCCTTTGCCTGTGTTTCTGATTGCTCTGCTTGCTCTTTTTTTGGCGGGAGGAGAAAACCTTGCAAAGCTGAAATGAAATATTAAGCCTCATTCTTTCCAGGTAAGTGCATGCCAAATCTCGCAACGATGTTGGCAGGCTCCCAAAGTTGCAAAATAATGAAGAAAACATTGAGTTTAGGACTTTATGCCCATTTTAGCAACATTCCTTGTAAGTACAATTAAAGCTGCCACTGATTTGACCTCAGGAAACACAGCAAATATACACTGGAGTGCTAAAAAATCACCTTGAAAGGGGATTGAAATATACCTGCAGTGTTGTTCTTAAAAAAAAGAGTAAATAATTCTTTAAGGGCCATTGGAGTCTTCATCTGCACATCCGTGGTAGGTCAGGCCTGTCAAGCCCAGCAGGAGCTGAGGTGACTGGGATTAAAAGTAGCTTTGAGCACCTTTTGGGGTTATGTTGAGCTGATTTGGTCTATGGACATGGTATTTAACACTTGGTGATGTAGATTTTGCCCACATCTGGGCCACCTGGGAGGGCACAGTCCCACAAGGCACATCCAAATCTTGTCTGCAGGATGGGGCAAGAAGAGAGTGCAGAGATTTGTAAAGGTAGTTTAAGGACATTTGTGTCTTGCTGCCATTTGCTGTTACCATTTTTGATGAATGCTGTTGTTGCAGGGAGAGGCCTCTCAGTGTGAAATCATTTTTTTGTTATCTTTTGGTCTCCACTATCCTATTTTTTTCATGAGAAGTTACTCATGACAGATGCAACTTTCCTGGCTCCAGAGGTAGTGAAAATAAAACATAGCGCATTACAATATGTTATGAAATATGAAATATGGAATTCCCACACTGTGAGCCTGTTCTGGCTATAATAGGCTGAAACCAAAGGTTCTGAGCTCTTATCCTTGAGGATATTGCACAGTAAGGTAAAAAGTCTCAGAGGAAAAGCTAAGATCATTAAAGTCACTGTGGTGGCCTCATGCAGACCTGTACAAACTGATTTCAGTGATTTATTGTTCAAATTCATTCCCACCTATAAGGTAGAGGAAGAAACTTTGCTTTTTCCCCATTTAATTTTTTTTTTTAGGCTACAAAAGAAAACACCAGAAACACGGTGGCACCAGCAGGAATGTTGTTGGTGCATCTGTGGGTGACACAGACTGTCCACACTTTTCCCTGACACAGCTCTCTAATTCAGTTCAGAAGAATGACATGAGCTGCCTGAACATCTGTTAGAAACTGCAGCTGAGAAAAAAAAATAAAAAATATTCTCCTTGGGACACACCACGGAGCAGGAGACTTGAACCTCCTGCCATCGGTTTCAGTGGTAGGGGCTCAGACCCACTGACCTCTGGTTGTCCCTCAAAATAGACTGGGAAACCAGAATTTTATAGTTAGGTGGTTATTTCTTCTGGAGCCAGGAACTGCAGTCCTAATGACATGATTACAGCACTGAAAAGTGATCTAAAGTAATAAAACAGAGGATATTTACCTTGAGGACTGTTGTGTTTTGTTATATATTTAAGAGAAATAACATGCTTGGCTAAGATACTTTTAACACATGGGGTTTTTTTGATTGGGGATTTTTTTTTAAAATATGTAAAGGTTTCCAAGCAGAATGACTCATGAGAGCAACACTCCAATTCCTGTTTCGTGAGCTGACTCCGTAGATGTGAACAGAGACTGGGAAACCAGGACCTGCTGCAAACATATTCCTACTTATTAACCAGCAACTTTAACTTTGTGGTGCTTCAAATTTATTTTTATTTTCAGGGTTTTTTCCTATGCTTCTGGTTGTGATAAATTCTATTGACAGTGAGCAGGAATTTATTATTGTTTGCTGGTGGCTGGGTGAAATGTTCAGCAAGGGTAAGGCTGAGACATGGAAATAAGACTGAGCAAGGATTTCTGATCCACAGGTGTCCCTGTCTGCTGCTGCACTCCATGGAATCACTTTTGAAAGCCTGGATAGCTCTGTCTTGGGATAAGTGAGGTTTCCTGACTCCATTCCTGGTGTGGAGGCACCACAACCTCAGTCCTCTGTTGATTGAAAACTTTCTGCTACTTTGCATTGCAAATATCTGTATGACTAATTCCAACCCACTGGCTTTTTCCTACTTTTTTTTCTCTCCAGTTTTCCCTTATCCTGAAATAATGTTTGCTTCTCCCAGGCCTTGAGACCAATAGGTTCAGCCATAGTGAACAGGTTTTCTTGGAGCTTCAGCTAAACTGAAGCTGTTGTGTTGGGTGGGATGAAATTTAAGACATTTGTGATAGATCACAGTTCCTAAAGTTATTCCTAATTTTCCATGCATCTCTGGTTTTTCTACTTCTGACTAGACTTAGTAGATGTATTTGAATTCTGGATTTAGCACCTGGCTGAATCCTAACCTTCACAAAGTTTTGCCCCAGTTTATCCAACAAAATAACCCCCCAAGCACAACTAGAAACCACTAGAAAAACATTTAAAAGTCTGATTTATGCTGGATATCAGAGGAAATCATCTTACCCCCTCTGATATGCAATCTGTGAATGCAGAAAATTTTGGCTGACTCATGAGAGTCCCAGAATGGCACTAGATGATGACAGATATATTAAGAAGAGCTAAGCAATTTTTTGGTACCAACGCAGAGGCAGGGGAGATGTGTTCATTAGTTGTTGGTGAAATTACTGAAAGAGCTGCAATAAAGTTTGGTAAACTTTTTACCTTCCCCAATCACGGGCTTACCTGGGTCACAGGCATTAGTCATGGATATTCATTGCAAACTGCAAGCTCATAAAAGACAGCATATGGCAGCCCCAAATTTCTTGCTATATAAAGTTAAATTCACAGTAATAACATCTGTGCGGAATTTAGAGCCCCACCAATTAAAGTGAGGTCAGCGTGCTGAGGCAGAGATTGATGGCATTCTGCAAATCTTAAAACGACAAGTTAAATAGGTATAAAATAAACAAACAACTTTATTTCTTATTAAAGAGCAGACAAGCGGGGTGAGAATGCTGAGTGCTCAGTAATGAGGGCCAAGAGGAGCAGGGCAGCGCTGTGGGTTGTGGCTGGGTTGTAACTCAGCACGTGGAGCAGGCTCTTGATGCTTTTTTCTTGCTGGTATAACTCTAGCAACAAATAAAAACTGCTGGGCAGGATCCTGAAACCCCAACCTGTGAAACTCAGGGGGCAAAAGTGTTGAAAGAAGAAGGGGAAGGCACACGAGGAGTGGCTGAGGTCCCTTGGTCTGTTCAGCTGGAGGAGACTCATCCTGGTCTACAAGAGGAGAAGAGGAGGGACAGGTAAAAGCACAATCCTGGGTGTAGGCAGGAACACTTCCATCATAACTTGGGCTCTAGGTTGTTTGTTTTTCTTAAATGGGTGATGTAACTTCTCTAAAGTGATTTCTGCCTTGAGTTTTCAGTGTGTGATGCAGTATTGGCAAGAGGAAAGAGTTAAATTGCAATTGGTGACTAAAATCACCGTAACTGGGCTGACCCCACCGTGGAGCTCTTCCTTTGAGTCAGTTTGTCTGTCTTGTTGCTCTTGAAATTTAGGAAGTGCTTATCAATCAAAAGAAAAGTACTGGAGAAAACTTCCCGTTTAAAAAGGTGGAATTTAGTAGGTGCTTATCCAAATCTGCAAGTAAAACTTAAAGGTTTTAAACCAACATGAATTGAAAAAGAGATATTATGCCTTTACCTGAAGCCTGGGTAGCTTCTGTCCTTTCAGTGCAGTGACCTTCAGGTCGTTGTCCAAAGGGATTCAGATCAGACTTTCCCAATTCACAGCCAGGATTTTTGCTCATGGTTTTCCACAATGCTGCACATGAACGTCTGAAGCAACATTTCCAACTCTGCAGCAGGGTAGGGGGAATGGGGAGGAAGGGGAATATATGTTTTGCTCAGCTGTGAAGCTGGAGACAAGGAAACTTGTGCTTGTTTGGGTTTTTTTCCCATGCAGTGAGAAAAACATGCAAATGAAGTGTGAAAGAGAAATTATTCTGAAAGCAGACAGGAGCAGCATCACTGAAAGAACAGGGCCATCAAGAGAATCCCAAATCCAGGGCACAACTGAGAGAAATCACAGAAAGCTGGGACTGACACCACCACACTGATGGGCAAAGGTGATATTTCAAAGGGAATAATCAATGACAGATCCTTTTTTTTTTTTTTAATTCTTTGAGGATAATTTGGGATAGGATGGGTGAAGAAAGATATTATATAATTTCAAAAACCTGCTACGTCACCATTTCTCAACAGCCAAATCCTGCTCTTGTGTCTGTCCAGTCAGGCCAACCTAAATCATGTACTCATGATTTAGTCATAGAGTTTTCTGTTTCCAAAGCAGGAAAAAAGGCTGAAATACCTTGTTGGAAGGAGAAGTTGGGCAAGGGAAATATGTTCTGCTGACCAAAAAATGAAACCATGTGTGAACAATGGAAATGCTGTACTGGTTATCTTTAAATCAATGTATTTATCAGCACCATTTTTTACCGAGGGTTTTCCTGGCAAGCTCTTTGTTATCATAAAGGAAACTCACGGCTGGCAACTCTGTGCGGTGGTCATTCACTAAAAATGAGAATTTAGTATCTTCTGGCACTGTATCAATCTCCACTAGAGCCTTATGTATAAACTAACTCTGAATATTGACTCAAAATTTTGAACAGTAAGTGCATTTCTTAGCTTAGAGATGAGCCTGATCTCTTTTTTCCTCCTGAAAAGAATAATAATGTCTTATTTAGAAGAACCTGTAATGTTTCTGGCCTGCACTCAGTGCCTTGTACAGCTAAAACATTGGATTTTGTTAAGCAAGGAGAGAGATCGCTTGGGAGTTATCCAAGGAAAAATGGGTATGGCATGGAAGTATGCAGGAAAGGCAATAGGTGATGATGTTCTTTCGACTGCACTTCCCAGCCAAGGTTGTATCATGGTTCTTGGATACCAAGGAACTTGGAACTGGGGAGGTATCTGATGGATTTACGACTTGGAAGTGTTTTACCTCAAAAAACCCTGGTGTGCCAAAAGCCAGGAGTTTAGAGGAAGTGTCTTTGTTTTTAGGAAGATTCTGCTGGAAGTGGGTGAGCTCAGTGTGTGGAGAGCTCAGCTGGGTCCCCAGGCCTGGGACAAATCCTGCCAGGACTGGGTCGGCCTCCTCTGTGTGAACCTTCTGTCTTCAGGGCTCCTCATTTTAATAATCCCTGAAGCAATTTTGGTGGCAGAATTGCCCCAGGTCCAAGGAACAAGGTAGACCTGGAAGCTCTGGAGTAATCTGAGACACAACCAATGTCCCTTGTGCTGTCCCCACTGCTCTGGAGCAGCTCAGGCCCCAAAAAGGGGCTTGCAGTGCTCAGCTCTTGCTCTGTTTTTTCTTCTTTTCTAAACAGGGATTTTTTCAGCCTTTGATATTTTGGGAGAAGTTTTGAAAAATTATCAATTTTGATTTGCAATTTAAAAAACCCTCAAACCAACCATACCCACCCTAGCAACTTTCAAATTAAAACAAGAACAAATAAAAAGAATTTCAGCTAGCTACTGATATGTAATTCACAGGACTTTGCATATTTATGTTCAGTAGAGAGACCACTGCATCACAATGGAATGAAATCAAGGAAACTGCTGTTTTAATGCACACAAACAGGCAACACCTCCACCTTTCCAAAGTCTGTGGAATCATGGAATGGGATAATGGATTTCGTGATTCCATGATTCAAGAAAACAGCAGTTTCCTTGATTTCTTCCAGTTGTGGTGTAGATTCCATGTGAGTTATTGGTGGCACCTTGTTTCAATCCCAAAGGAAAAGGTGTTTCAGTGGGTGGTAAAGCCTGTGCTATGTTTGCTTGCTGGCTATTAATTAGTTAATTCTCATAAGAATGTTGTTCTAGAGGAGACAATGCTTGTCAAGGTGGTGTTGAACCAGGAAATCCTAATGCTAAAATTCTTAATCTGAAAATTTCCTATGAAAATGTTCATTACAACTCAATTTTGGGTTTTTTTTCAAAGGTGTCTGTACTGAGCCACATACCCGGAGCTGAGAGGAGCCTGGCCAGCACCACACATGATCAGAAATAGAAATCCTGAGCTCAGCCAGTAGTGACTGGAAGAGTTTTGGCTGGGTGGTTCGCAAAAAGCTTTGTGTAGTCACAGGTTTGTGGCGGAAAAGTTTGCCAAAGCAAAAAAATAACTCACCTCAAAAATGCTCTCATGGTTATGCTGGGGATTTGGTTGACTTCTGTTGTTTCTTTTTTATTTCTGAAAAATAAAAAAAAAAAAGATTGAAGGCTTTCCAGGGTATTGTTAAGATATATATATTATAACATAATAATTCTCTACACAATTTTATGCACAATTTAATATACAGTGTAATTTATACATGCACAGAAATATTTTATAAATGCATAATATTATTTTATACACGCATAATACTATTTCATACCTACATAGATGTAGTCATGTCACAGTGCCCTGTTCAGGAGATACATTCCTGTCTTCCAGGCTCCTCAAAATGAGTTCAACCTGTGTGGCCCTGAGCAGAATGGCAGACAGGCATATTTTTTATTGCTGATTCCAACTCTCATAAATTCTTAACTTGCTTAGAATTTGCCAGATTAAATGAAAAGTTACTGTAATTAGGGATTTATTAAAACATGAGTCCTTGACCCAATAGAATATAATAACTCATTTGTTTCAAATAAGGCCTCTTTAATTGTTCCATCATTGGCCTGAGCAGCCTGTGCAGTGCAGAGTCTCGTGTGTTCTCCAAATCCACTCGCAAAATGCTCTGTGAAATTTTTGATCCCCACACCACTCTCCAGGCAGAAGCCCCTAAAACAAAAATATGTCATTTTTAATTAAAAGTTCAAGTGTTGAAAGCCCCTAATTATCCTGCACTACAAAGCAAAGTCTGTGAAAATACTCTTTTTATACAGAAGGTTCTATTTTAACTTTTTTTGTGAACAGCCTTCCCTCTCTGTATCTTCAAAACCAATAGTTATTGATTTACAATCTTATAAAACAAGACCGTAAAACCTTGTACCATGGAACTATAAATAGATATTTCTAAAAGATATGAAAATTGCTCCCAAATCAGGTCTATATAAGGAACTAATCAGCAGAGAGCCATTTTGCGGGGGAATATCAACTGCAGAAAATAATTCCTATTGAAAACGCAAGGAAATCTGAGACTACACGCAAACAATGCAGCCAGAATTTAGGAATTACCCATTCCTCCTCCCCATCTTTGAAATGCCTTCTTTTTTTTTTTAATTGGTTGGCTGTAGAAAGCATATTACTATTTTTGGGTCCTGTTTCCCTCTATAAGAATAGTCCTACAAGGAATTCCCAGTAAAACAGCATCGCAGTTCTACAGTATATTAAAAAAAAATACCATTGGAAAGTGTTATCCAATGGGCAGATGTTAACTTAAAGTGCACATTGTTTGGAAAAGGAGTTAATTAACAACTTATTAATTGGATAGAAAGTCTGAAACTGTTGTACTTCTAGCAAATACATAATTTTCTTCAAGTATTATTAAAGCGTTTTTGTTGTACCTATTAAAGATTCTTGTCTCTAAGTTAATTTCATTATGCTAATAAGCTATCATCGTTACAGAACCTAAGCTTTGATCCATGTTAATTGTCGTGATCTTCAAAGACAAAGTCACCACTTACTTTAAATGAATTTTACATCTTTTTAAAGAATCACACGGAAATTAGGGGAAGTAATTAATTTTTTATTATGTGTCTCAATATTTTTAAGGGAGGAAGTCAATGGTATTGGCTAGAATTCATTTTAACATTTAACTAGGGAAAACAGCATGAGGCAAAAAAACGTTCAGATGCAAAAGATTAAAGAAAATTTGAAACTGGGACCTAATTTGTCTTGATAAACTTTGGTGTTTAATATGCTTCTTTTGTTCTCAGTGTGAAACTGCAGGGTTTTGATTTGTAAAAACTTTTTGAAGAATTAATTCTTTCTAATTTTTATTCCTTTCTTTTCTTTCCTTGTACTCGGAGACAGTGGAGTTGACCTTCAAACCATAACACTTTTAAATATCTGTGAATATACAAGGTTAAATCTATTAGTGGTCTGAGATTAGCTGTTCTACACTTGCAAAGTGTGTACCTTCTGCAGCAAATTTTATCTTCTGGTGAATGATAACGAGCTTACATCCACCCTGCAAGTTTTCAACAAATAATAGAATATGTGCTGTAAGTGATCTATTCCTCTTTCCTTTAAGTGTTGGTTATTTTAACCCTTTGATGTTACACAAAGCTCAGTTCTGAGGCTGTAAGGCATTTTTCTTACTGAGATCAGGACCTAAATGTTTGCTTTGTCATCACTTCGGGGATTGAAAGACTGAAAATTGGCAGTTCTCCTTTAGCTTTTTCAGACCTCTTTTGCAAAAACATGGAAATAAGAATGTAAAAGAAAAAATGTATAAGAAAAAAAAGGAGAAAAAGTGGAAAGGTTGTGCTGTGTTTTTCTGACAGGATTTAAAGGCCTGATCTCTGTCATATTTGCACAGTACAAGCATCCTGTTGCACTAGGAGTGAGAAGTGGTGCCTTTCCAAAAGGCAGCAGGCAAAAGTAATGTAAGGATGGTAGCAGTGATTGAAACAACAGCCAGATTTGCCCACTTCCTCCTCCCTGCTTGGCAGCACACAAGTGTTGTAAATGCAAGAAACCCTCAGGTTTGAGCTGAACCTCAGATTCCTGCAGCAGACAGGTGGTGAGCTCAGCTCCAGGATTTTTCAACATTAATGCTGAACTCATTTAGGCTAACACCAGGCTTGAGTGACCCTCATCTGGATTTAACCTCTGCCCCATCAATCCACAGACACACTTTCAGATCTCAACATCAGTTTTGCTTTTTTTTTTTTTTTTTTTTATCATAGATGACTTTAATCATTAAGCAGCTTTCATAACTGGAGCATATACATGTGCTGCTCAATGCTCTTTGGTTTGTAATCTCTGGTTCTGCCCAAATAATCCCCAGAGTCTGAGCAGAGTGAATTGAGCTGAAGTTCAAAATTCTTTGATTGAGAGTGTCGGGATGATTTGGCACAGGATTCTGCTGCTTTTCTCGTTTTGTAGCAAGGGCTTTAGTGAGCTAAAAAGACAGATGTGTTGTTCATTATTATTATTAGTGGTAGTAGCAGTATTAAGGTTGGGCTCAACGGTCTTGAAGGTCTTTTCCAAACTAAATGTGTGATTCTCTTATTTTAACATTTTAATATTTGGGCATTTGTTCCAGTAAAGAATTTTTTCCTGAAACCAGCTTTTCTTTGTTTATTATATTTTTTTTATTTCAGTTTTTAGAGGTCAGTTTTAATTAAGTTCAGATATAAAATATTTATAATTCTTCTGTTTTGATGCCCTTTTGAAAAACCTCAGGTTATAGGGGGTATAGGGCATGGCACAAAGGCATGACCCACCCTGCTGTACAGAGAAGCAAGAGTCTCCTCACCACTTTAATAAATCCAAGGAAGGTAGTGGCTCCCAGACTCTCCTCCCCTCGCCTGAGCAACTGAAAGGTGCAATTCTCCCTATCACATCTTTTCTTAATAATCATAACAGCCCATAAATGTTTATGTAAATACACAGTTTAAAAGGACTCATCCCAGCAGCACTGTGCTTGTCAAGTGAGTCATTTTTTCACCTGGCAGGATGATGTTGTAAGGCTCAGTTGTCTTAACTAATCCTGGCTAAAAAGCAAGATTCTGTTTTGTAAGAAAATTCCTGGCCAGCTCTAATCTTAACCTCTTGCATGTCTGTAGCTTCTAAATCGATGTCACAGTTGTAATAGCTTTGAAAACCCATATGTTTGTAAACTAAATAAACCTTGATATTCAAAGGAGATGAAGACAAGAATTACATCTCTTGGCAGTGGTGCTCTGAGCTCCGTTTCAGCTCGTGTTGGCTCCTCATTTTTATGCCCGTGCACCACGCCAAATCTGCCTTATCTATGCAAACATATTAACGCTGGCTGTTTGCTAACGCTGTGATGCATCAGCCTCTTATCTGCAGTTCTGACCCCACTGTTACATAATGACTCGGGATCGGTGTTTCTTGATAGTTCACTGGGACCGCCTTCGCTTTCTCAACTCTTCACTGGGAGCTGCCTCTCCTACCCACTGACTAAATCAGCTCCTGGCTGCTCTCCGCCAGCTCAGGCGCTGAGGCTGCCAAATAGCTTCCTGCTCAAAGATCTCTGCATCCTTTCTGTGCCACGGGCCATCACCCTGCAGCTCCTGTGCTTTTCCCAGGTAATTCTCCCCACTGTGTTAAACTTAACGTGCTTTGGCTTTAGTGATGCAACCCCAGATCTTCACAAAGTTGCCCCAAACCTCTGCTCATCCTATTTTTTTGCACTCTGTCATTGGACAGGCTTTAATACCTTCTTAAAACAAATGGGTGTTCTATCAACGTGTGAAAAAATTCTGCACTAAACATAATAAAAATGCCACCCTAAATACCATATATGAATACTGATAAGTGTTCCTAATACAACCTACTAAGACTATTAATGCCAAAAGAAGAAAATAAATATTTGTCATCAGTTCTATCTGGCCAAAAGTCTTCCTTTAGGAATAACATAACATATTCCTTTACAGTATATAATTGCTTTAATTATCTTTTGGCCTATCCACAAAAGCTGGGTTCCATCTCTCTCCCCACAGTGTCCGAAAGAATATGCAAATTCTGTTCATTCCAGCTCTCAAAAAAAACTTTTAAAAAAGCCTGAAAAGAATCTCCTTTAGCTATTTAGGAAAGGCTCAGAAAGCTTTCCTAAGCATGGCTGTAGTGTATGCCAAGAACTTTCTTATTTGTGAAGATGTCCCCAAGCTCTTCACTATTGTTCTGAGGTCTTGCCCTCGCCCAGTCTGGCTTCTCAGCATTCCTGCAGCAGCTCTGCTTATCCCCCATCCCATCTACAGAGTGGAGCCTGCAAACTTGGGAAACTGAGTCAAGCCCTTTAAACCTTCCAGGCTCAGTTAGGAAGCCAAAAGCATGAAATATAGGAGTTTTTAGGGTTTCTCTCCTCTTAACGCAAAATTTGTGAGATCCAAGGGCTTCTGTCTCTTCTCACGGCTGTAAATGTCTGGTTAACAACATCCCAGAGAACTCAGGAAAGCCAAAGGAGGGTGGAGGGCTTTGGGAGGCTGGCTCTCCCAAAGTTTCTGTTTCCAACCCAGCCTTTGTCTGATATAACTGAAAAGAACCCCACAATCCCTGGACATGACAGGCAGTGGGCCTGCGTGGTATTTAGGGTTGATCTCTACAAAATGTTCATACTGCAGCTTCTCAATTCTTTCTCCTTTTTCCTCCCTGGCTATTAAAAATTCCATTTTTAATGCAAAGCAGAGCTGGAGCTTTGTGACCACCCTATGAGCACAGCAATCTGTAACTCAGTTATAGGAAATCACTGAGGACATGATCCAAAACAGGATTTCCAGTATTCCATGACCTAGATGACAGCAGGATTGACCTGCCTATATTATGCTCCAAAATAAAATGATAAATGATCCAATTTTCCAACGTGTTAGTGAGAAAATACAAGCACAAGGAAGTCTAAGAGCACCTTCTGATGCTCGGTGGAGGTCACCCTTATGTTGGACAGATTGGTGCATAATTCCAGCACCTGGAGCTTAGAACTTTTTTGCTTAAAAACTATGGCTGGTACCTGGGTATTGCTCCCTTTTTATCTCTCTGAGAGGTTAATGGTGTTCTGAGAAGAGCCCTTCGATTTCCCTGTTTTCCAGAGAAGCTGATTATGAAAACGAAGCTTGACTCAAGACTTGCTGTGGGAATGTTATTCAAGCACTGGTTAAGTGCCAGAATGTGTTGGGAAGGAAGAGTTTCCAGAAAAATATCGTCCTGATTAAAACCTGATTTGACTGAGTTTTCTCTATGCAAAGGGTTACCAGAATAGTAAGACAACGTCTTTAGTCAGATTTTCCTTCCCTTACTTGATCATTACCAGTGATGGTTTTATTGCTGCTTTTTGAATGATTATTGTAACAACAACTCATCCACCAGCTACTTAGGTACTGCTTGCCTCAGTCCTCATGTGATATGTTAAATGTCTTGTTGATGCCTGTCCTTGTTTGGCAATTTTTCCACAATACCCTTTTATTCTTTGTAATACATTGAATTGGATATATGAGGAAAAGATGGGAAGAAAGCCATAATACCAATGGGGATTTTGCTCCCTACATTCTTTATGAAGTCACCCTTGTGAGTATCAACAAAAAGGACAAAATTAAATCAGCAGAAGACAATAAAAAATGATATTTTGATAATTAAAGGGATTATACATTTTTATTTCTTTTATAAGGCTGATTGTAAAGTTTATACCTTTGGTTCTTTTCAAAAGATAATAAATATTGTGGGCAGACCAGATTTGATAGTGGTTGAGTAAGATCTTCAAAAATGGCCGTGGCCATGCTACTGCTCCGTAAATATTGACTGAACAAACACCCACCACGGGATTTCTGTGAAACACGACTTCCTTTTTGTTCTCTCTTAGCCATGGAAGTGGTTAAAACACCCTACTGTATTCTGCAAGTGCTGTCCTGCTCTTGGTAGGAGATCATAAGATGTTGGGGTTAACTGTCAGATGCTTTACTCTTCTAAAGACCTTTGCCTTTTAACTAAATGCTTGCTTATCTTTCTAATTTAACATAGTCCCACATTCTTTCTGTAGTAATTTTGGACTATCTGATAACATATAATGGAAAACATGTTTATGTCTTCCACTAGTTCTTGTTGCATATTTCAAATGCTTAGAACAACAATTTTCAGAAGCTTTCATTAAGGTTAATTTAAAAACTACATTAAATACAAACAGATTTTCTCACAAACAAAATGCAATGTGTACTTAACAGACTTCTGTATGTTATATTTGATAAACTACCTCATATAAATGCAAATTCTGACTTTCTGCCAGAACAAGGTGGTACAGAAAATATTTCTATTAAACAAATAATGCTGGGAGAGCAAACTTCAAGTTACGGTATGTTACACTGTGAAAGAAGATTTTTTTTTTTTTTCACTGAGGTCAGATATATATTTATTTTATTTGCTCTGAGTACTTTGCTATTTCTACACCAAAGATGATCTAGCACAGCTCTATATAAAAGGCAGGTACATGTACGCATAGGATAAATATCCATTTTTAGGCCATTTCTTAATGGCTGATGTTATGTACGGGTATTGCTGGTTCCTTTTGCTTTACAGAGCAGCAGTATGGGAAGATGTCATGCTCTGAGCTGAAAGCCAAAACTGAGCCAGAAAGGTTGGGAAGAGGAGGAGCAACCCTCCAGCCTGGAATTGTGAGGTATGATCTGACTTGTGAGCTCCGTCCGTATTTTCCCGGGTTCCAGCTCATCGTGCTGCCGTTGGATAACGTTCCCTTGGTAAAGGAGTGTTGAAAAATAAAGCTGCCAGAGGCGACTCTGAGCAGCATATGATGGAAACAAAATTGAGTCACCACCAGTGGGGCTGACATTGTTGGTGGAAACTGGGACACCCGCATGAGCCATTGTTCGCTGCACCTCGTCTGGTTTATGTAGCGCGCTGAGTTGAAAGCTGGATCGGCGCTAACCTTGGGCTTGGAGGGGGATTGGTGCCATGTGGTTTCAATTGTCCATGGACGCTTTCAGCTCCTACTGCCAGTAACGAACCATCCTCCTGGTCCTCCCGCAGCCGTGGTGCTGTCCCAGCTCACCCTGATGGGGTTGTGGTGAGCACTGTTTCCTGATGTGGCCCCTTTCAGTGAGAGCTTCTCTGCAGTCTGCTGCGAGAGAGGGTTTATTCACTCTTCCCTCTGTCCCAGTAGCAGCAGCTGCAGAGAAGTTTCCCCTGAATATATTTTGCTGTGGAAAAGGGTTTTTATCTTTTCTTTTTTCCTTTTTGAGCTGGTTCCTTTCCTGACTTGGTCTGATGCTGCCTTTGGTGCAGTTGTGGGAATATCTGAGGCTGTAAACTGTTCTCTTGAGCTCTTTCCATTTGAAGGTTGTACAGAGTGAGGCTCATACTGGTTTTACCACCCATTTCCATCCTACTGGAGCACACAGCTCTTGCCTGGGAGTGTTTTTTGTGGACATGGGGTGATGAGACCCACAAAAATAGGGAGCGATCATTTCAACCACCACCAAATTACAGCCATGCCTGAGGCAAATTACAGCAGCTTTCTGGCAGTGTCACCATGCTATCTTTGTGACAGAGATGGAGATAATGAGAATTAATTAATCAGTCTTTGATTAGAAAAAAGAGGAGGGGTAAATCCTTGTGCTGTGATTCCACTGCAAAAATACATTAAACTGGTGAGGTTTTTGTTTGATGTTACTTCTCAAAATGTAGGGCAGGCGTTTGTAATGCAGCGTTCGGGGTTTCGTGGCTGCTGGCTTGGTTACCCAGCGCTGATGGACCACAGGGGCAAGAGATCCTCACTTCAGAGAAAAATACATGTTCAACACTAACATCACTGATGGGGATGTTTTTACTCTCACAGTGCAAAAACTCTCTCTTATTCCAAGATCTTGCAAGTCCCAGGTACAGTCTCGTTGACTGGAGTCAACCCTGCCTTCTTTACAGTCCCGGGGGTGAAATTTTGTCTTGTACTCTTTAGACTGATGGCTAAATCTTAGAAATTGGTCTCTTATGATAAAACATGAACTACATGGTGCCAGTGTCTGACTGGAATTACAATTATCTAAGTAGATTCATTTGTATCCCTTTCATAGCAGCTTTTCTCTGGGCACAAGATTTTTCTGTGGGGCATGGGAAGAACTAAATTAATCTTATAAAGAGGAAGGGGTTTACACTGAAATCGATAGTTACAGAATTAACTGGGTAAATGACTTTTTCTTAATTCTTTCTCTTCTCAGAAGATGAAGTTTTGATGGGTACACAAATCCAATGGCTGCCAAAAAACTGATATCGCATGAAATATTTCATCTCAGCTGCGCTGAGCAAGCCTAGACTTTGGTATTAGTGAAAACTGAGAGCGTGAAAAAATGTCAGTATGGAATAGGAGGAAAATGCCCTATTCTGGTTATTAAATATGAGTAACTAATGAAGTTATGTTTTTAAAAAATGTTGTCACTTTAGAAAGAGCTACATGGCTTTCCTGGGCAGTTTTAAGTATAAGCCATATATGCAGTTTTAAGCTTGGATTTAGATAATTCACAAACACAGCATAACAAAGCATTGGATTGCCCAGGCAAAAGCAGTAGGTGTGCCACACTGTTGAAATTTTTGATGCAGGCTCAGTGACTGGTTTGATCTGCAAACCCCAGGGCCCAATTCCGAGGCCAAGTTCATTTCTCTTTGTGTACTTCAGTGCCCAGAGCTCTTGGATTTTCACTTTAATCCAGGTGGAAACAATCTTATGATTTCTTCTCACCACCAAGCTTTCAGTTTAAGTTCAGCTGTTCCTCAGCTGCATTTAGGGGATGCAACCCCAAAGATGCTGCAGGGTTCCCAGCCCAGCCATTGTACTTCTGTGTTATGAGAGTGGTAAAACCTTCTCACATGCAGTTCCCAGAAAAGAATTGTACCAAGAGCATCTATAAAAGCTGCAGCATCCCTGTAAAGAGCACATAATGTCATCATTTTTCAGTGGGTATCTTCTCTAAAGGCAAATAATCACTTTTCCCATTAATGGCTGGACTGAAGCTTTTTCCTTCATTCCGATTTCAGCAAAGGTTAGGGGCAGAACATTTAATATGTGTATGGGGATGCTACAGGGTGACTCATGTGGCTTCCCACTGCAAATGTTGAAGGCAATATAGAACCTAGGATTTTTTTTTTCCCTCTCTGTCCTGGGGACTATTTTCATTTTTACTTTTCCCCTTCACTCATTACTCCAGAATTTTTTACAAGGGCATATAGTGACAGGATAAGGTGGAAGAGTTTTAAACTAAAAGAGGGGAGATTTAGGTTTGATATTTGGAAAAATTTTTTTGCTCAAAGGTTTGTGAGGCCCTGGCACTGGGTGCACAGAGATGATGTGGCTGCCTCTGGATTCCCTGGAAGTGTCCAAGGCCAGGTTGGACAGGGCTTGGAGTAACCTGGGGTAGTGGGAGCTGTCCTTGCCCTTGGCAAGGGAATAGAATGAGATGATCTTTAACATCTCTTCCATCCCAAACCATGCAAGGTTTCTTCTGTGATTCTACGATATTTGGTTCATCCTCTAAAAAATGTTTTGTCTCCTATCGGCTTCTCAGACTCCCCTTTGCTGGGCACAAACCGTGGTAGCACCAGGTCCTATATCAGGTTCAGTGAGTAATTTATACCAAAACCAGTGTCAGCATTGTCCTTTCTCTAAGTGCCATTAACCACTTTTATTCAGAAATACCATAGAGGAATGCTACTTTGATGAGGAAAGGAAATATTTCAGCAGCAAACCTTCCAACCAAGTTTAAATTGTCAGAGTCTGTCTATGCTGCGGACTCACAGAGTCACAGAAATTTAAACTATGAATACACATATGTTAATGCCAGCCTTCAGCCTGCTCCAGGATCATGTTTGACCTCATATACTGTGTGCTAAACCACTGCAGGACAGATGTACTGCTGAGGGGAATCCAGATGTGGTACCAATACTTGGCTTGTCACTGGCTCCCATGGAGGGTACTTGGATTAACATCAGGAATTGCCACGACTTACCTGTCCCTCATTCTGAATATTTGGGAGCTTCCTCCTGGATTTCTCTTGTTGACACAGGAATGTCAAACCAAGGCATCTGCATCCCAGGTCAGTGTTAAAAATTTCAATTCCAAGCTGTCCCTTTATACTGTCCACTTGCAAGCAGCAGGTCACGGCGGTTGCAAACTCTTTTCTTATTTGTTTCCAAGGAGCAATCAAAATCAGAGTCCTGAAAACTACAGATTATTTTACATTGGGTGTTTCTCTCTAATTTGTCATTGGCCTCTAATTTGTCTAATTTGTCACTGGCCTCAATTAGCAGCAAGCTCCCATGTCAGATGCAGCTTGTACCCATCCAGGAATTGCATGGAAGAACCTTCACCATCCTGAGGTTCTAGGTCCAAGTTTAACTTTCCTTGTGCTATGTGTAAGCAACTCTCAAAGCTGGGACCACTGGGAACATTTAAAGGGATTTAGTTATTTCCAGACTCATTATTTCACTGTAAAGCTTTACTTGCAATACATTCTGCCCTGTCCATTTCACTTGTGTAAAAGTTCTGATCTCAAACCAAAGTTTTAATTTGCTGGGTTTTTTCTGTTAAAAAATAAGATTCTGCTTTTCATTGCCCTGTGCTTTAAAAATTGCTTGTGTGTACTCCTTGCTACAGTTTAGGGTATTTATGAATGGATCTACATAAAAGAAATGAAAATAACTAATTATAATAATACCACTGAAAACCATGGCTGGCTAGAAAGTGGAAATCCCTTCCCATTACATATTTTCTGTTTTTAGAAAACAAATTAATCCAACTCTTGGATGAAAATTGAAAACCACAACATTTTTCATATGAATGCATTTCCAAAAATATAATATTTTTAGAAATTCACAATTTAAGTTGCTGATAAAACTGAAATTGATTTTAAAAAATTTAACCAGTTAAAAAGAAAGCTGCATTTCAATGACGCAGAGAGAAAACTCTTCGAGCCAAATCCTGTTTTCCTTTTCATGGAGAGGACATTTTCTTTCTATTAGAAAAATAATTTTGACAGAAAAGTTCTGATATGGTCTACTAATTAGAGCATCTGGTGCACCCAGCTGGCCTAAGGTAAGAGCAGCTATGGGTATGGAACAACATTTGCCCAATTCTTTCAGCTCATTCAGAGAAAAGCCATCGGAGTCTCCAAGAAATAATTCCAGACGTCCTTGCCATGAGCCAGACCTTGTTCTTGTCCAGTCTGTGGCAAAAAGGAGGACTGGGATGTCCCTATGGATGAGGAAACAGCCCGTTTTCCTGTTAGCATCCAGCAGAGAGACACCACATGGATTGTCATCAGGATTCAGCAAGAGGTGAGATCAAGAGCTGTTCAGTCACCAGGAACACAAAGACTGTCCCTGACCCAGTCACGTCCCGAGCTCTCTGGAGAAGGCCAGCCCGTGGCAGTGAGGCATAAATGTCCACATCCCTTCCAGACATCCTGGTTTCTGCCTTGAGCCTCTAGAAACAGATTTAAGGGAGAATTTTCTACTGAAAAGAAAATATTTTATAGCGATCACAGAATAGTAGAATTGTTTGGGTTCCAAGGGACCTTGAAGATTATCTCATTACAGCTCCCTGCCATGGGCAGGGACAACTCCCACTGTCCCAGGCTGCTCCAAGCCCCATCCAGCCTGGCCTTGGACACTTCCAGGGATCCAGGGGCAGCCACAGCTTCTCTGGGCAACCTGTGCCAGGCCCTCACCACCCTCACAGGGCAGAATTCCTTCCCAATATCCAGTCTAAACCTACTCTGTCTGTTTGAAGCCATTCTCCCTTGTCTTGTCACAATTAAATCACTCCAAAGCCTTCCATGTTTGGGGGGAATATTTTGATGGGAAAATTTTGATTTAATCACTCTTGGTAAACTTCGTCACTTTGGCCTTCTTTTGGTAAATATTAAAAAGTCATGGATCCATACTTCAAAATAAAAGTTAACAAGATGGGATCAGCAGGGATCCTTTGACTGGATCATTGTCACAGCTCATAATCCCATTTGTGGATGGGTCAAGCTCCATCTTCAGCAGCCTCTGGGGCTTTGTTTTCTTCCATCCCTCATCCCCATGCTCTTGTGGGCCAGCTGTGGGAGAGAGCACACTGCAGGTCCCTTTGTCAGGCTTCACTCAAAGCTCGTTAATTTCCAGATGATATCCATTCATATTTGGGTTAATTACAAATCTCCCCACTTCTTTTAACCCCACTGGTTTATCTAGAGACAGAAACTGCATCCCAGCCTTTGATTTATCAGGTTGAGTGTTCACAGCCCTTTTTAATCTCTGATAACCCCCACAGGCTCTCCTCTGCTCACCTACAAGTCCCTCTTTGCAGATGTTCTCATCAGAATTAATCTGAACTGATATCAGGTTATCCTGACACATGCTGCCTTCCAGAAACCCATATGGCAGTGCTGCCCATTTTGTATTTACTTCCACATCCATAGTTCTTTCCTTCTTTCTGTTCTCATGCCCAGTCTTAAACAGCATTTTTCCACCTGATGGGCTTGAACTTGAGACAATCTTTTCTCTTTCCAAACGTACCTCTCTAAATCTTCATAGGAAATGCCACATGGTACATTTCAATTTACTCCATTTCCCTAAATTTCACACAGTTCCTAGTCCAAGAACAAGTTTGTCATAATGAATTGTTCTGTTATAGAGACAGACAAATGCATATGAGAAAATGCACATGTATATACACACAGAAATAAAATACATATTAAAATGTGTTTACATATATCTATTTTTGAGAAGGGAAAGCTCATAGAAATATATATATATAAGAAAAAAGTGAATTATTTTTACTTGTCATAATGTTTCTGGGTCACATTTGGGACATAATACTATCAGAGTGGAAGGAGAATTTGTAGATTGGACTTTTCATGATAGCTAAATGGGAACAAGGTGCAAAACAGGGGATGGGATTAATGATTCTTGGAATCTGACCCTATCCACTGAAATGAAGACACTGTTTTGAGTCACACTTATTTAGTTAAGACTTGCAGCAGTCCTGCAGTAATGAGTTTCACAAAGCTGCTTTTTGCATAGTTAAGCAAATACACTGTTAATTTCAGGAAATGATAGTCAAAGCTCAATAAACATTGATAGGTACAGCATGTTATTTAGTCACATAAACTCTTTTTAACAAACTACTTTGAATCAACAGATAAAAATAATTCAAAATTAACTTGCTAGACTCAGCCCCTAAGTGCACGCACAGTTTCCATGGAAGTCAGCATGTTGTAGGGCAGAATTTAGTCTGTGTATTTAATTCATCTTAATCACTATTATTAATTCATAACTACTGTTTCCAGAAATGTATTCAGTTAGTTTTACA
This sequence comes from Bombycilla garrulus, assembly GCA_013400315.1. Classification (NCBI taxonomy): domain Eukaryota; kingdom Metazoa; phylum Chordata; class Aves; order Passeriformes; family Bombycillidae; genus Bombycilla; species Bombycilla garrulus. Next base: position 1,161,333 of record VXBU01005406.1, read on the forward strand.
TTAGTCAAAATCAATTGTATGTGATTTATTTTGATCATTCAAGATTACAATTTTGATGTATTTGCTCTCATCCTGTATGTCAAGCCAGGCAAAGTGGAAATGCTTTGCTAGGGAAGAGTCACCTTCTGCCATCGATTTAGGCTTTATTTCCCTTTACTGGGAATTCACATATTCTTTGGAACAATCCTGGTTCTGGTAGGTTCTCACAGTGGGGTGATGCAGTGGATAATGAAAATGTCATTGAGGTGTCCGTCTAGACCCATGGTGGTGGCTCCAGGCTGGTGGCCACAGGTGACACAGATTTTCTCTTTGTAACTAGGCTCAGCTATAGGAGAGCTGTCCAAAGTCTGGCTCAGCACCATCACTCATCAAACATGGTTCAAAATTGGCTGGATCTTACTTCATCCAGACCAGCAGCTTTCCGGAGACTGTTTTCAAATAAAGGGTTTAGCTTCTTCTGGATTCCCACCAACTTCTGTGCTGCAAGAAACATCATAGCCTTGTGCAGACTTGGGGTTTTGGGCAGGCCTGTGATGCTTTAGATATGGAAATTCTCTTGGGACAAGTGCTTGGTGCCTCCTGTGATTTCAGAGGGAGCAGAGCAGAGTGTGTCCAGCGCTTCTCCAAGCTGATCCAATTTTGGACACTTAAGGGTATAGAACAGTTAAGAGTTGGGAGAGACCTTACAAATAATCTAGTTCATGGCCAGGGAACCTCTCACTAGAATTTATCCAGGCTGCAGGAACAGCGACTATAACATATCTTACTTTTACAGGTGGCTTTGCTGGAGATTCTCGTGAGAATAACTTAAAGAATCAGGCCCTCGGTTTAAAAATGTAAGTGGTGCCTTCAGGTTGAAGGAGGGTTTTGTTTGGCTGTTTTTCTTTATCATTACACCGAGCCCCACTCAGGCTGTGTCTCCAGTGTGCAGTCCCTTGTGCTCCTTGCCAGCTGGAAACACCACTGAGGAATAGCCCTGGATGTTAAAGTCCATTCAACTCCAACCTGTGATTATACATCTTCTGAAGACACTCATTACCTTCCCCACATATTTTTGTATTTTCTCCCAGTCTTCTCAGCTAAGTATTACCATTTTGCAAAAAAAACCCAACAAAAACCACTCCTATTTTTGTCTCTTTAATGGCATCTCCAAACAGAGACAATTCTTTCTGGTGGAGGGAAGAATCCTGGTGCTTAAACCTGGGATCCACTGGAGAGGAACCTCCCTGGCTTGGCATGGCTCAGGGCTGTAGTACAGTGAGCTCGGTTAAGCTGAATTCGTAAAGCTTTAGTGGAATTAAAACAGCATGCTCCATACCAAGATGCCTTCACTTCCTGTGCCTTAATGTTAAATCCTATAGTATTGTGGATCTTAAAGATGATTGAGTTATTTTTAAACCACTGGATGTCTTCCAGTCACTCTATTTCACACTGGATTAATTATGTAAGAATACTGACTTGTTCGTCACTAATGTTACAACTTTTAAAAACAACATGCTGTTTAAATTCGAGCTTGGCAACTCTTGCCTGAATCCCCTCAAATTTATGGCACCACACCCATAGCATAATAAAATCTTTAGTGGTCCTTTGTCTTTTAGCTTGCCTTCTATTTTTTCTCAAGGGTGTTTTATGCTGGAAGATGCATACAAAAGTTGTCCAGATGTTATTTGTATCAGAGCAGGGATTTCAGTCCAGCTATCTGTGGTTGCAAATGTTTATTTTAATGGGTTATTGTGCAATCCTTGCTGTGTGGACCTCAGTGGCCTTATATGTATGTTCTCAGCGATGCCAGCACATTGCTTTTGGAGATATTGCTTTAGTCCAGTCGCAGTGGAACTGGTCACTGGGGGGAGCAAAAAATGTAACACCTGTAGGAGCCCAGGCGGTGTTTTGGCCGAGCTGGGTGCGAAGCTGGTGGGCGTTGGGTGGGAGCAGGGCTGAGACAAAGAGCTCAGCCTGGCCACCACGGGATGTGCTGGGAGTTTATTTTACCGTAGCTGTTGCAACAAACAGAAGGGTGGGTTTATCAAACATTTCTGGGAGCCTCGTAAAGTTCTAACCGATGTTTCCTTGATACTGGGAGTAAATTGTTTACCTCGTAACTAAAACCACGCCATGTGTACACCAATTAGGGCCGCGGATTTCAGCTCATTAAGACAAATTTAAGATGTGAGTTTCGTTATGTGCTGTAAGGATTGTGAACTGGTGCAGGAGGAAAATATCTGCAGAGCTCGGAGCCTTCCATGGAGCCTGTGAGCTGAGCTAGGCAGTGCACTGTGCTGAGGGCTCATCTGCAGGCTCTGCTTTACCTGCGTGGCTCCTGTGGAGACCCAGGTCTCTCGGGCAAGGAGTTTAAAGCTAAATTTGCATGCTGAAAGTGCCCAGCCTTGCATTTCCAAGAAATGTGAGCAAGCAAGATGACGATGTTAATGACAATGACAGTCATTTGCACATGCAAAGAATCAAGACCATTTAACCTTTAAGAGAAAACAGCTATTCTATTTTAATGTTGTTTTATATATTAACAGTCACATATTATTTTGATGTGCTTAATTAATATAAATAAGCTTAAGCCATTATACTGTCATTTAAACCCACATAATTTCCTTTTTGTAGGAATTTGTGTGTAATTGACACTGTTGCATTCAGCTCCCAACGTTCCAAGATCATGCTTCAAATAATTAGATTTCAAAAATACAATTGGAATTGTTCTTTGTCTTTTGATTTTTCAGCAGTAAACACATTTTGAACTTCTCAATAATAAGGACCAGGGGCTTGTTTTTAAAAGCCAAAGTCGATGTTTTGAAGCATCCCATTATTCCTGGAGCTTGGGCTTTGGTTAGATGGCCTGGTGAAATGGGTGCCATCAGCAGCACAGACCTTGTTTGTAGTTCTGCCCAGCCTCACTTGTTTTCAACACTGCTCAATTACAAAGGGCTTTACCACCAGGATATTAGCCCAAATAATTATCTTACCCTCAAAATGGAGGTATCATGTCAGGAGTGAGCGGCATCAACCCTGCCATGGAGACGACTTAATCCAGAGCCACTGGAAGCAGATAACAGATGGGATTTATAAATATGGGATAGGTGTTAAATATTGGTGTTCATGAGATTGTAGAGTTGGGAGAATATGGGATGTGGCCTTTCAGAGACCCTGTGTTCCCTGTACATGATGCATCTCCTGCAGTGCCTCCTCCCTTGTGCCAGTCCCCAGAACAAAGGGGCCAAATATTTCGTCTTGGAGCTCCTCCATGCCAGGGAAATCCTGGGTGTAATAAACAGCAAATCCTGCAGGGATTGGGGCAATTCACACCCAGGAGATCCAGCTCTCCTTCAGCAGCAGGCTGGGAGCTGCAGGTCCCATTGCTCCAGTGGTCACCCCACCTGTGGGTCGTGGTGATTGTAACCCTGCAACAACGCCTGGGAAAAAACACATCTCTGTCTCAGATCTTGGCAGGTGGCTCAGAAATCAATTGCTTCTCATTTCTGTTCTGTAGAAAGTAAATGCATTTGTAAATTTGAAAGCAGCTGCTGACGCTCAGCAGTAAACCAAACCGATTTTGTTTTACAAAACCTTTGCTGTTTGGTCTTAACTAGAGGAGCTGTGCATGGATCCAGCGCTGCTCTTCGCATTGCAGGGAGGATTTTGTCTAGCTGCCTCTGTGACATATGGTAATGCTTAGTGTGTGCTGTATGGCCTGGAGCCATACCACTGCAGCCTGTATGCTGCTCAGATCTCCCAGGCTAAGGGAATCGGGAAGAGACAGCGTTTGAATGCAAGGGACCTCCTAGAAAAAGTCAGAGTGCAGCGTTTTCTGCCGGTACGAGAACAGGATGTTCCTCCCTCAGGGCTGAGGCAATTCCCCACACGGGGCTAAGGTGGCTGTACTCTCCCAGCCGTGGCTTTTTGGACTCAGATTATGAGAGACTACTAATGCACCATAAAAGATCTCACAGCTCTCAGCCATGGGAAAACAGCAAACAATCCCACTTCCCAAGGTAACCCAGAGGAAGTGCTGGCGTGGAGGAAAGCACTGCGAGACCTTTTCTCATCTTGTTTCTGGGGGAGGACGTTCCCATTACCACCTTCCCTTTTAGGGTGCAGCTAACCCTGCTGAGCAATCACTGCTTGTTTCTCACACAGATTGCTCCCAGGCTCCCTGGGAAGCAGAGAGAAATCCAGAGGCTCCCTCAGCACAGCCCGGTGGGCACAGAAACCCACCCGTGTCAGGGTGGGAAAGGAGGGAAGCAGCATGGCTTGCAGGGAGGCTTTGCAGCCTCTTCTTGGCGATGTTATTAATTCGTTCTGGGACGTTGGGAGACTCGTTTAACCTCTCTTTGTCTCAGATTCAAACCTCTACAAGCAGTTATTATAACATTTGGCTGCATTATGGCATTGTTGAAAGGCTTAATTAAATTAAGTGTTCTGAGATTTTGAATGAAAGGTGCTATCCAAGTGAAAGCCTGTTGATGATGATGACTCTAAATTATGGGGCCAAGTCCTTCACAAGTTTTACTCAGTCCTTGGTTAGACAAAGTTATTTTTAAACACTGTATTTGATGTAGCATTAAAATTGTTTGGCGAGTGCCATGTGTATAGACATGACATCTGACCCACAGTGGGAGGGATTTGTCACTGGAGGGTTTTAATGGCAGCCACCAACCGCACATCATCCACATGCAGGCAATTGTGCTGGTCACGAGCAATTTTTAATTGTTTGTTTGGTTTGGTTTGGTTTCTATAAATTTATTTGAAGACCTTTATTGTGAAGAATGGCCAGGACTTTTAGTCATTTCAGGAGAAATGCTGTCTCAGGTGGGAAATTAAAAGGAGCTGCTTGATCAAATTTGTAGACGTCTCAGCCAAAAGATGCATAAGCAGATGTCTTCTTTCTTCCAACGTGTCAGTACATCCCTAGAAGAACAACAAAGTTTGTTGGGGCTTTCACTAGGTGCTATCTTACCAAAAGTAAAAAGGCAAAATTGCAAATATAATTTTTTAATTTTTTATTCTTTTGCAGCCTATGAAAAAATTCCTTTGCTTTGACAGAAGGGCTGCAGTCCTAAAACTCCTGACTTTTCTTCCTACCAAACTTCTCCTCACCTGTTTCTTCAGCTCACCTTTGCCTCTACCAGAATCCCTGACACTCTTGTCCTCAGCACTTTCTCCTTCAGCATCTTTTACTCTTAATTTGAAAGACATTGTTTTCCTGACTGCTTTTATTGGGAAGCATTGTCCCCCAGTATTACCCTGTAACCACTAAAGGCTGCTGCCCCTCTCCCTCCTGCCATCCTGAGCGAGTTATCAACTCTTCCTGGCCTTTCCCACAAGTTTGTCTTCTTTTCCAGTTTCCCTCTATTTTACAAAACCCACCTTATAAAATTCACCAGAAACACAAGAGCAAATCACAAAAGAAATACACCTCTAAGACCACAGAGTTCAAGACTTCATGAGGATATTTTAAATGGGCTAATTGTTTTGCTGGGTACCACAAAGTCTGGGCTCCTTAAAGGTCTGCTTTACAGCCTGTTATAAAATACGTGATTCTTTCAATAGACAGGAAGGATGGTATTTTGGTTAAAGCCTCCAGGAGAGCAGGATTCAGCTTCTAGCTCTGCACACTTCCTGTGTGGTTTTGGGAAAGACACTTTGTGCCATAATTCCCCATCTGCAAACTAAAGATGATATTACATCCTGTTTCTCACCTTCTCCCTGCAAGCTCTGTAAAGCTGCAAAGCCTGTAAGCACTGTAGAGCAAATAATGTCACTTTTTGATACAACACCTTCCACAATAGCATTTCAGTCTCAGCTGAAGACTAATGACTATTGTGGTGTTAATAATAAATAAAAATTGTAATCATACATAAGACTTTCTTGCACTTAAAGTTGATTCTTCCAGACTTTCTGCAAGTTTACCTTGGGACCAGTCTGAGCAAAGAATAATCATATTGAACTGTGCTAAATAAGGTAGATTTCCTTTCTCTGTATTTGCTGAAGGACAATGAACAGAAGACTTAAGACCATGAAACTCATTTCACCTTTGTAATATTTAAACTAATTAGTCTCAGAGATGAAAAATGCATTGCTCAGATTCCAGATAATCTTAAACAAAACACTTCATGCTGATTTTATTCTGCTTCTATCTGTGCAAAGATTAAACAAAACCCACAGTTGGTTTCATCTGCCAGGCTCTAAAAAAAAAAAATCATGTCACAGAAAGAGAAAGGGGGGAAAATAAATCCAAGGCAAGGTTTGCAGTGCTCTGAGTTTGCTCATCCTTAGTTTATCTTCTGCAAATGAGCATGTATAAAACAGTCCACCTACTGTTCTAGTTGCTACGATATAATGCAGTTCCACTGAATGATCCTGTTAACCTAACCTTCAATTTGCTGGGATTTGAACTCTGAATTACAGCTTACTAACATAGTTTAACAGCTGGTACAAGGGCTTCTTTTGAATTTTTAATCACATGAATTAAAGATTGCTGGAGATGCTTTTCAGACCTCCACTAGCAGTGATCCAATGTACAGAAAGACAAGTATAGGTAGCCCCATGAGGATTAAGAGCACAAAGGTACTATGGCTTGTGAAGCTATGCTGCACTCTTTGCTTGCCAAATTAGGAATACTGGTGCAAATTATTCATGTGAAGATAAATTCACATTATGGCTCCAAATGGATTTAAAACCCCCTTTTTAGCTCGCATTTTCACACACGGTGTGCATTGCCGGAGCACGGGTTTTGAAGATAAAGCTTAGTTTAGCAAAATGTTTCTTCTGTTCCGTGTATAAAGGGAACACAGGCACTCACAATACAAAGCAAGAGAGAGAAGGAAATATATATATAGAGTGATTGCAACTGATATCTGGAATGCAATGAAAACAAACATGACCATCCGTGGATGTTTCAGGGTGGATGTAATAATTTGTTGCCGTTGTGCTGTGTGCGGAATGCGCATGTTTAGATTCCGCACTCTTTGTCTCTCCTGTTACTTATTCCAGGAAAATCTTTCTTATTGAGGATATTTCTCAGGGAAAGGGAAGGAAAAAAAAAGGAAAGGGATAAAAAAAAAGAAAGACAAAAATGTATTTCAACTGGAAGATTCTCTACCCTGACACGCCAGCTGATGAGTGCTGTGAGAACTTGGGAAAACAGAACAGACCCTGCCTCCCAAGTTCACTACCCCTGCAAGCCTGAAGATCAGCAGAATAAAGTGGATGGAATTGTTTAAACAAAGTAAGTAGGGGGAGGGAAAAAAGCCAAAAAAAAAAAATTAAAAAAAAAAAATTAGGGCAGCAGGAACAAGAAAGCATGTTGCTTCTTAATTATGCTGTGTTCTCTCTCTAATGGATTGGCCTCCCCACACGCTCTAAGTAAAGCAACTGGCATGTGGCATCCTCTGCAGAGAGAGGAGCGGTGGCAAGTGTACAGCTGTTCGTGCTGACACACAGGTGTTGGATTTTTGGATCCGTTAGCTAGACAGATTTTTAAGGGTGTACGAGGGAATCATCCGCAGTTGTTGCACGGAAAGTGAGTTGTCCAAGAATACCGGAGTTAATTATGATGTAAATCCCGCTCCGCAGCCGGGGCTCGGGGCTGGAGGTGGAGCCGTGCTCCCCCGCCGTGCCCTGCCAGCTCCGGGTCGCTGTCTGATTTCCTGCTGTCCCCTGTCCCTGAGGTGCTCTGCTGAGCTGGCAGCGATGGGCAGCAGGGGCAGGTCCCAGCTGGAGGGATGAGCAGCCAGGGTGAGCTCTGCCCTCCCAGCTGGAGCAGGATCTCCGGGAAGACAGAGGTGGCCGTGCCAAATCAATGAAGAGGTTATGCTGAACTTCAGGGATGCTTTTCCCAGTGCTCAAGGAAAGCCTTAGGAGCAGCAGGTGGGGAGAAAGTTCAGGCCTTTTATCAACAGGACTTGCTCTGGCACTGAGAGCTCCTGCTGCACTGGCAGGCCTGAGTACCACAGTGGCTTTGGGCAGTGTAGCTGGGGTAGAATGCATTTGAGTGAAACAGGGAACATCATCTCCTACCAAATTCCCTCTATGGATAGGCAGTGATTTCTCCTTTCTCTTTTGCAAGCCTCTTCACCCAAGGGTGCCTTGGTTTCCTCAAATAATGTTGTTTGATTTCATGAAATAATAGATGTTATTTCAATACAGGGCAGGGTGCCACGTTTTCTGTAAACTACTAATATGTATCAACCTTTATATTTTTAATGATCTTTATATTTTAATGAGCTGTCAAATGAAACAGAGGTGTAAAGAGTGGCTGGAGGGATGTGACCAAACAAGGCCAGGTTGGAAAGGGTTTTGAGCAACCTGGCCTAGTGGAAAGCATCCCTGCTCATGAAGAGGGAGGTTGGAAAGAGGTGGTCTTTAAGTTCACTTCCAATCCAAACCATTCTGTGCTCTCAAGATAAAAGATTTTGATCAGCTGCAGTTTATGGGACAATTTCTCTTCTCTGCTTCAGGGCTCTTGGGGTGGATCAGAGGGCTGCTGATGGGTTTGCTCTCCACCTGCATCCAACAGCTCAGAGGGATAAATTCTTTAACTTCTTATTTGGCCAATTTTAGACACAATTTCATTCTGAGAGAAATTAAATTCTCTGGGACCCCTGGGTTTTGGACACTGTGATTCTCTGCCTGGTGGGCTCTGCCCTGTCCGGGCTGCATCACTGTGTGTGGTGGTGGCTGAGCATCTTTCTGAGGGGCAGCACCGGGGGAACAGCAGGAGCAGCACGGGCAGCGTTAACGCTCTCCTGCAATTCAGATTTGAGTGATGAAACCCAAGAATGCAGAGCAGCTGGGAGCGGGTCTCAGAGTGCTGATAGTGGGCAAGCTGGGGGGAGTATCACATTTCTCCCCGGGGAACAGGCTTTTTTTTTTTTTTTTTCCTCCCTAGGGTTAAGTCTTTTGTTTTGTTTGTGTATTCTGCTCTTAGTTTTGCTCTTTTCCCCGAAGTCCACAATGGGAAATAAATCAAATTCATCTCTTTTTCTTGCAGTTTCCCGGGGAGGAGGCGAGGAGGAACACCTCCGGTGGCTCCCAGCCTCTCTCGCCGATCGCCAGGGCTGTGGCAGCCGCCCGCTCGCTCCTGGCCCGGCCCCGCCGCGCAGCTCCAGAGCTCTGAATGTTGCCATCCATCACAGCAGCTCCGGTTCCAGCGCTTGCTGAACGCCTGAATTTCCCGCTGGCTCGATGAACAGCTTTCAGGTTGTGGTACATTACACAGCCACCGGGTGAATGGGGCTGAGCGTTCCTGTTTGGCTGCGAGCGCCGCGTTCACCTGAGCTCGCTGGCAGGATGAATAGTTCACCGCGGTTCTGGTGCTAACCCCCTTTGTGAACTAGCAGTGAGCCATGTACCTTATTACAAAGGCCGACAGCTCCCTGGAAACTTAAATCCACTCTTTTCCCCTTCCCTACCGTAGGGAGCTGTAAAAGAAAAGGACTTGGTTGGTAGGCATGTAATATAACAAAAACCCCTCTGTTGTGGCAAGATCCAGACTCCCCAGTAACAATGGGGATTATGCTCTCACATCGAAAATGCAGTTGCTAGTTTTAACTGCGGTACCTTATTACAGATTCCTACGGAGCACATTTATGTCAGGGGCTTGGATGTTTAACTTAAGTCAAGGCTGGTAGCAAAGAGAGCCCGGCAACCTCTGGTTTGGGTTGTTTGGGTTTTTTTTTCTTTAGTTTTTTTGGTTGGTTGGTTGGTTTGTTGGGTTTTTTTTGTTGTTGTTTTGGGGTTTTTTTATATGGGGGAAAGAAATGCAGCTTGATATGCTGCTTTGGTGCTACCTTCCCCCAAACCACTTCTCAGAGAGCTTTAAATAGCCTGACACTGGCACCGGGCAGGAGCTGGCAGAAGAATGGATTTTTTTCATCTGATGGCTCGCCAAGCTTGTTTTCAAGAAGGAGAAGTAGAAGAAGAAGGGGAAAGAAACAGAAAAAAAGAAAAAAAAAAAGAAAAAACCCCAACCTTTTGCATGCCAGTCATTCATTGCCTGCCAGTTCCCATGGTTCTCCTACGGATGGTAGCCACAGAACTATTCAAAGTACAGTAAACACTGAGGAAAGTGAAAGAAATTCATGAAGCAGAGAACAGAGAAGGAAAAAGAGCTGGGTATGGGATCCATGGCAGTAAGAGTCACTTAGGGATCACTTTAGGGTGTACCATGAATGCTTCACTCAGTGCCAGCAGTAGCTGGACCAACACATTTTAGGGAGGACCCACCTCACTTCTGCAGGATGGGGAAACCAGCTGATGTCACAGCAGGTGGAGGCAGTGGGGAGGCAGTGACTCTGTCCTGGGGTATCACAGATGTGTTTACAATGTCATTTATCTGCACTTGGGAAGAGTATGTGCAGTCCTCTGCAGGGACTGCAGATCCCCGGGGACTTGTGCCATCACTCCCTTTTCTGCTCTTTCATCCTCTGGAGTGGAGATGGTGTTTAGTGTTTTTTTTTTTTTTTAATTTTGATTTTCTTCTTAATAATAATTTTTGTTTGTTTCATAAATCAGGGGAGGAAAAGAGAAGAGAGGAGATGAAGTGTGACATCCATCCCTAGAAGTGTCCAAGGCCAGGTTGGATGGGGCTTGGAGCAGCCCGGGATGGTGGAAGGTGCCCTGCCCATGGCAGAGGGTTGGAATGAGATGAGCTTTAAGGTTCCTTCCACCCAAATCAGTCCAGGATTCCAAGTCTTGTAGTTTTCTTGACATGGATTCGTTTTTCTTACCTCCAGGGCAGGGGAGCTGTAGATGGAGATCTCTATAATGAGACCACTCGTGCAAGGGACATCTGCATTGCCTTCTCTGTGTGTATCATATTTAACCCCCTGGGATGAGAGAGGTGATGTACCAGAGAAAACAGAATTATCTCATTCTGAGCAAAACTTTTATAGAAATAGAGAGCTTATTACTATGGATTTTTCTGATACAGTTAAGCATAGGAAAGGTGGATGAGATGGATCAAAACCTTCCTTCCCTGGGAGTGGTACAATATGGTTTCCATATTAGTTTTCCTTTAACACTTTCATTATCAAAAATCTCTTTTCTTTGACAAGCTATTTGAAACCCTACAGATTTATTTGTTGTTTACATTGTGAATTGCACAAATCAAACCATACAGGATTGGATCAGAGGATAGCTTTCCACTGACTGATTAAAAGATAATTGGGAGTCCCACTGGCCTGGGAGAATTCTGAGATTCATCTCTCTTGAGCTTTTTGTGCCTGAGGCTGGTACCTAAGACAGACAATTTTTGCAATTCCAGTTACTCTTCCAGGTGCCATGTGAGGGTTTTCCCTGCATTCCTGTGTGGGACAGATTTTCAACCGCTTTTGTACTCTTGTGTGAACTCATGAGTTACTTGTGGTATCAAATTATGCATCATTTAAGAAAACAAAAAACCACACACACATACAATCCACCAAAAAACTCCAAAATCAAACGGTTCTCTGAAGGAAGAGAAAGCTGCACTTGGAATAGAGGGCCTAAGAACAGTAATAAGAGCTCTTAGGTGTCTTGAAGTCTGACTCTTGTGAAGATGAGCGGAACTAAAAGTCATAGCAAAATGTGTATTTCCTTACAGCCACGGAAAGTCTTTGTACTTGAGCAGAGCAGCTTTACAAGCAACAGGTGAAAGGCAGTGATGAGCATCTGCCCAAATCTGAGGAGCAGCAGACTCTGGGGGTGCTGGTGTTCCCCAGGAAGGTGAGCCCCTCAGAGCTGTGGGGTTTGCTCAGCACACTCTGTGTGTTTGTGTAAAGAGCAGAGGGTCCCGGGGAGATCCCAATGTCTCACCAGCTCCCAGGCCCCTCTCTCACGCAGCTGCAGCCCTGATTCATCTCTGTTCCCAGGCTCTCCTCACCAGTGAGAGTGCAGCAGGCACCTGGTGTGCTAAATAATCCTGGAGCGGTAGGCTCGGAGATCATTAACTCTTCCATCACCACGTCAGGGTGTTTGCTCTGCATGCCTGGCAGTGGGGTGGGATCCCACAGGAAAGCGGCGCAGCACCTGGTTTTTATTGAAGTGGTGCACTCGAGAAGCATAACACTGCAGAGCTAATGCACAGGGCAGCCTATTTCAGAGCAGTGCAAAGAGGGAAAGAAGGCAGCCTGGCGTGTGTGTGTGTGTCTTCTCAAAAAACCTGCAAGTAATATTGGAGAGGACAGATGTGAGATGGAGATGTGAAAGGGTGAAAGTGGCTTGATCCCCACCTCAGCTGCAGGAAGGCAGGGAGCAGCATCAGGGGAGTGTTTGAGGGAGGTCAGGCTGAGCAGCAGGAGGCCGAGAGCTCCCTTTGAATCTCTAAAACCAGAGGTTTCTGTCAGCCTGGCTGCTCCTCGCAGCAAAATGTTGGGATGGGGAGCAGCTGTCCCAGGAGATGAGGAGCCCCCTTTGCTGTCCACATGGTGGTTGGACATCAGGCAGCATTTCTGCACTGAAAAGGTTATGAGGCACTGGAAGGGGCTGCCCAGGGAGCTGCTGGAGCCCCTGGAGATGCTCCAGAAACCTCAGTGATGAGCTGTCAGGGGGGTGTTTGGTCAGAGGTTGGACTCGATGATCTTGGAGGTCTTTCCCAACCTAAACGATTCTGTGATTCTTTGATCCCTGCAATTGTTTCCTCTATCACAAGCTTTCCACTGGTTTAAGAAGCTCCTATCCTTTTGTGCCCTCATTTCAAGCAGGATATGGCTTTGTACCCCTAAAAGAAGTACACAAGGGAAAGGAGAGTTGACAATGGCTCTCTTTAGGACCTTTCTTTGCCGCTTCATGCTCTGGGAAATGAGGGAGTGGGAGGAGCACACTGATGCAAGCACGTCTACCTGTGACCCCACACTTGTGCAGCAGGTTGTGTACTGGCCCTGTGGAGCTTCCTTCATGCTCCTGATGATTTGTAGGGGAATTGGCAACAGAAAATGCAGCTGAAAAAAGTCTGCTGTCCTACAAAATAAAGTAAGTGCTGCATATGTCTGAGGGGATGGGCCTGGGTCTGCAATGGCACATTAAAAAAAAACTCAATGAAAAAGTTCTACATGCTGAGAAAACAAACATTTGGTCATCTGGGACCAAAATCTGATTTCATTCTTGAGCTGATGAATAATTAAAAAGGCCAAACTGATATTCTAGTAGTAAAGTGTTGGCATAGGCCTCTCACTTCCCAGTGCACCTACTGTAGGTAAGCCATCGTTCTGGATGACCAGTGCAATGCCGGGGACACAGAGTGTGGGAGAAAGACAAGAAATCTGTTTAAATACACCCCAGAAATGATGAGTTCCAGGAAGGATATTTAAAGCTTAAGAGAATTTGACAGGGTGTCTATTGGTGTTATTCCCTTCTTTGCTTGGTCCCAGCTCTCTGCCATGTTAAAGTGAGCAGGAGAGGTGGCCCTGTCAAGCTTTCAAAAGGCAGAATACTGAAAAGGTCAGAGTAGTAAACTATGACAGAGCATGTAAGTCATTATCATTCTAATATTGCCTCTGTAATGAGAACGAGAGCAGAGCAAATTATTGTGAAATACGTTGTAAAACTTGGGAAAACGTCGTTCTGTTGCTGCCTAAGTTTTTAATGACAAGTGGATTCTATGTGTGTCTTTATAGACGTGCTCTGTAGCCTGAAGGAGGCTGAAAGAAAAAGATTTGTGGCAATTTCCATGGTAACTATTCATTTTTCCCCCCAGCCATAAGGAAAACACACATTGCTGCAAGGTTGGGAGAATCTGAAGCAAACTAAAGAGCTTGGGGATTTTGTTTGATTTTTTGTTTGTTTGTTTTGTCTATTGTTTGTTTTTGTTTCGTGTCTGTCGAAACTTTGGCATTAATTCCTGACATTGGAGTAACACAAAATTGAGGGTGAGGTATTTTTACTGTATCTAGGTCCATGTAACTCATTAAAGTCCCATGCTGTATAATTTTATTGCTGGTGATACCTGGACTAGTTGCTAGAGATGCTTCTTTCGCAAAAAAAATTTGACTGGCTGATAACTTACAACCCCTTATAGATTCATGAAGACGAAACAGTCAAAAAATGGTGACATTGGGAGCACCAGATGGTAGAAGAGCTTATAGCAAAATAAAAAGTTGAGATTGAAGAAACACCTGTGGAGGTAAGTCCCAGCTAATTCTGGGTGTTCATTTGTGGGTGATTGCTGTGCTGAAATAAATCCCTCAGGCCCACTCTCCATCCCAGACCAAGAGGGTTCACTGCAACTGATGGAACAGAAGAGGAAATGTCCTCAAGTTGGGCTAAGGGTGGTTTAGGTGAAAATTAGGAAAAATTTCTTTACTGTCGTGGTGGTCAAACATTGGAACAGGCTGCACAGGGATGGAGTTCTCATCCCTGGAGGGATTTAAAAGATGTGTAGAAGGGGCACCTGGGGACATGGGGCAGTGATGGCCTTGGCAGTGCTGGGGAATGGATGGACTCAATGATCTTAAAGATCTTTTCCAGCTTAAGCAGTTCTGTGATTCCATGTTTCTGTCTTATTCTGACAACCTGCAGCCTTTTATGCATTCGGATTTAAATAAAGTCGATTACGGGTTGATTTCTGTAAACTGTGGAAAACTCCACTTGATTGGGTTTACAAGTTTGGCTTTCTTTGATATCTGAGATTGCAAATGAAAATACAAAATGAAATGAAAGTTTTACAACATGTTGTTTACACAAAGGAAGGTGGCATTTCTGGGTGAAGGTGCACATTCGGGGCTTTGATCTTCAGGTGGGAGAAGCCACAGTCAGAAAGTGCTCAGGGCATTTCAAAACCAAGTTGTGATCACAGCAAACTACCTGTGGTATATCCCAGCTCAGGTGATTCAGAGAGGCAGAGGGAAACAGACTCTCTGCTCATCTTGTTCCAGCCCTTGCCATGGCCAGGGACACCTTCCATTATCCCAGGTTGCTCCAAGCCCCATCCAACCTGATCTTGAACACTTCCAGGGATCCAGGAGCAGCCACTGCGTCTCTGAGCACCCTGTGACAGGGCCTCACCACCCTCACAGGGTAGAATTTCTTCCTCATATTTAATCTAAACCTTCTATCTTTCAGTTTGAAGATGTTCTTTCCTGTCCTATCACTCCAGCCCCTTGTAAATAGTCTCCATCTTTCTTGTAGGTTCCTTTCTGGTACTGTAAGGCTGAAATTAGATCACCCCAAAGTCTTTTCCTGTACAGACATGCGACAGTGGCTGTCCTGAGCTGGGCTAAATGTCCCTGGTGGGTTGGACTGAAGGCCCCTCAATGCCACTGCAGCCACTGGCAGCGTCCATGAAATCAGGACAAGGGACACCTCCTCAGATTCCTTTGAAACTTTTCTGGAAAGTAGTGATTCAAGATGGCTTTTGTTGGGAACATCTGGGATTTGGTTTCAGGCTCAGCTGTAGTGAATGTGAGGAAAAGTGTGTCTTCACGGTTAATTTTTAGCTCATGCGACAACATTTAACGCAGCTGTTGAAATGTTTAAAAGATGGCGCATACATAAGTGTTTGTGGCTCCTCAGTTGGTGAACAATCTGCTCTGACCACAGCATGAACTTGATTTATGTGAGAGGGCTGAAGCACCAGGGCAGAAACCCTTCATCTCAAGGTTTTCACTTTTGGCAGAGTTTGCACAGGAGCAAAAAATGTGTGGAAATCTGTGAGCTGCTTGGCTCTTGCAGGGGAGGATGGGGGTTCTGAGAAATCAAATCTCACCCCACACCTCACAGTGGCAGGTAGCTGAATTCCTCCAGAAAGTCTTTATTCAAAGGACATGAAGCACAGGACTTGTATCAAAACCAGGTGATGGCCTTCAGAATATTGAACTGCAGAATCTGGCATAGCAGGCAACTACTTCCCCTCATATGAATTTGACTAAATAAATTCTGACTACTTCAAAATATTAGGCTAGAGGTGTGTTAAATATCCAGTGGGAAGTGTGTGGTGCTGCCAGGGTTAACTGGAGCATCAGTAGTTTTCTGAGAAAGCAGTGAGGGGAAGAAATCTGGACCCAGATTCCAGATCCTGGTTCCAGCTGAGCTTCACGGGGTGAGCTTGACTCTTCTCTTTAAAAGGCAAAAACAATACGGTGCCCCAATTATTCTTTTATTTTGCAAAATGTCAAACTGCATGTGATCCATTTAATTTCTACAAGTGTTCCAAATGGGAGAGCTGTCTAGATGTTCCTTTAATTGAGCAATACCCTGCATAGCAACTATAGTTTCAGACATTCCTGAAAAAGCTACAAAAGACCCAATACATACACAGAGCTTTAGTTAGACTCTAAACTCATTTTTGGAGTTAAAACTCTATTTAACCTGTAGTTCTAACTGCTTGTTGAACTCTGCTCATCTATTTTTCCTGCAATCTGGCTTGCAAAAAGGATGCTTTTTAATTTTTTTTTTCTTAAAGTTGTCTATAAGATCTTCCTCTGATGATGGATCTGTGCTGTACACTCACCTCCCAGAGCTGAGAAAAGGTCACTGGCAGTTCACTCTCTCCTTAAAATTTGAAAGAGTGAGTTGCTCTGTAGTACAAAAGTTACATATAGAAGCTGTGAGACATAAAAGCAATATTGTGCCAGCTTGCCAGAAATTCACCTAGCAGCTGCCCCTCAGGTTTCTCGTGGATGCATACCAGCATATATCTGGCATTTTCCAAACTGGAAAAGGTCTGAAAGGTAACTAAAACAACCAAGGCAATTCATTCACTGAACAGAGCCACTGACTTGGCTATGGGAGTGAAAATCCTGTGGGGCTTTTTCCCCCCCTGCCACCTTTTCTTCCATTTTCTCCCGCACTGGCAAGAATGTGGGACTTCGTTTGTCATCTTGTGGGCCTACCTATAACGGTGCAAAGGTGACATGCCTGAATATTAAGCCATAATCCATCATTGTACACACTCTAATTACTTTCTGTCCTCCCCTCCTCTTGTCACCGTGGTCCAAAGCAGGTTTTCGGAGGCTGAGTACATTCATCTGAGATGTTTAGCTGCCACGCTCCACCGCATCCCTGTATGATCTGCCTGGGCTCAGGCCCCCAGAGGAAATTTGTGCATGCATACTGTATGTGAACTTTAGATAAATAAATAAACAGGAGAAACAGCTTCCAGATAATTGAAAGCGAGTGAAGGAGGGAGCAAAAAGAAAACAATTTCTCAGGGGAGAAGCAGGCTGAGGTGGCAGGTATGATTAAAATCCATATGATTTATGAGTAGGTGCATTACTAACATGACAGACTCTTACTGTTTGTTTGTTTTCTTGCATTTGACAATAAAGTTTCTTCTTTTCACCCACTTTTTTTATTCCCCTTCTTCTCCCCCTCCTTCTCCTTTCTTTCTCTCTCTCTCTCTCTTTTTTTT
>VXBU01005406.1:1178674-1207658 GCA_013400315.1 Bombycilla garrulus
TTTTTTTTTTCTTTCCTCCTTGTCTCCTTGCTGCAGGTTTTGCTCAGGAGTTAGCCACTCAGGAATTCCTAGTGCCTGACTGAGCAGTAATTTAGCAAGCTCTCTTGTGCTCTTTTCCTGTCAGCATTAACATGTCAATTCATTTTAATAGTCTGGGCATGCGCAGAGGGGATGCATTTTCTCAGTAGGTATCCCATGAGCCCACCCCGTGGTGCAGAAATGTGTTATAGCTTGTCTCAGGCCACAGAGACTTCAGCAGGTTTATTTTCATTATGGCCAAGCGTATTTGTTAAGACAAAGCATGAACAAGAGAAAAGAATTCACAAAAAATGAGACTTTGAAATATTAAAGGGGGATCTACGTGTCTGGTTGGTAATTTATGACCTGTGCACAGAAGTGGTTAGAAAGGACTTCTTTGCATGATATCATTATGTGGGTTCAAGAAAATGCATGCTGCCACTTCCTCCAGTTTTTGGAAATTAAGTGATATCATGCAACATCAGGAATTATCTGCAGTCTTGATTAATAGTTGAATTGGTTTTTATATTAAACCAGAATTCACTTGCCATCTTTCTTATTAAAGAGCCTTCAGATAGATTTGTATCTAATGTTTTTTCTCCAGTTACAAAACCAAGGGCTATTCAGACCAAGAGCCAGCCCTTGGATTACAACATTATCCTTCTATCTAAAAAAAAAAAAAAGTTGAATTTTTGCACACTTTAAACTTGGGAGTAGAAATTGTAGATTCATGAGAAGAGAAAAGCAAAAAATTAGAAAGCTACCTCTTGGCATCTCAAATGTCATGTTTCCAGATGCAACCTAAATTAAGGCAAGGTATTTTGGTTGTATAGTACCTTAGTGGAATTAAATATTTAAGCACGCAGAGCTGTGGTATCAACATCCGTATGGTACAAATACTTCTTCAGCCCAGCTGGACTCAGCTACGTTATCTGAGTGACCTGAAAAAGGTAAAATCATAGCTTATTTTTAAAGAATTCTCTTCTCTTAAGGAAAATATACTTTTTTGGGAATTTCTGCCTTTCTTACTCTCTTTCAGCACAGGGAACTGCAACATCCTCAAACTCTGTTGGGAACATGCTTGGTCTGTTGTTGAGTAGGTGGAGAATTATGTCAGGAATCTAAAGTCTGGCCTAGAGATTCCCTCTCATTCCTCTGTGGAAGGAATAAACTAATTTCCTCAGAGAAGGAATGCACAAAGTACCTTTTTTAAGGAGCAGGCTCTGCTCGATGCTGGCAGCAGGGCTTTTCTCAAAAGTAGCTGGCACAACACCTCGCGTGACAAAACACAATGGCGCAGGGATATAGAAAAGCCAAACAAACCTGAGCTTTGAGCTGGGCTGTGTGTGTGTCCACTGGTCAGACAGTTGCTCTTTATGGCCTGAATAAGCAAGCACAGCGACAGAGGAAATGCTGAGTGTGAGGGAGAGCTGCAGCTCGTGGCAGACAGCACATCTGCTAAAAGGAGGGGCAGTGACTTGGCCTGTGCTCAGTCTGGAGGGTGGCACAGCACTGCTGAAAATGGTTCCTGCTGAGCCGTTCCTACAGCAGAAAAAACACAGTTCAGGTAAAGGGAACTCTTAGGCTGTGCCCAACACCCTGAGAAATAATTATGTAGGTCAGGAAATGTCAGGATGGTGAGAGCAGGTAGATCCCACTGTGATTTATCAATGGGATGGTAAAAATGTCCTGGATAGTTGTGTCATGTGTCACCAAAACACCTGTGGCCACAGCCCACAGACCTGTCCCTCTGTGAGGGTTATTTTGCCATCAGAGTGTTAATGTAGCTGGTGGGTCTCAAGGAGATCCTTCTCCTGGTGCCTAGAGGAATTTGGGCAACCTGTTCTAACATCTTTCAGTCAAGAATTTCCTCCCAACGTCTAATCTAGATCTCCCCTCTTTAGTTCAAAAACACTCCCCTTGTCCTGTAATATCTGCCTGTTTAAAAAGTCAGTCTCCATATTTTTATAACCTTCCTTATAGGTGTTTTATTTCTGGGATAAAATATAGATATGCCTGGAGACAATCAGCCTGATATAAGTGACATTAAAATATCATCCGGTGTGTTTTTAGGAGGTGGTGTGCATATCCAGCAATTGAACTCGTTGGCCAATTTTTGCTTAAATTTTATTGCTGGCCAGGAGACATGCTGTTTCTGTAAATAATAGAAAAGGTAGAGAGGACTTTTGAACCAACATCCTCACAAGCTCTGTGATCTCACCTGGAGGCAGGAGGAAAGAGAAAGAGGTGTTAGGGAGAGCCCAGCAGCACTAAAATCTTTAACTCAGCTGCCTGTGTGACTTCTCCTAAGTCTAATAAGTCCTAGAGCCAAAGTTTGCTCTGTGTGTGTGGGAGTTTTTCACTAATCACAGTCCAGGAAAAGATGCACTGCCAGCTCCAGATAAGTGTGATAAGCAGAGGATGAGGTTTGGGAGCTGATTCCCATGTTCTGCCTTTTCCCATGGAGGCTAAGGGTTCATGCAAGGAGGTGCATCCATCTGTGCCAGACTTTACAAACAGGCGCTCTCCCCCTGCGAGTTTCACTGCCAAGTTGCTCTACCTTGAATCACTCACAAGGAGGTTTTGAGCTGTAATTCATGTTGGGTTCTGGCAAAACCAGGAATAAAGATGTAAGAAGTGTAGTGATTTGGTTCCTGAGAGAAAAAGCAGGGGAAAGGGGGGAGGTGGTGTGTGGGGGCACTTTACAGCCACATGGCAGTTTCACCATGTGGGAAAAATGTCTTCTTAACTCTAAATAGCAAAATTGCAAAATCCCTGAGCATTTCAGGGAGATCAGTCATAGCAAAGAGCAACACAGGAGGCGGGGAAGGAAAACCTGAGGTTTTAGGAGCAAGACAGACAAAGCTGCTTGAGGGAAGGATGCATGGCATGAACTCCCCAAATTCACACAGGTGTGAACCTCCTGAATTTCCTGATGATCAAGAAGAGACTCAGAGCTGCCAGGGAATCTCCCAGCCCAGTGGGACAGGAGGACCCTTCCATCGTTTCCCATCCACCACACAGCCAAGTGAGGAGAAAAGTAATTGCTTTGGGTAGGAGGCACAATAAGACATGAAATACAAGCGTGTCTTTGGTAGAATTTGTAGGCCATAAAAAGTATTTTAATGACATCTGGTGCAGGGGTGTGTTGAAGCTTAATTAATTAATCCTTGCAAAGGACTCGGAAATTCTGGGATCAAAGGTGTTGCAGAAGTGCAAAATGCCATTATTATACCTATAAACGTGTGCTTGTTAAGTTAAATGCTGTTTATTTATTGCCACTATATACTTGTTCAGCAGTGTATATCAAGTATTTTACGAATGTTTTAAAAGTACAGGTTTTTATCACATAAAACTGTCCTCGTCTCAGCCCCCTGCACAGGCTGTCAGGTACTGCTGGTACTGAATTTCAAAACGTGTAATTGAGTCTGATAATGCCTCTGCTCCTAGGTTAGTTTTATTTTTATTTTTTTTTTCCTGGTGTGTCTGTGGTGTTCTCCAGTCTGTAATATTAACATGGATGCTGCTGCACAAGAAGCAGAGATTATGCACAGCGGTCCATAGCCATGACTAAAACCTCCAAAATTAACTTCAGGGTTGGTTTCAGCTTGGTACGTGGCTGCAGTTTTCTGTTCTCTCTCTCTTCCTTTCTGTTCCTAGAATCATAAAGGTTGGAAAAAAACCTCCAGGGTCGAGTTTTCACCCTTCCACTGATCACCCTCATGCTCACTAAATCGTGTCACAAAGTGCCACATCTACTCGTGCTATGGACAGTTCCAGGGCTGGCGACTCCACCGCTGCCCTGAGCAGCCTTTTCCATTGCTTAGTCCCCCTTTCAGCCCAGAAATTTTTCCTAATGTCCAACCTGGACCTCCTCTGGAGAAATCTAAGGCCATTTCCCCTTTTCCTGTCCTGTATTCTAACACATGTTCTGCACAATTAAAAATATTCCACTTAAGTGTGTCTATTCCATGCATAATTCGACTAAATTCATTGAATTGAGCTCTCCCACCCACCTAGAATTTTTTGTTTGCTTGGGGTTTTTTCGGTTTCTTTTTTTTTTCTGTGTAGCAATTTATAAATAGAAACCATAATCAATGCTGTGTTTCCACTAATTCAAAATGTAGCGTCGGAGATTGTTTACAAATCAGAGGAACAATGCACGTGCATCCTCAGCAGTCAGTTAGAATGCAGGGTCTTTTTTTTCCTTCTCTATTTGAGTACGTAGTAAAATTATTCTTCTCCTTAGATTTATTTCAGCTTTTGTTAAATGATTGGCCTTATGGCTTCCCATAGTTACGTGGAATCTTCTGGCTGACACCAGAAAAAGAAGTTTAGAAATGCACTCCCTGTGATTCATAGCAGCATTATTTAGACTAAATTTGTAAATTCTGTGCAGATGACAATAGCATCTTTGTAAGTCTTTTAAAATATAAATGAAATATGAGTTTTCTTTCAAGGTACAAAATGTCATTAAGGGCTCAGGTGGTTAAAATCAACATGAAAAATACATGCTGCATTTTCCCTCTTTAAATGCAATAATGTAATCAGATTTCAAGTCATCTTACCTACCTCACTTACAGCTTTATGGAGATTAATTAGTTTTTAGCCCCCAGTCACATGATCTTTTCTGACTGCCATTTAGCTACATTTGCTATCTGACTTGAACCTGTAAGCTGTCTCCAGCCCCAGAGGACAGATTAAATTTTAGTATTGGTTGCCTTCTTCCTTTGATTTAAAGGTAGATAGTTAGAGCCATAGTTCAATTATTCTTTGTTGTTAATTAGCCATGTGTTGTCATCATTTCTTTGGGCAAAGCACGTGTTTGATGAAAGAGGTGAAAAATGGCTTAAGAGTAGCACACAACTTTCATGTGTTTGAGCTGAAAAAGGTTTTTCCTGATCAGGTGCAGAGCCATAAAACCACTTTTAATTCTCATCTATGTCACCCACCTCTCCCTGCTTTGTGTATGTCTGGCTTTTATGCACTGCTGATCGATAAGGTTACCTTCTCATTTCTGTAAAACGAGCTGGCCAGAGACGAGGAGAGGAGATATTTCAGTTCTCTTCCCCAAGCAGGAGCAAGGAGAGCTTGTGTGTGTGTGGCTTTGACTTGGCTTTTGTTTTCTAAATTTTCCCCTTAAATTAACTCGAACACTTTTTCTATAATGTGATTTTATGTAAAGGGAATGTTTTATTCCTTGTTGAGAATGATTTCCAGGGCCTTTTAATATCCAAATAAATTCCCTTCTTCTCTCCTAAGTGTATTAGAGACGATAAATGTAGATTGGATAAAACAGTGTGTAGACAAAATCCTGCCCTTAATTCTGGGTATCCTGTTTACTTCAGTGAAATCCTCCTTTCTCGAGTCAGAAAAGTACATTTTGGCCCATACTCTGAAAAGACAAGAAATGGATAAGCTCCAGCGGGAAAATAGAAGGAATTTTGTTTTCTGTTTGTGATTAAAAATTAAGAAGTAAATAATAAAGGGATTTGACTAGTGTTGGTGCTGAGGATGTATAACTGGGCTCCTCAGCATATACAACAAAAGATCAAAGGGATCTGTGCCTCACATAAGTAAAGGAGTTCTTGAAGTGAAGGCTGTGTGGTTTTTCCTTAGGTGAGGGCTGGGGGAGAGCGCAGATAATGAAGGTGTTATCTATTACATGTTGAGAGAACATCAGAGCCAAGCCCATCGAAGCCTTTATACGGCCATTACCCGTGGCTGCCTCTTTGCCATTTGTTTCCTAAATTTCCTCTAATTTGCTCTTCAGCAAACATTCACCTTGGCTAAATAGGGCTCGGCTCAGCAATATTCCACAGAACCGCGGCGTTTCCTGGCTCCGGCCACCAAGGCTCTGCAGGATTTTCGCTGCTCAGGTGTTGCAAAGCCTAATCCTTATTCAGGAACCAAAATGATCCACTTTCCTTGCCTGCGGTGCTTGGATCCCTGCCTTTGGCAGTAGCCCCAGACTCCTGCAGAAGATGAAGACATCCCTCCATGCCTATAGATGGAAAGGCGCCAACATGGATGCATCAGAAGGACGCAGCTGAGCATATGCTGAGAAAATTGTGGCATCCATACTATACATGGGGAAGGGCTGACTGAACACACCAGTTTGTTGAAGCTTATGGCCCTGAAAAGGAAACATAGGTTTCCTGTAAATGTCATTCAGGGATATGCTAACTGTTATTTCCTGGCGCTGGATCATGATGCTTTCAACACATTCTGTTCATCTACCTCTGCTGCCTGCCTGCCTGGCTGTGCACAGCGATAGCTCTCCTGTCTTCTCACCTTTCCCTCCTCCCTGCGCAAGGCTAAGGTAAGAGAGACTCAGGCAAAAGGGGAAAAAAATGGCTTGGGGATGGAGCACCAAGGGGAAAAGAAAATGAAAAGGGATGGTTGGGTGTTGAGTGCCTTCCCTTGGTTGTCACCTTACTCCATCCCTTTGACTCCATTAGGAGGGGACTGGTCTCCGGGTGCCATTCTGCTTTGGAATTCCATTTGTACGGGTTGGTTTCAGCCTTAGTGCCCAAGCCAGGGCTGCTCCTCTGCAGAGCCTTCAAGGGTTTCCCCGCGTACCTCCTGTAATGAGAGTTATCTCCTCGTCTGCCCAGGTTCCTCACACCCCTCCTTCCCTCCAGCTGCTTTGGGCTGGAGGTGTCAGCCAGTGGCATCAAGGAGATGTCAGAATCACTCTGTCCACCTTGGGCTGGTACCTGGGCCTGGCTGCTCCTCCTTCCAGTGCAGAGCAATTAAAGGATAAAAGGTGAATTCTTACAATTTTCTGCTGAGGGCATCCTTGCAAGCCAGGGCCACAGATCCTGAGCTTTTGCTCTGACCATAAAGGGGCTGTGTTATCTCCAGTCCAGCTCCACACCGTCCAAAAGCAAGTTTCTGTGGCAGGTGAATAAGAACTAGTGTTCTGGGGATAATGAGGCTCCACTCCTATGTGGCTCCCTCTGAAAGGCCCCAGCACTGGGGGTGACAGGGCCCATTTTCACAGCTCTTCTTAAATGCCATGGCAGTGGGTTTGTGCTGCATGTTTCACTATATCAGCTCTCAATGAACGAGAAATTGGCCACAGGGTTGCCACCTCCTACCAGCTGCCCTTTGCCACCACGCCCTGGTGTTTGCTTCATCAGATTCCCACTCCCTCCTCCTCCTCACACAAGTCAAGAAAGGAAATTAATTAAATTTTAATTTTTTTTTATTTTGTTTTATATATATTATTATATTTTAAAATATTAAAATGTAAGTTTGTAATTATGTGATATAATATATTTTTAAATTATCTATTTATAATTTTAGTTTTATTATTTAATTTCTCCACGGCCTCAGGTCAAATGCTGTGTTCTGTTGGGGTTCAGTGCTAGACAGAAAGTCTAAAATTCTCAGTGACCAGGGTTCCAACAAAAAGTCAATATTTTCTACATTTCTATATCTATTCCAGTACTTCATTTCTATGTTGTCATATTCCTAAAAATTCTATATTCATGTACACAGCAAAAAAAAAAAAAGATTAAAGCAGGATACCACTATGCCGATTTCTGTCTACCATAAATAACGCTTTAATTAGCATGATAAGGAAATCATGATGACATGAAACTAAGCAGGTGCTCAAATCTTATCAGGGCAGTCTGGAAAATTGTGGTCCAAGCTCCAGGTGAAATCTGGTGAAGCTAAGGAGTCCTTGAAATCGCTTTTTTAACTGCTGAAATATGAATACGAGCACTTTTTTTGTATAGATACCTTTATTTTGGACTATCTGTATTTGGGGAGTTCTTACCTAAGTGCCACATGTCACAGTTAGTGAGAGTAAGGAACTAAAAAAGGCCTTTTTATCTTTATTATTTTCAGCGGGTGTTTTCCTAAGCAAAAAACAATCCTAGGTTTTGTGAGAGAAAACCATTCCCATTTGAAATAGGAAGCGTGGCTTGCCAAAATGCTGCAGCAAGAGCCCCTTGGTGCCAGGGAGGCAGCAGGGAGCAAGGAAAACCCCTCCCTTTGGATGGTGGTGCCCTGGATCAGACAGGGAAAGTACAGGAAATGCAGGAAAAAGGTAAAGTTAAAGCAAGGAACAGCAGTTCCTTGATTTCTGTGGAGAGCATAAGAGACTCCAGGGGTTTGCTGGGGTCTGGTGGCCCACAGGGACTCATCAGTGGCCATTCAAAACAAATCACGCCCTGGATATCTCCTGCCTCACGTGGAGTACGGGGTGCCCAGTTTTGGGTTGTCTTGCCCATCCTCTGTTTCTCCTCAGAGGGTTTGAGGGCAGATAACTGAGCATTTTTGGAAAATTGTGCCTCTTTGGGACGTGCCATTTCTCCAGTTGTCAGGAATGCAAACAAATAAGGGAAAAGCCAAAGAAAAGCAAGATTTTCAGCGCACAGATCTACTTCACAACTGGCTCGGAGCATGAGCAGGTTTACTTGGAGTGGAATCATCTCTGAAGCAAATGCTTCACACAAGGAGCCAGAGGATGTAAGGATGGCTTTTGCAGCCATTCCCAGATGCAGGAAGAAGCAATATTCCCTGTGTTTCCCTCCAGGAAACAATGATTGCTCATGTAGGCTGCATTATTAGATACCTGTTATTTACTAAGGCAGTTGAACTAAAGACCTGGGCACTACTGGACCCAGTTCATGGATATTTATTGCACCAAATCCAATCTATAATATAGTGTCAGCCTTGTACCAAAGCAGGAGACAGTTGTATTTATGATTATTAGTACAATATTGAATCATCCTGAACCAATTACTGGTCCAATTACTGTGTCATTATTATCTTCTGAATAGGGCTTGATTTGTCTGTGATAAATATGATGCAATTAAACTACCTTTTTACATAATAAAACACTGCAGGTGTTTATTCTTAAGGGTTTACGGATACCAACAACCAATAGATTTAATTAAAAAAATCCTTGAAATAAATGTGAATTTCATTAAATTGTTCTAGCACTGGTGAATATTTTAAGACTATCTACCAAAAGATTCTCTCCCTATAATCTGTCTTAAAAGCTATGCTAAGTGCACAAAAACAATGATCTCAGCTTTTTCATGTTTCAATAATTAATAACATTTCTTTAAAGAACATGTAATTGGTCTGTAATAGTATAACTTAAGAAACAAAAAAGTTATGTGGGTCAAATTCCTATTACTGTTGTGTCAGTGTGAGGGATGAATGTATGCTGGCTTAACAAAAAAAATCTTCTTAAATTCAAATTTTCTGCTCCATAAATTTGAATTTAATCTTATATTTTTAGCACTAGAGCCATAAACATAATATTGACTTCACTCCTGTTTGGTGCTAGCAATGGGTACAGAACTATTTTGTGCTGGCTTTAGATTCTGAAAAGAACAGATCATTAATGTGAAATCCTACCTGGAATTATTTTTGTCTCAGCACTGGGGATAAATCCTATAGCTTTAGCTATAAATCAGCCAAGGTCAATGCAGGGTAAATGAGTATAAAACCCATTGCTGGGCTGGGTTGTGCTGGTTGTGAGAAGGGAGAATCCCAATCCTCTTTCCCAGCCTTGCTGTTGGGCTTCCCTGCGCTGCAGAGTCTGAGGGAATGGTGGTGTTGGTATTGCCTTTTTCCTCCCTCCCACTGCTCAATTCAGAACCTGATCATCAAATTTGGGGTTATCTGGTGTGTGTTGGGTTTGTCTTTTCTCTCAGGATGTCTGAGACATCTCAGGATGTCAGGAGAAAGAGCAGGGCTCCTGGAGACAGGCCGGATGTCTGATATGGGAAATTTTTTCTGTGTTGCACCAGAAAAGGCTCAAAAGTTTTTCTACCAACACTCGTGGCTGAGTCCAGGGCAGGAAGGAGGTTGTGATGCAGTTTCAGAGACACAGCAGGGAGGAATGAAGCAGAATTAGGTGGCAGCCCCAGAGAAGTGTGATGCTGACCCACCCCAAACTGGGCTCATGGACCCCTGGCTCTGCAGCTCCAGGCTCCAAAATAACCTTTGCATTTGCACACTTGCTTTTATATATAAATTGCATTTGATCATTATCAGCTAGACCATTTTATGCACACTTCCAGACATCTCTCTTCCCACTGAACGCATTCTAAGGAGTAGCTGTGAGATGCTTCAGCAGAGGATCTCTCCTGACTGTCTGACCCTTCACAGGAGTGCTCGTGGCTCTGTGGAACAGCATTTCAGGGCAGGACACACCCCAGCTTCCCATCTTGCACCCTTGGCATGTGCCTCTGCACCTCCACAGCTTCACCCAATCCCTCCCATCCATCTTCCCTGCAGCACAGGCCAGGCTGGATGATAAAATAAAGCTTTTTCAAAAGGTTTATTAAGCAAGACGTAAGGTCAGGCTTTTAGCTGGAAGGCTGGAAACGAAAGGTTACAAGCAAAACAAATACAAACACAATCCCAGCCTAAGCTTAAACAACTGGATTCCTTTTCAATTGCTTGGTCTGGTTTCTCAGATCCTTTAGACACACTGCAGCTGTTGGGATTTGAAGCATCCTGACTTCTACCCTAAGTCCTGGTGCTGTGGTCAGGCACAGGCAGCTTGGCTCCCCTCCTCTTCCTCCATTTGCTGCAGCTCCCGGGGCACACTGACCCTCTTCTGGTTTGAGACAAATCCTAATTTTGGGTGGAATGACCCTGCTGGAGACACAGCACATAGGCAGGGTGTGTTTCTTCCTCCCAACCCTCACCTCTTTGGGCAGCACCAGAGCAGATCTGGGTGTTCCCATCCTGGAGACCAGATCTGGGTGCTCCCACCTTGGTTTTGAGATGTTCATAAAGGTGTTCGGGGATTTTGATGCCTTCAGCCCCATTTCAGTTCCTGCTTTCCACCTCTGGGGCTGCCTGCTGACCATTCTCACCCACGCTGGCCTCTAACATCCAGGTATGGAGTAATTCCTGCATCATCCCTCTTGCTGGCTGTGTAGGACCCACCCAGGGTTCTGCACTGCTCTGCCACCCCTCTGAGGGGTTTTGACACCAAAGCTGGAAGAAGGGGTGAAGTTAACTGCATTTTCAGCTTGTTTGTGAAGTAAGACTGGTTAGGGCAGAAAGTTGTAATGAGGGACAATGAAATAAGCCAGGTCAGCTTTGTGTCTGGTTGGGGATGTTGCACTCTCTTGGATGGTGGTGCCCTGATATAAATTAGTCACAGCCCTACTCCGAAGCATGGATCAATAAACACTGAAACAGAAACACACGGAGGAGGAGAGCTAAATTGTAGAAGAAAAAAAATAGAAATGACCCCCCAATCAAATGACAATCTAATGGAAGCATCCTGATTAGCTAATTCAAATAATTCTTCAAAGAAAGCACACAGCACATTTGGGATTCCACTGCAGCCCCTCTGCCATCAAGAGCTCGGGTCCCTGTTGGCATCCAGCATAATTTTTTAGGTCTGTACCCCTGGGATGTGTCTACCCAGGAGCGCAGCAGGTCTCAAAGACAAAAAGTATTAATGGGTGGCCCACCTTGTCAAAATTTACTGGGAACCTGATACTTTTATCATTTGTCACAAACAACTCCATGGTGTAATAATATAGGATGTATCATTGGTGCTGTAAAAAAAGTGATGGTGCAAATTACACTTCTCTTTCTGCTGAATGGTGCTAAATAGCAGGGAGTTCCCATTCTTCTATTGCCAGGATTTCGATAATTGTAGATGTGCATTTGCAGGAATCAATTGATAATTTGGATCACATGCCATCAATATTTCATTTTCTCTGTATTTTTAAATGAAAGGAAGAAGCCCAATTTCACAGTGGTAAGATTAAAAAAAGAATCTCATTTTGTTTTCCTGTCTGCTGTTAAGGAAGAAAGCTCATTTCTTGCAGCATAAAGGGATATTAATGAATGCAAAGAGCATTTTCCATATTGCAGAATAAAATTTACTGTTCTAACCAAAGATATTTTATATAAATTAAGAGTTTGTTTAAAAAAAAATCGAAAATGGGAACTCAATTCTAGACAACACTTAATTTAAACTAAGTGTTAAAATAAAAGCAATAACACTGAGAATAAATTAATGAACTACAATTAACTATATTTACAATAAGTGGTTTGGTTGGAAACACCTATTCCCTGCACTGATAAAATAAAACCTGCATTCTGCAAAAGCTGAAATAAGTTAAATGAAGATGCTTTTAACAAGGTTATTACTTAAGCAGTGACAGGTTTACAGATTTTAGCACCATTGGGTTTTCACAGGAGCTGCAGCAAGTGCTAAAATAACACACACCTTCAGGTTCATTAAATTCACCAGTGTGATGAAATAACTGATATTTTTCTATATTACTATAGTGCCTCAAAGAACTGACTATAAATAAGATACACTAATAACAACTGTTTGCAGTGCTGAAACAATAAAATAATTCTTCCAGGCTTATATGCAAAGGAAGAAATAAGTGTAAAGCAGACTGTTAGCAGAGTTATATCTGGTGGCTTTAATTCTACTGGTGCCATGCCTTCAGCCATTTACTTATCATAGAAATGCCCTATAAAATGTTTTATCACTCATTGTGGCAGGAAGAAATTTTTTTAAAGCTACATAAAGAGGGAGCTCCCGTCCCGAAACGCTCTCTAATCTGGTGTTTATTGGAGCATTTCTGAAGCCTAGCTTATGCGAAGAACTGATTTTTAAAAAGGAGCATTTCAGATGGCAGTAAATCCCACATTATGCCCTGTTTGGGAAAGAAGCAATGCTGGGGGAAAAGAAGCAGATTTCTAATAAATCAATGGAGTGTGGCCTTTGGAGACCTGGGAGGCATATGGACAGTAATAGAGTATCCCAGGTTGTTCCGTGAACGATTCCATCTGGATGAGGGCTCGGTGTTATTCTCCTTCTCCCCTAGAACACCTCCAATCTCCCCTCTCTCAAATGTCAGACCACCTGGGATCCGCAGCTGTCGGGCTGAAAGCGGAGCTGCCACCGGGGGAAAACCGGGGGAGCCGGGGCTGGGGCCTGCACCGGCTGTGGTGCAGAGCACTGTCTTCCCTTCCGTGCCAAAATATGGGTTTAACGTGCTTTATACAGAATGTCCTATTGCCAGCAGGACAAAGGGGAATGGCTTTAGGGTGGAGGTCAGGTTTAGGTTAGAGATTAAGAGGAAATTTGTTGCTCAGAGGGTGGGGAGGCCCTGCCGCAGATTGCCCAGAGAAGCTGGGGCTGCCCCATCCCTGGAAGTGTTCCAGGCCAGCTTGGACAGGGCTTGGAGCAACTTGCTCTGGTGGAAAATGTCCCTGCCCATGGCAGGGGGGTGGAATTAGATGAATTTTAATGTCCCTTCCCAACCTGTTCTGTGAGTCCATGGCTCTGTATACATCTGCGTGCATGTGTGTATATATAGATATAAACACACACGCATTTAAACGTATCTTGGAATACCTAAGCAGTTGGAATTACTGTTTCCAGTGCCTGGGTTTGGTCTCCATATGGGTACTGTTCCCTCCATGCTGGTAGAGAAGTAAAGCAGGAGTCATTCTGCTGCAGACAGAGTATCTAAACCACAAATAAATGGGGTTAATCAACGCCAAAATGTCAGAGGCTTGTTTAATTTTGTGATGCTGTAGCTTTCCTCTGAGTGATTTGCAATTTTGTTCTCTGGTAGAATCACAGAAACAGACTGGTTTGTGTTGGAAAGGACCTTAAATTCATCTCATTCCACTCCCTGCCACGGGCCGGGACACCTTCCATTAGACCAGGTTGCTCCATGCAGCCTGGCCTTGTGCAAAGCCTGTGTCGTGTGGCCCTGGGGGACGTGGTTTGGGGTGGGTTTGGCAGTGTGACATTAACAGTTGGACTTGATGATTTTAGAGGGTTTTTCCAGCCCTGACAACACCATGACTGTGATCTGTAAGCTGCTGTGTTGCTCACCCTTAGGGAAGAGTGTGCAACCCACCATGCTCAGAGGCACTGCTGAGTGAAGGAACTGCAGGATGCACATCTCAGGTAAACAAGATATGAAGAGCACATTGCACCTGAGAAAAAACCTTTTCATTTCTCCACTTTGTTTATAACCCCCTTGTAGCATCTCTCTGAGAAGAGCAATAAGACCATTTTGTTGGTGAATATGCAGAGCCACAGCAATATTAAATGATTCTGAGGCCTTTGATACAAAAGAGCTATTACTGGTCAATAAATGAAAAAGATGTCTTTCGTTACAAGTCCTTTATCTCAGGAATTTTCCTCCCACCTAGAATTTACACAACTCACACTCACTGATCTTTTGGAGTTGTTAATCCATTTAGGTTTTTTGTAAACTGCGTGAAACTTTGGGAGCGAGTCAGGTTTGAGTGCTGGTGTTATTAATAATTTATGCTTCATGCGAAAAGAAAATTGATCCAAAGCATCCTGGAGAGGCCAATCCATGCTGCCTCTGTGATCAGCTGAGTTACAAATTAAATGTGAGGATTGAATAGAAATATATTGTGGAGAAAAGCTGCACAGACCCATTCCAAGCCAGGAGGTGTAGAGCTGGTGAGAGCTGTCAAAGGGAAGAGCACGGTGTCCTTTGAAGCCCGGTCATGGAGACAAGGATGTGGGAAAAGATCCTGCAGCAAAAAGTGGTCAAAAGTTCTTAAGAGGAGGACGAGAGCAGCTCTGTTTCCTGAAGGCAGCACTCCAGATCAAACAGCTCTTTGTGGAAATGTTCAAAAACAACCCAAACCACCTCATCCTGGGTTAAAGATGAGCTCCAGTACCTGGGGCTGGATGGGAGGTCAAAGGAGGAGCACTAGGGGACATCACTAGATGCTGAGGCTGTGCTGGAGCTGTGAGATGGACCTGTTGTGTCAAAGGTAAGAGTTTATATTTTTTTCCTAAGAAAGAAGAATGTTCAGAAAATAATCCCTAATGGAATTTGTGAAGCACTTGCTGAGCTTTAATCTCATCCTGGATACACTGATACATCCTTCATTTCTCTTTGCTGTTCTTGTGTTTAAAGTAACTTCTACTGGAAGTCACATATGTCTGACCCAGAAATATAAGAATTTCACAGTCTCTGAGGAAATGTGCTGAAGGGAGGTTTTCTGGAGTTTTCAGCTGGGAATGAAGCCTCCAGCCCATTTGTTTACCACAGAGGGAGCCCAGGAGAAGGATGAAATGCTGGAGTGAAGGAGTTGGTGTGGAGGTCGCTGCAGTCATCTGCTGTTTCTGGAAGTCTCTGTTTTGGGGTATGTGCTGACTTTGGAAAGGTAAGCCACCATGGACGGGTAGAACTTTTTATCAGATATTTTTTCCTATATGTTTTAATTGCTGCACACAAATAAGCATGTAAAGGAATGCTGGAGGTACTTCTTGTCCTTGTAAGTGTGAACTGTATAAACAAATGCATATTCATATTTATGTCTTATCAGTCTTGATACCTTACTTGTTAATGATAGTGTCGTCTAAGTTCTGTCATACTTGGTTCATAAAAGATTTATTAACTGTTCTTTCTGCCCTGGCAAATCAGCACTTATTTCAGTGAGGTAAATCCAGAATAAATCCCTTGATCAGAGGAATCAGGTTATTTTGCCATTCCTGCTTAAAAATACTGAGAAATCCTTATGCAAAATGAGATCTCTGACAGTGAAAAATGCAGTGAATTAATATGGTATAGTGGGGCAGAATAATTGAATTATATGTTTGTACAAATTGTTTTCTGTGTTCTAAAATCCTGGAATCATCAAATGCTTTGGGTTCAAGGCACCTCACAGATCTCATTCTATCCCCTGCCATGAGCAGGAAAACCTCCTCCCACTGTCCCAGGTTGCTCCAAGGCCCACCCAACCTGGCCTCGGATGCTGCCAGGGATCCAGGGGCAGCCACAGCTGCTCTGGGCACCCTGTGCCTGCCCACCCTCACAGGGAAGAATTCGGTGGTGGCATATTATGCTCCAAAAATATTACTGCTCTGGGCCTTGACACACAAAATGGTTTGATACAAAACAAGTCCATTGTTTACACCCCGCAAGCGTCACATCAGGAGGAGTTGTTCTACTCTGAACACACCTGTATGAAACATCGAGCTGGGTCACTGCATCCCCGTTTATCCCTCAGATCACGAGGAGCAAACTCAGCCTCAGTGAGGGCAGGTGACCTGTCAGAGCAATAAACTGCCACCCTGGATTTTTAGTCCTTGGCTGCTCTGTCGAGATGCTGGTCAGGGTGCCAAGTTTAAAGCTCTTTCTAATGATTTGCCACTTTGCTGTTGAAACTGAAGTAGGAGTGGGAACACATCAGCTTCAGCCAACCAGTAATCGGTGCTTGAAGGCGATGAGCACCAAAACACTTTTTGGCCACTGTTCATTAGTTTTCTCTAAATTCCAAGGGGAAGATGTCAATTTTTTGCCTTTTTATCTTTTCTTTCCTTGCAGGTTTAGTGCCTTCTGCAGTTTTTGCAGAATGCCAGATTCACAGTCCGTTTTAGCAAAAGCCACTAGTCCACATTCCTCTCCCATGAGGCCCACATGAAAAACAGGAATTTGAAAGCAGAGTCAGAGTTTAGAACCATCAAATCCTAGAATGGTTTGGGCTGGAAGGGACTTTAAATATTATCTCATTCCATCCCTTGCCTTGAGCAGGGATACTTTCCTCTATCTTAGGTTTCTCCAAGCCCTGTCCAACCTGGCCTTGGACACTTCCAGGGACCCAGGGGTAGCCACAGCTTCTCTGGGACTCTGTGCCAGGGCCTGCCCACCCTCACAGGGAAGAATTCTTTCCTAATTTCTAATCTAACCCTTCCTAATTTCTAATCTAACCCTGCCCTCTGTCAGTGATTTATTTCTCCTTCACAACATCAGTGCACTAAGTCTGCTGGAGTTTTTAGGCACGCTTAAATTGTGTATAATTGAATCCTCAAAAGGCATACGGAGATCATCTCCATTTCCTTTTTTATTGTTTTCATGAAGGTTTTTCATATCTCCATATATCCAGCATTCAAATATCCTTCAGGAAGGGAATGCTGGAGCCCGGTTGAGAGTCTGGAGGTCTCTGCAGTGGTTTTGCACAAGTTGTCTAGAAAAAGGACGAAGTCTCCTGGTTGAGAATTTGTGGCATGTAGGTCTGACTAAGAGGAGCTGTACTTTTCATTGCATCA
This sequence comes from Bombycilla garrulus, assembly GCA_013400315.1. Taxonomy (NCBI): domain Eukaryota; kingdom Metazoa; phylum Chordata; class Aves; order Passeriformes; family Bombycillidae; genus Bombycilla; species Bombycilla garrulus. The sequence continues at coordinate 1,195,764 of VXBU01005406.1, forward strand.
CTGGTGTTTCAGCCCAGAGCTTCCCCACATCTCATAAGCTGCTTTGAGCCCGCACATCTCGCAGAGTGGAAAAAAAAGGAATTGAAGAAGCAAAAATAAATATTAAAGCACGTAAGAATTAAATATCACCTATTCAAATAGCAATTATGCTGTTGAAAACAAGATCACCACACCTGTACAAGAAAAGACAACCAAGCCTAAAACATCTGTTTGGATCCACCTGCCAAGCACCTGTTCCGCTGTTTCAATGCCATTTGATTGCTGGAGATGTAGAGGCTCTTGTGAGGTAATGAGTGATTTTACATTATGCATGATTGAAAACAGGTGTTCTAATGCTGTACAATTCTATGCATGAATAATTCAGTTTGTTTAGAGCAAGATCTTTAAAAGAAATATGGTCTTTATTTTTTTTTTTTATAAATATTAAGGTTATTCTCTGTAATGTATGGTGGCTGGTCTTTTCAGCAGGCTCACTGATGACCATTTTTGTATAATTTTATGGGTAGGAAATAACACCGTGAAAGGTAAAAAAAATAATTATACCTAAAGCACATAAGCAATGAAAATTGAAAGCTTTCTTTAGCAAGGAGGGGGAAAAAAACCTGTCAGTGTTCTAAGGGAGAAAGCCAGATGACTTTTGGCAAAGCCTGCTTCTCACCGCTAACAAAACAGCCCAAGAGCTTAATTATAGAGAGGGGTGAATGTGCCTCAGGGATAAGTAAGTAGCTAGTCCATCTCTTGGTCCGAATTCCAGCTGAGTCTGAATAGGTTTAAGAATTTGGGTTGTTTTTTCTCTCTCTTTCTCTCTCTCTTTTTCCTCATGATTATGAAAGGGTTTCTTGCACAGTTGTATGCTTTGTGCTGATGGAAGATGCTGCAGACTCAGTGTTTATCCGTGGACCAGTTTCCGCGCTGGGAACTGCAGGATAAATCAGCCCGTGTTCCTCACCATAGAGAATTCAGCAGCTGCTTGGGATCATCTCCCAAAGATGAAGATGATGTGGAAGTCAAACTGAGAGGTGCAGCTAAGCTTGCAGCATCGCCTCTGCCTCTTCCCAAGGTAAGCAGTGCAGCTGCAATGGCTTCAGCCAGCAGAGTTTTGAGCTGAGGTGAGATGAACTGGAGCAGGCAAAGGCCTTCCTGCCACAATGTGTGTCTTCCCTCAGCCAGGGATGGAATTTGGTTTATAATTTAGTTTAGCAATTTTAGTTTAGCAACAAGGTCAGTGTCTGTTGTGGTGTTAGTTTTTATTATGGGAGTCTTCTGTGGTGGGCAGTGAGGAGCCTTGGTGAGGGTGAAGGGAGTGGAGAAACTGAGAGTGAACGGAGGATTTCAGACCTTTCAGATCTTTCTCACCATTGCTGTTGATGTGGCAATGAAGTGGGAAAAGAGTAAAAGAGAAAAATGAAAATGAAATTATTGGTTTGAAAGGAGGAATGAACAAAGGTCTCCCTCAGGTGGTGGATGCCCCATTTCTAGAAATATCCAAGATCAGTTTGGACAGGGCTCTGAGCAGCCTGGTCAAGGCTCTGAGCTACCTGGTCAAGTTGAAGATGTCCCTGTTCAATACAGGGGGTGTTTGGTCTGCACGGCCTTCTAACCCAAACCATTCCATGATTCTAGGAAAGAAAAGAGGCTGGAAGCCATTATTAAAAGCTGCCGTAGTTCCCTGTGTTAATTAAAAAATGCACCATGGTGCAGAACACCAATTGTTTTGGTTGCTCATGTATAACCTGAACACTGGTTTGCATCCAGATGTTGCTGTAATAAACTTCAACACATTCTGTGGGTTCAGGAATATAAGGAGGAAAATTCAAGAATCCAGAACATCCAGGTGTGACCCAGGACCTGGGTAAATAAGGGCAGCTCAAACTGGCCCACACTGCTCAGGGGACATCAGGTCATGGCTCCTTCAGGCCCTAAAAGCAAAGATTCTGTGGTCAAACCTGGCTAAGCTGCAGACATTTAGGGGTTTAGCTGAAGTGGATCTGTAATCTTTCAGTATTTTATATACAGTAAGTTACAGGAGCCTGTAAATTAGAGTTTATAATACCCTATCCATTCAGCTTCTGACAAAGTATCTAAGGTAATCTGACCTGCTTCACAGACCATGAGAAATATCCTCATGTAAAGTGAAAAAGATGAATTGCAGAGAGGTAGAGGTATTTGTCTCAACTCAGATATTGGGTTAATTCCCACGTCAGGCAAAAGAATATTTCACAAGGCTTTTCTTGAATAAAGTTGGGGAGGTTTAATAGATGCAGCCCTAGGGGACAAGGGATAAACTCTGCTCCCTTGGAGCCAATGGCCATGCCACCAAAAACATGTGTAGGAATCACAGTGAAGGGAATGAGGGAAGAGATCTCTGAGAGAAGAAAAACAGCAAGGACACAATATTGTAGGGAAAAAGGGGTGTTTTTTGGTTTTTATGAAATGATAAGAAAGAGGAACACATCCTGGTACTCTGAGTTCCTGCAGTAAGGAAAGCTTTTTCTTTTCATTGGGAGTTATTCTCCTCTTTAATAATAAGAAAATTACTTAAATCTCATCTTTTTAACATGTTGGATATGAGGGAAATGAAAAGGGGTGATGCTGCATGTCTTGTGGCTGAGGATGCCTGGACTCCTGAGAGTTTATCTCTACTGGTACAGATGATGGAAACTCACAGGTCCCACTGGGCAGCTGTGAGAAAGGCAGGACATTCCTGCTCCTTCCTGACTCCTTCCCACTAGTTTGCAATCATGAGAGATACTGAAGGCTTCCTTCAGCTTGGTGCAGGAATTTCCTGTGGATCTACAGCTCTTTCCCTGCCTCCCCTGCCCTTTCCCAGTAACAGCTGTTTCATAGAATACCTTATCTGATAGTTTTTAAATTAATGTTAGGGGGTATTTTCTGTTTTCTGCTTTAAATCCAGCACTCAACTCTCCCAGAAACACATCATTCTCTTACCCCTGCCACATCTTCTCTGTAGAAGTAAAAGACAGGTCCTCTACCCCTTTCTTAACTATTTCTTTTCTCTTTCTGGGTACTGAAGTGACCCACTTGTCTTTGCAGCTGAATCCTGCAAGGGCAAAGTGTGTCGGGAAAGGAAGTTTGGCTTTCTACCTTCATTCCTTTACTGCATGGTGTCAGAGGGAAACAGAGTTTTCCAGAAACACATCCTGAAGAAATCCATCAGAGTTTGTCTTTTGCAGGGATACCTGTGTGATCCAGGGCTGTTGGGAGGTTTCCAGATGAGGCACTGAAAGATGAATGTGGAGCTCCCTGATATCTGTGTTGGACATGGAAACATTTAGTTTCTGGAACCTTTTGATGGACTCAGATGGAAGTTGTTCCATAAATCAAAAGTATGTATTTACCTTTTCTATATANGATCTTCCTTCCTTTAATTTGAAAACAGTTCCCCTTGTCCTATCACTACCAGCCCTTGTAAGAAGTCACTCTCCAACCTCCTGCATGTCCCCTCTGCGTGCTGGAATTCTGCTGTGAATATACAGGAACTTTTCCATTGCTTACTAGGAGATCTATTCCCCTGATATCACTCTTGCTACAGCAGAGGTGACAGAACAAGGTCCTTTCTCCAGGTACCAGTAGTCCCATTTCCTAAACCAGTAGTTCACTCCTTCTTACCCACAGTTAAAATCCTGTTGAAACTGCCAAGAGTTGTTTCCACCTCTTTAATTTTGTTCTCAAACAAAATCCTCCACTTCTTTGTATGCAGAGGCTGCTGCAGCCTGGATCTCATCTTGTCTTCTAGTAACATCTTCCAGATTTGTTTTAAACTGATTAGACACTGCTGAGGAATCAGCTTCTCTCCCCCGGACAGTACAAAGCCGAGTGTTGACAGAGCTGGCTCGTGGCCATCGGCCCCGTGATGACGCAGCACCGCATCTTTTGACAGCCCCCATTTCGTTTGGAGCACTCTGAAACATTCACACACCCTGACGAATTAAAATAAAAGAAATTGCAGAGTGACAGGAGACTGCAATTAAAAAAAATAGAAGTGTCGGCCTGACCAGAGAGTTGCTTTAATTAAAGGACTTATTCTATATGCTGGAACGGGGAATCAGAAAGTTATTTCTCCTCTTCTAATGTGGCTGCAGTTTCTCTCAGAATTTTGGTTTTGAGAAACAGAAGATTATCCTTTTTATTGGGCTATGGAGAGAAATTATGGGGAAATGAGCTGAGTGATTTTAAAATTCACTCAGTAGGAGCAGGAAAGGAGGGAATACTTGTCCTTCCTTAACTAAATAGCTTCCAGTGCAGTTTAGAAACAGGGACACTAATTTCTGGGTCCCATCTCAGCACAGGGATGTATTTAAGTCACTGGGATCATATTTCCACCACCTAGATTCTTTCCTGGATGGAAATCATCCTGCCTTTAAGTTTGAGGAGTAAATACAGAAGGTCACAGTAACAAATACTGTTTCTGGGATTCATTTGTCCCTAAAGGTTAATAAAGCTCATCAAGAAGTACACTGAAATGAAGCGAAGTTGTCTCTAGCATTTGAGTCTTCCCATCACAGTGTCCTAAGAGATGTCCTGTGGTTTGACACATAATTAATATGTTTATTTATCTTAGCTTGCCTTTTTAACATCCATCACCATAATAGCCAAATATAAACATTTCATCCTGTTTTGTAGAGAGCCTATGGTCCATTTTATTGCAACAGTCACTTTCCCAGCTCCCACCAGTGACACGGAGTAGATGCCTGAAAAAAACCCCACCAAATCCCTGAAATTTTCTCACCACTTTTGCTGGAAGCCGCTATGTTTACAAACTTGTGGAAAATGTGCCTCTTTTGCCTCCTTTGAGTGTCATGGGAACACAAACTGAGGTCTGACCCAGTAGCACTGCTCAGGGCTGCCTGGAGCTTCTCAGGGGTCTCATAATCCACCCACGAGGTTGTTCCAGAGTCCAGCCTAAAGTTACACTCTCTTTGCCAGCATCCAAGATCCCAAAGAATTTTACAATTAACCTGGCTTGAGTATTAGAATATGATGATTTTTCAGACAAAGAGAGCTAATTTTTTTGTTATTTATTCATGTTAAAGCATACGATATCCACATTACTCTCATTTTAATTTACGGGATTCCCAAGGAATATTTGTTAGAATTATTGGCTTTAGCTTATGCTGTTTGTAACTCACTTTTTACAGACTTGACTGGTCAGGTAATTTCCACAGTATTGTTTTTGGCTCCTTAACTGGATCCCACCCAAATTTGAAAAGTGCTTCTACAGAGATAATGGAGCACATTCCAGCATCCTGTGAAATGTCAGCTGAAAATCCAGTATTAGATGCGTGGAGATAACCTGGGTAGAATTGCCAGATGCTGTAATTTCTTGCTTGGAAGTACCAAACACCCTGAAATTACCAAGACAGTTCTGCCAAAAGAAGGAAAGGAAATGTAAAGGAGAAAATAAGGAGAAAGAGGAAGAAAAAGTCAAACACTGCAGTTTGATGCTTAAAAAGTGAGGTTTACCTCTATCTCCTTAAGGAAAAGCAGACGCAGCGCTATTGTTTTATACCAAAGAATGGTAAGGTAGTTGATGTGAGTAACAAACTCCAGTTGTGAAAAGTATGAAATATTTTTTTGAGGAAATCCATAAATCCCATATTAAAAAAAAAGAAGAATACAAATGTAACTCTTATTTGAGTCCAATCAGCTGAGAAAAGCATGATGATAAGAACAGAAACACAAACTGAAATGGCAAATAATGGGTTTTGAAAAATATTTTTATTATATACCACATTTTTACTATGCATCAGTACTTCTTTGAAAGGGGCCCACTGGGAAAGGCAGGTCTCAGAGGTGTTTGATTTGGGCTGTGTAACCTTCTTGGAGGTGGGACTTCAAGATCTCCACAGGTCCCTTCCAACCCTAACTATTCTGTGGTTCTCTTTTGAGGATCTTTGAGAAAGCTATTCCTGAATGTTCAGAGATCTCCCTGCTTTTCATTATTCCTTTTTTTTTTTTCTTTTTTCTTAACGAGGGCCAGAACCGTGTGCATGATTTTCTGCGATGGATTCACACGGGAGATATTCTGGAGCTGGCCACGGACACAGCGTTTACAAGAAGGTCCTGACAAGCATCCAAAAGTCTTTGTGAAGCTTCCATCCTAGATGACCCCATGGAACGTGAGAGAGCTTTCTTTTAGGGGAATGGCATCTTCTGGCCAGGGTCACATCCAGAAATTCTGCTGTGCTTAACCCGTTCTTGAAATGCCCAGTGCAGCCAATTTAAGGGTGGAGGTAAGAATAACATGTTCATGTTCTCTCAAGAAAGGTGCCACGAGAGCTCTCAAGCTCTTTTTCTGATTTTTTTTGACTCACAGAACTACCTCTCTGGTAGTAGGTTTTCTGAGAAGATCAGTTGGATATTTGAGGCCCTCATCCTGGAAAAATCAGAAGAATTTGGGTTATCTTCCTTGCTGCCATAAAAATAGCTCCAGTTAATGGCATTTGGAAAGCCTGTAGTTTTGAATACAGTCTTCCACTTGTGAAGGGGGCAAAGTTTATAATTTTGGGTGGAAATCATGTGAAAGTTAGCTGGTTCATCAGGGCTTTGTTTTGCCTTTTTTTGGATTTGTTCAAAATCAAAAGTCAAAGTGAAACTCGGGGGATGTGAACCCGCTTGAATCCAAACCAAGAGAGTGATGTGCCAGATCTCCCATGAACCAAAAAAACCACTGGGTTCTCACAGTCCTCATCCAAACAAAAATGCACAAATATAAATCAAATATCCTCTTGTGCTCCTCACAGCTTTCACGGAAACAAGAGAGAATATTAAAAAGATCTGCTCAGTTTTGCTGCAGCAACCATCAAAATATCCTGTGATCATTCGATAGCTGGCAGTTAATATCCTGATCTATTCTCTTTCCTCAGGAACGCAGCCCTTTCCAGCTCACACTCAACGCTGGCATGCACAGCATAACCCCTCAGCATCTTCCTCAGCTGTACAATTTCACAGGGAAGACTCTGCACAATTCACAGTCCTTTACATCCCTGCTCGAGGAGCCAAGGAGGGAGTCGGGTTTGCAATTATATGAAAACTGCAAGCAGCCTGATCAGTACAAAGACAGGACGCTTAACCAGTCTGTGGCAAGCTGGAGTACTGAGAAAATATTTAATGATATTTTTCCCTGTGGTTCACCTTGTTTGAGAACAAACCCCGGCTCCTAAATGAGAGAAAAAAAAAATAATAAAAATCAATGTTTTTCAGTGCCGTCACTCACCGTGCACCAAGCAGTTTCTGAAGATATAAAAAAAGAAATGTGCTGGTCATGGAAGAACAGCAAAGGTTTCCTTTGTAACTAAGACACACTTGTTTGCAATAACATGTGTGCTTTTAAATGCTGCCAAGTTGCTGAGGCTATCTCTCCTAAATGCAATCTTTAAATATGTAAGTGTTAAAAAAAACAAAGTAATGTTCAAGAAATGTTGAAGCAAAAAAAAAAAAAAAAAAAAGTTTGATCTGATGGTTAAAATCCAGTCAAACCAAAGACAACCTGTTTATGACCTTTCTATGCTAAAAGCTAAAAATGTCTTTTTTTCCCCTGCAAGATTAATTGCCATCACTTTGGGAGTAGTGAGCTGGACATTATTATATGATGTCAATTAATGATTAAAAAAAAGGTGGTTTGCAAATGTAGCGCCACAGTCCCTGGTGCATTACATCATTTCTGAAAGATCTTAGCACGTGATAAGCAAAGAACACTTTAACCTAAAAGTCCGAGTGTTACAACCTCGTTTTTGTTGTAACACCCTGTGCACAATCTTTTGGCCTTGAAGTCAGTCGCAATAAAACGAAGAAGTCAAAAAAGAGAAGGAAAAATAACCTCTTAGAAGGAGGAGACACCCTCCTGTCCTGCTGCCTGAGTGTTAATGCCACCGAATGAGTCACGTTGGAAAATTTGGAGTTGATCTGAGCTTGTGCACTGCTCTGAGCAAGTTCTGTCCCCCAGACCTCCTACTCTGCTCACAGGGTTGCTGTGATCCAGGTGTCACTCCCTGGATAATGCAGTTACCTCTGCCAGAGCCTTGGGAATGTCACCTGCCAGACAAAATCACTCTTGCCCAGGCTCTGCTCTCCCTCACGGGGTAGCAGCAATCACTTATGGGCCTAATCCGATTCACTGGATAATTTAGGAGGGGTTTTACCTCTATTTTACGTTTCCTGCCATCACAACCCTCCTTTGCAGCAAGTTTGATTTCTTTGTCAGTGCCACACACAACCTGACCCATTTTCCTACCAGCTCTTCTCCACTTTCAGCGTCCAAACTGAAAGGAGCCGAGGCTCCTTTGTAAACGAACGACGCGCATTTAAAATACCTTTGTAATAATAAATACCACATGAACATATGTATCAAGCAAAGGATTTCAATTTTGATGACACTTGCTTCTCAAGAACAGACATTCTGGAAGAAAAAAACGTTGCCAGCCCCAAATTGATTGACATTTGTTTACTTAACTCTCTCTTCTTGAAAGTCTGCACACCTATTTCAACCTTGAACAGTTTCCAACTGTGGTATACTGGAACATTTTTTCATTTATTAAGTTCAGTGTTGCCAACCCAAACAAAGAGTAATCAGTGATGATCCAAGCAGACCAAGCTGTCTAGCACCATACAATGTATCTGCATGCTAATTTTCAAATTCCCTCACATTTCCAGAGAACTAATGGGATCATTTTCATTCTGTTACAGCAACTCAACAGTTACTGAATCACCATCTGTGTTTTCGTTAACCTGAATCAGATATAAATTCTGTTATTGCAAGGTAGAGCAGCTTGTTTAATGATTCTTAATCTTTTCTTTAATTAAATCATGCAGCCAACCTGAAAAATCTATCTTAATGCAAATTAGGAGCTTTTTTGGCATTCGCTTACAGTAATGCACTAATAAGGTTAATTTATGAAGGTTCTCTTCCAGTCTGTACAGATGATATTTGTTCGCTGCATATTTTTAGCATATTGTCCCTTTTTGTAATATTTAAAAAAATAATAATAAAAGAATGCTTATTTTCCCCCGCACAAAAGAGGGAGGCTGCGATCTGCTTATTGTTTATTAGAAAGTTAGAGCACAGAAAATGAAAATCAGCCTCTCCCTTGTGCGAGTATCAGGCTATGAGGATGCAAAGGCACAATTCGGGAGCCTATTGAATTAAAGGGCTTTGGCCCAGCACTTTGCTGCCTTTGGCTGCTGGAGATCAGGTCCCTGCTCTGATAATCATCTTGAAGAGATCAGGGGCGATTGTTTGTCTAAAATCTCTTTTTTATAATTTTTCTTTTTTTTTTTAGGTTTTTTTTTAAGTTTTTTTTTCTTGTAGGTGTGAATGAATAGTTTAAAGAGTAAATAATTCTTGTGAAATAAGCCTGAATACATTTCTCAGTTGCACAATTGCTTCAGCTCTGAGCTCTGATGATCTCAGTCAAGAAAATCTCTGTCTTTGTGAGCATTCCTCCCAACTACAAAATGACTTGAAATCTGTTCAAGTTGCTGAGTAAAGAGTAAGCTTGCTTTTTTTTTTTTAATACTTTATTTTTTTTAGGTTATTTTTCAACACCCACTAGTAAATGGGGATGGAGACTGTGAATTTCGACACACAGTCTTTGCTATTTAATTAAAATCACAGAGGCTGGCTGGACAGTTTTCAGCAAAGACATTTTTTGCATGGGGAGACTGCAGATTCCTGAAATCAGACATTCTTTTCATAGAAATTTGCCTGCTCAGACTAGGAATGATTTATTTTGTTTTACTGAATTTTCAGTTCTAGGAAAGGGCTCCTCACCTCAGCTCGAAGATGTAGAAGTTCCTTTCTCCTTGGCAAAGGGAGATCCATCTCAACTCTTTCTTTTACCCCCCTCAGCCTTGTCCTTCCTCCTTTCCCCTTTTCCTCTTCCCAGCTGGACTCACTCCAGCCCTGACTCTTTTATCTCCTCACACAAAACATGAAGGTTTTGCCCAAGGAGGAAGGAGCTGAGGGAAGATGTGAAACTCAGTGTTTAATCAAGGCAAACAGCACCATGGAAAAGCTTTGGGATGGATGATTGAGGGGAACCTTCCTACAACTTCCATGGAAAAAATATGTCAGGCTATCCATGGAATGATTCCAGGCTTTTTAAGGGTCCTGGTATGGGTGTTTTGCTCTGATTTTAGGGTTTGTTTTTTTGCATTTCCCATGCTCACATGGGGATTTTGCACCCATGGAATTTAGGAATTGAATTTTTTCATTGTCCTTTCCCCCTCTTCATTTTAGAAAGCTGTCTTCCAGTTTTTCTCTGTAATATTAGCACAGCAAGAATGACAAGTAATTGTTTTCCTCCCCATTTAATTGTACCTATGTGTTCTTAAGTCTATTACATGCTTCGCTTCATGCTTCACCCACTTTTAAAACATGCAGATAAATGAGTATCAGCACAAGCCCAGGGTCTTGTACAACATTCTTTTCTAAAGGCTGCCTATATAAAAATTAAAGAAAAAAAGGCAAAAACCTCAAAAGAACAAAGACCTAAAAGGAAATTACTGATTCCAAATTCTGGACTCTTTTCTGGGGAAAAAATATGGACAGATATTTTTCTCTCCATTTCCAGCAATGCTTAAAACTATCTGCCACATTCCTTGGTTCCTTTAAGTGAAAACATTTTAAAATTTCATCCTAAAAAGTGATATTAGGTCACTGTGTCTTTTTCTCATCTGTTTTCTCTTAATTTTATTGTTTTCATTGCATTTTAATAATTTTCCTGCACTTCTCAGAAGGGTGACCAGTCTCTAGGGGACAGGGAAATACTTGACAGCAGCAATGGTTTCCTCAAATCAAATTACAGATTTTTCTGAGGTATTAGAGAAACACTGCTCAAATAACTGAATTATTAAACTGCCTCCTAATGAAAGTTCTCCATAAGGAGCCCAAAAAAATCAGAAACTGAGCTATCAGATCATGAAAGTTTTTGCTGTAACAGCGCTATTAGAAAAATAGGGATGAAGGCTGTACTGGAGATTTGTCCAGCACTGAGGGGAAAAGGGAAAGAACATGATCTCATTTGACACTAAAACTCCTGCTGGGTTAATTACCACCTCCCTAAGCAGAGAAATGAAGGCAGGGAGGGCATTCTCATGATGACAACCTCTTCCCAGTAGCAAGCTTTGCATTTTCCCAAGGCTGAAGACAATTTTGCCCTGACAAATCCAATCAGTGATGCTCAGGCGTACCCTCTGGAGAAAAGATCCAATTTTTGAGGATACACAGGGCAAAAAGATGGACTGCAGTAGGTCACTATTAAAATATTTGCCATATGGCTTGGCCAGTGCTGAAATGGCACGGTTGGCCTGAAGTCACATCAAGGTCTTCTGGCATTTGAGTGTTTCCCCAATGGCTTTGTGCAGCAAAGTGTTAAGTCCTCCTGAGCATTTTATGTATTTAAGCAACTTTAAAATAAAAAATTGCAACTTTAGAGCAAAGCTTCTATTTTGAGAATTTTAAGCCATTATTGACTCCTGTCAGATCAGTTTCTAGACTTATTGACTCTAGAAGTAAATATAGACTGAGAGAAAGCGAGGTCAAGTCAATATTTATCTTGCAGATCAATACATTTTGATACTAACCAAAAATTAAGCTCAATACATGCATATATTATATGCAACAAGGTTAGGAGAGATCCATTCAGAAAATTTGTCAATTTGAAATTTCCCTACGGAATCCAACCTTTCGGATTCAATTTCCATTAGAAAGTCTGTCCCTTTAAGGGGGATAAGTGACAGGAATCGCAATTCCACATCATCCAATCAGGTGAGTAATAGCAAAAAGAAAAAGTGAATTTGTAAACTGTGTAAAGATTTGAAAAGCCTAAAAAGCAGAAACAAAGTAATTGTTTTTAATGCTCCCTTCCCTTCCCT